>CM060707.1:137650713-138053213 GCA_030686995.1 Artemisia argyi
GAATCTGAATACGTAGCCATGTCTGCTTGTTGCGCTCAAGTCATTTGGATGAGATCACAACTTAAAGATTATGGCTACCTATTCAACAAGATTCCCATCTACTGTGATTCAAAGAGTGCAATTGCTATCTCCTGCAACACTGTGCATCATTGCAAATCCAAACACATCGATCTCCGATATCATTTCATCAAAGAGCATGTGGAAAGGGGTACAGTTGAACTTTATTTTGTTGGAACTGAGTACCAACTGGCGGACTTACTTACCAAATCTTTAGCACCATCAAGGTTTGCTAGTCTAGTTCACCAAATTGGTATGAGATGTTTGACTCCAGAGGATCTGGAAAAGTTTTCAAAATACAACTGATCGTCAAACATCATAACTATCTTTGTATAAAATTTTTCTTTCTTAACTTTAAACCAATCAAAAAGACAAAAAGATTTTTCATATTTTATTTTTCATAAAAAAAAAAAAAAAAAAAAAAAAAAAATGCAAGTATATCGCTTCCATTCAACACCTTGTCCTTACTTTACAAGTGTTGAGGGGGAGTCACGCTTAAATCTTTTACCAATTTTAATTGGTATACTTGCATATTTCTCGTATTTTACGGTTCTTCAGAGTGTGTGGACGATTTCCTTTACATCACTTTGTCTCATTTGTTTAAAGTCTTCATAAGTTAACTTAACGGATGCATATCTCAAATATCACTTAGGTTTTCTAGTTAATTTAGGACTCTAATAGACATATCTTAAAGTTAAGGGACCTAAAGTGTCAAATACTTAAAATTTCAAAAACAAATAAACAAACAAACCGTATAATTAAAACCCCACAAACTCATAAACCCCTAAAACCCTTTCTAACCTACGGTTCAAATTCAATCCAGAATTCCAAGACCTTGATCATCAATTCATAAGTTCCTATGTACTCACTAGGGTATTACACACATAGGATATTGATTAATTGAATTTTCAACGGTTCGATTTCCTGTTTTCTTGATGTCGAGAACTAGGGTTAGGAATTTCGAAAAATGCTCTAAACATGTTTTAGTGGATGATTCTTGATAGGGATTTGTTAATTAGCTTGTTTATAATATATCCCCATTGTTTTTTCATTCCCTACATCATGTTTACTGTAATTCTCGAATTCGTAATTATGGGTCGAATTGGGTTTATGATGTTCTGTGTATGTTTGCTTGATTTTATTGGTGGGATATGTTTCTTTGGTCTCTTATATGGATATTAGATTTAGTTTTGTTGATATGCATCATTGTAACTTGATTCTCGATAAACAAGCATGCTTCGTTCGTTAATAATATCGAGCTAAATGAGTCTAATGTGTTTACTACTGTGTTTATGTGTCATTATAAGCTTTATTCATGTATTTGTGATATGCTTGATTCCACGATACTTAGCTTACTCATAATTAGGTCTTTATCGAAATCATGTTCTTGGCGGTTGTCGAAATCTTTGTGATTTTGTCTAAGTAGTGTTTGTCTATCTTGGTGACAGGCCAATATCATTGGAAAAGTTCTTTGTGAAGGAAATGTACGTGTGACTTCAATTTAATTCGATTTAATTCTTGTATAAGAATTTTTTCGAAAACCTGAGTTTTTATCGAAATCTTTTACAAACTTATCGAGAAACTTATGTTTCTCGATAAATGTTGTTCATACTCAATTTTTTCGAAATTAGTTTTTGAAATCATTATTTGAGCTAAAACTTTTCGAAATCATCAGATTCTCGAAAATTTTATCGAAAAGTAATGTTTCTCGATAACTCAATTTTTCTCGAAGAAAAGATCTCGATAAAGGATCTCGATAAATGTCAATTCTGAGGAATTTTTTTCGAGAAGTCACTTTCTCGATAAAGTTTCAATATAACATTTTTCGAAATTTGTTTCTTTACTCAAGTTTGCGATAAAAGGTCCATGATATATTTTTCGAAATCTTGTTTGGCATTGTCATGTTATATCTATGTATCATTGTTGTGATTCATTAGTGTTGTGTAATGTGAAGTAATTGTGAATTGTGATCATCAATTGTGCTTATTTGCGAAACGTTGCATTGTTTAGTTGATTTCATGATTCTTCAAATATGCATTATGTGACACTTCACTCATAACAAAATGACACATTTTGTGCTTAACTGTCTCAAGTAGATATCTGTATCCAAACTCTAAACTGTGCTAACACATAACAAATTTGGATGTTTGGGTTTATGGGGATATTTTTCAGATTAACATGGCTGAACCCAATGAGAACGTCACTGAACAAAGTCTTCCACTGCTTACCATAGATGACATCACTCCCGAAAACTACAACGTCACGATTGGCGACAACAATCCACGAGTTGATTTCAACAAGTTGAGAATTAAAGAGAACTCGTGCAAGATTGTCAAGGATATTCTACTTGCACATCCATGCAAACCTATGCTCACCTGTTCTACCTCAGTTCCTCTGTTCTACCTTCATCAGTTCTGGCTTACGGCTCAGGCTAACTTGGACGATGAATCTTTCACTGTTACATTGGATAGCCAAGAATACTCTGTAGATCATGACGTTCTTCGAACAGCCCTTCTCATGCCACAAACTGACAGCGAATTTGCTCCTATACTACCTGAGTTGGATCTTCTTGACTTCTTCATTGAATTAGGATATGAGGTTGATGATGATGTACCGCTAGTCAAGCTTTACCGATTTAATGCCAAGAATATTCCTCAGCCTTGGAGAACATTCTGTCTGTTGGTGGTAAGATCTATATCTGGAAGGAAAAGTGGTCATGAACATCCAAGGCTCGAACACCTGCAAACATTCTGGGGAATGGTGACTCTGACACCGATTGACTTTGCAGTTCCTATCATGAATGATATCGTCTACAGTATTCAGACCGACCGTGTGAAGACTATGATACCATTCACAAGATTCACCAAGCTTATCATTGAACATCTCTGCAAAAGTTCTCCAGAATTCATCAAAAGGATGGCTGATCCTAATGAGCCGAAGCACCTCTTCGAGGACGACTTCACCACCTCATTCATCAAGACGACCACTTCCTCAACCAAGATCAAAGGAATGAGGCTTCCTGAATACCTACTGAATGACAAAATCAAGCAGAGTCTGAACTACAAGCTGTATGACAACGCTTACAAAGGTGTACAGGAAGAAGCAACAATTAAGACTCGTAGCAAAGGCGGTGTAAAGTCTGGGAGTACTACAAGCACCACTGCCTCACCACATACTAGATCTAAGGATGCTCCTAAGTCAAAACCCAAGACTTCCACCAAGCCTAAACCTACACCCAAACCTAAACCTGTCACCAAGCCAAAGAAGAAGGCAACTCCTGAGTACTTTATTCGGGATGAACCTACTCCTCCACCTTCTGACACCGAGTCTGAGTTCTATACAGAATCTGAAGAAGAAGAACCAGACTATGAACTGAGATACCGAGCACCTGATGAAGCATTTCCTGCAACAGAGATTGCCGTTCAACAAATTCTTGTAACTTATGAAGAAGAGACAAGGAAAAGAAAAGGGATTACTATTAATGAGTCTAATGATGATGAAGACGAACGAATCGTTGAACCCTTGGTCTATAAACGCAAACTGAAGAGTATAGTTGTCGACACAAGAGCTGAAGAAAAGCAGCTTAGGAAAGAACAAAAGAAAGCAACTCTCGAAAGCCGACTCATGTCTCAACCTTTAACCCCACCACCTATTGATCAGTCTGAACATGTAGGAGCTACAAGCAGCATGATTCCTCCCGTCGTATCTACCACGATAGAATCAGCTCCACAGCCTGATGACACCGTTAAAGATACAGACAAAACAGGAGATGTCACTATGACAGAGACTGCAACTATAGAGGAGAATGTTGGCGGTCAAGAGAACATAGCTACGGATCAGGAACATGAATATCTCATTACTCCAGAGTTTCTTGCACGAGAAGCAGAGGAAGCAGAGGAACGTCGTAGAAAGGAAAACGAAGAGAAGAACGCGTTCGACACCAACATATTTCTTAAGTCATCTTCTCAGCAGACTTCCTCTACACAACCTCCACCTCCTCAAGACTCTCCACCAAAGGATCCGACTCCTCCTGCTTCTTCCTCAGACTCTCACAACGAGTCATCGTCCGAATCATCACCCGAGCACTCATCTCCCACACCTTCTGAAACCGCATCTAAACAGCATTCGATCAATGAACCAAAACAACCAGTTGATCTTCAGGAGCAAGTGAACAAACTCACCAACATGGTTACCAATCTTACCAAACAAGTTGAGGAATTCCAGGAGTCAACGCAGCTGATCGACAAGTTCTTGAAATCTGATTACGAAGGATTTATCAGAACTGCAACACATGATTTTCTCACTGAAAATCTGGTTGAGATGATCACTCCTGAGGTAGCAAACCTTCTCAAACCAATCAATGACAACTTGGATCACAGAATTAGAAGTGTAACGAGGAAAATGTTGTCTACTACACCATTCACGCTTCACACCGCAAAATCTTCTACTGTGGCTCCAACCGTCCAAGAATTGTCCTTCAATGATATGCTTGTCAAACTCTTCGACAACATTGCCACCAAAACCACACAGACAGCTGAAGAAAAAGCCCTGTATGATGCTATGGTAGCTTACATGTCAAAAGAGTCATGCAAAGATGCTGCTGGAACCAGAAAACGGACAAGAAAAGATGACGATCCCGACCCAAACTCCAAAGGAAAGAAATCAAAGTCTGGAACAGGTCCCTCATCCTCTCTACAACCACAAAAGGACTCCACTCCTCCTGGAACTCAACAACAACCCTCAACTACTGGTAAAGGTCAAACCGAAGATGAAGAAATTTTCATGGAACAAACTGATGACTTCCAAGGTCAACCCGACACTGATTACCGTGCTCCACCTATTCCTGATTCTCATGCTGGACCCTCGTCACCATCCAAAGCTAAAGACAAAGATGCTACATCTAAGTCTAAGAAATCCAAGAAGAAAACACGTCATTCATGGCTCGACAATGATGACACTCCTCAGAATGATTGGCTGACGGACATGGTTCAAGCTAAACCTCCTCTGGAAGACGAAGAACCCCTTCCTGGTAACACTCTACAGTTTACCCAAGTCATTATGAAGGATCTTCACATCAACAAACTTACAAAGACGGAGCTTAGAAGAATCAATAGGGATGCACAAGAATTCCTCATGAAAAGATCTGGAAACAAAGTCGAATACGAATACCATATGCAGAATATAGCTAGTGCAATGTCTGCTGACTTTGACTGGCTAAATCCAGAAGTGAATATCGATCTAAGTTCCAAGAATCATGAAAAACCTTACTTCACCGACTGGACCAAACCATTACCATTGAAAGGATTTCCAGACAAATCGAAGATACCTTACAGCTTCTTCTTCAACAAAGATCTTCGTAACATCCAGCTCACTCAGGAGACATCCAAGAAGAAATATGCTTCCTCACTCACAATCTCAGTACCAGCCGCAAGATACGAAATTCCAGCCATTGAAGAAACCACTCGTATTTTCAGCAACTCCATCGTAGCTTACGACAGAGATGCTCTACATGGAATTCAACATTGGCCAGATCGTCGTCGTCTCGGTTATACAAGCAGATTAGGAGAAACATCATTGGAAAATGTGAAGCAGAAATCAAAGATCATCGCTATCTTGGAGATTCAACAGTCGAAACGGTTTAACTACTTATTCATGCGTGAAATTGTTGTTAAACGACAAGATGAAAAGAAGTACAAGTTCTCCGAAGCCGACTTTCCCAACCTTAATCTCAATGACATAGAAGATATGTATCTTGAAAAGGTTCAAGGTAGAATGCGCGGATTCGATAGAGACGTACAGTACAACTTCATGGCATCACTACTTCTTTACATCCGACGACTGATTGTTCAAGAAAGAGTGGAAGATCTTCAGTTTGGAGTGGAAAGTTATCAACAGAAGATCAATTTGACAAAGCCACAATTCTACTTTGATGGTATCTATCAAACACCACAGTTTACTCTCAACCAAGAACCTTTTGGTTTCACCTACGTCAACAGCAAAAAACTACAAAGTTTCATGAGGTTCGATGAGGTACACAAATTCTGTGATGTTACACTCAAGTCTGTTCGTGATGGGCTTGTCAAAAGGTTGAATGATGATCGCCGCAAGATAGCTAAGGGGGAACAACCTAGATGGAAATCCAGCATAAGAAGACAAGTTCGTAACTTTGTCTTAAAGATTGAGGAAAGGTTATTTCGACGGGAACAGATCAGACGACTGGAAAGCTACATCGGTGCCAGACCATCGTTTCCTGTCAGAAACTTCGAAAGACCAGAACCCAAGTTCACTGACTTTGACGCTCCACTTCCTGATGAAGATTAACTTGGTACATTTGGCTAATTTTTCAATTTCAAATTGTTTCATTTGATTGAATTTCACAATGGTTTGTGCACACATAACAGTGTACAACCCCTACTTGTAAAAGAAAGGACCCTGAGGTACGCATCAGTGCCTCAATCCTAAATATAAGGAGCGAAGGCTTCTTACTTTTGAGTAGAATTAATCAAACATTTATGATTTTTTCATAATTCTGCTCAAAAGAACAAGTATTTCACCTCAATAAGACCTAATCACTTGTTGAGGGGGAGCACTTGTCAAAACTATACACTTTGCTCAACATCAAAAGTTCTTTGTGAATCTCCCTGTACGACTCAAAAGGCATATTTTAATCTAAAATTTTTGTCAAAAACATCATTTTATATGCTATTTTTGAGGGGGAGAAAATGTAAAGGTGATTAAAATATACGAAGTCAAAGCTTTAAGTTGTATCATGTGCGAGCTAGACTCAGTATTAACCCAGGAATTGACGAGATAATACAAGTTAGTAACATCGAAAGGACTTATCCTCGACGGGTAATAACATCAAGTTAGTTACTAGAGCTAGTTGTCACCTAAAAGCTGACAATGTATCTCTTTAACTAACCACGTAAGCGTGTCTCGAAAAGGATATGTCTTAGTAGAAAAGTACCATCTCGAGAAACTTTCTGTGGACTTGATCAGGCCGGGTAATAATTTCAAGCTAGTTTAACTAGTGATGTAAGCGTGTCTCGAATCGGTCTTGTTCACGGAAAGTGGATCAATTCAAAAGTGCTTGCTCCTCCCGCATGTGCAAATTTATTTAAACACTTATGAGCACATGTGCAGGGGGAGCCCTTCAAAAGTGTACAACAAAACTCTCAAAGTGTTAACCAAAATATTTGATTATCACAAACACTGTGAGAGATTTTCAATCAAAGGTTTCTTGGCTACTGTCGGAGTTATAAGGTGATTAAGATAGGAATATCCATCCTATGATCCGCCAGAGCCGGAGGGATCTACCCAAGGACATCTCCCATAGTTAGAATTAGAAGTCCTTAGGTATGATACGAAAAAAGGAGAAATGAATGAAAGGGAAAGAAGGAGTTGAAGAATTAAAAAGAAAAGTAATGTAAAGGGTGAAAAGAAATAGCCCTCCATATGTTCAACCTTAGGGCAGACACCGGGTTCAATACGTATGCTACTGGTTGTTGCAAAAGACAACACCGGTATTGAAGACAAAGTCGTCATGGACCCAGTGACGCAATGCACTAAACCTTCTTAACCACTCAAGTTCTCTTAAAAGGACTTGTTTCATTCTCACGGGGAACCCGCGTAACCTATCGACCTATCTCTTAGAGACGATTGATATTGAAGCAGGAAGACACCTCCCCAGTCTCCGCATAGGAAACCTAGGTGTGCACTTATAGAGTCTAGAGCCATGAGATACATCAAAGATCTCTTAGGAACACTTAGCATTTCTACGACTGATGTTCTTCATCAATGGGCATCAGTTGTAAATTATCGAGTCCTTCGCAGATCTTAGCAATCTGCCGAGAACGTTTATGAGAGGATTACATAAGTATTTCTCAATGATTGAACGGAAATCCTGCCAGGGTCAACATCAAACAGCCCTGACAGCAGGTCACTTCGGTAACCCCACAAGGGTTACGCTTAGTGTTTGCGGTGGTTCCATTACGGTCTACAGTCGTGGAGTGATCCCCAGCGACTCACCCAGTCATTGAGCTACATAGTAGGTCTCGTAAGCTCCTTCGGGAGTATCTGATATGGGAACGGCCTGGATAAGGATTAGAAGGAGTCTTCACAATATGCTGTTGATGAGCTCTAATTCCTTATCCGTAAGTACCGGTTGTTTTATTGCTAACTGTTTACTCGCAGGTACCTCACTTCCATGATCGTAGATTCCAACATGCTCATACATACATCTTGAAGTCAAAGAAAGCTTCCCCAAAGATCTTAGCAACACAAAGTTCAAAGAAAGATTCAACGCCATTAAGATGAATCTACAAAGTATAAAGACAAAGATCTCAATGCATGAAAAGGAACTTCTTGTACGTGAAAGTCTAAGTCCAAAGATGTATGAGTATGTTGGAATGGCGGACAACCACCACAGACGCAGGAGTGACGAATGGCAGATTACTTCATAACATAATCACTACAACATCATCAAAGAACAAAGACAAAGAGCAAAGTATATCCATCATTATTCTTATCATTTCTGAAGACGTCTAAAGCTATGAAAGTCAAAGATTAAGATGAAGACGTCAAGCAACCATGATGACCGACC
The DNA here is from genome assembly GCA_030686995.1 of Artemisia argyi. NCBI lineage: Eukaryota > Viridiplantae > Streptophyta > Magnoliopsida > Asterales > Asteraceae > Artemisia > Artemisia argyi. The sequence continues at coordinate 137,659,373 of CM060707.1, forward strand.
CTTAGGGGGAGATTGTTGGAACCAAAGTTTTACTATTTTGTCAAGTCTCGGTCATTTGTAATAATAGGTTGCTTAAGTTATTTATTACTTACACTAATGTAATGTTACAAGTTTACTAGGCTTAAGTATAATAGTCCATGGGCTTTAAGCCCATACGAAATTTATGAAAGGAAGGAGAGGGAGTGTTGCCCTAGCTCCTTCCCTATAAATAGAAGCCTTAGGTCTATGTAATACTGGGTTGGTTATTTGAAAACATTAAGGAAACTCTTGCAATTCATATTCTCTAAATTTCTCATAATCATCCCACTCTCATTCTCATCTCATTTCTTACATAATCATACTTGTGTTTACATAATGATGACCTAACAATACCCCAAATAATCAATAAGGTAATCAAGGTCAAAATACCATTCATGACCCTTGCCCTGAACATTTACATTATCCTCCAGAAATTTCAGGTTCAGAGTCTCTTCTATCTTCTTTGCAGCCAAATTATAGACCCTATAAGCCTTGCTATGAGCTGAGTAACCAACTATATATCCTTCAGCAGCTTTAGCTTCAAATTTGCCTAGGTGATCACTTGTATTCAGTATGGTCACCTGACAACCAAAAGGTTTCAAGTGTTCAATGGTAGGCTTCTTCCCTGTCAATAGTTCATAAGGTGTTTTATTGTGAGGTCTAGTGATCAACACCCTATTCAAAACATAACAAGCAGTACCAACTGCCTCAGTCCAAAACATGGTGGGAAGTTTAGAGTCAGCAAGCATTGATCTTGCAGCCTCTATAAGGGTTCTATTCTTTCTTTCAGCAACTCCATTCTGTTGTGGAGTCCTAGGAGTGCTATAATCTCTTTTAATACCCTTTAAACCACAAAGTTCAATTAGATTGGCATTTTTGAACTCTGTCCCATTGTCATACCTAATACTTTTAATCTTCTTGTTAAGTTGATTTTCAGCTAGAGCCATAAATTCTTTGAGTGCCTGAAAGGTTTGATCTTTAGTCATTACGAAAAATGTCCAACTGAATTTGCTGAAAGCATCAGTGATCACCAAACAGAAGTACTTATGATCAATACTCCTGATGGATGTAGGACCAAAGAGATCCATGTGAAGCAGCTACAATGGTTCTGAGATAGTGCTCACATTAGTAATGGCCTTATAAGAAGCTTTGTGATGCTTTCCCTTGTTACAAGCTACACAATTATGCTCATTGGTGAAGATCTTGGAAGGAAGTCCATGAACAAGTCCATCTTTAGCAAGTTTGTTGATGACTTTAAAGTTAACATGTGCCATCCTTCTATGCCATTTTGTAGATTCATCTAAGGATGCTTTAGCCACCAAGCATGTTAGATCACCTTCTGGCTTGACATCATTCAAGTCAAAGGTATATAGATTATGGTTTCTTGGAGCCTTAAGTAATACTAGATTGTCATCAGGCATTTGGAAATCAGGTGAAAGAATGAAACAACCATCTTCAGTGAAAAGCACAGGAAGCTTTTTGTCACAAATTTGTGAGACTGACAACAAATTGAATCCTTGAAGCTCCTTCACATAGTAGACATTCTCAAAATCCACCTTTGGAGTTTTAATGGTACCTTTGCCTGTGATCCTTCCTACTCCACTTCCAAACCTCACTATGCCTCCATTAATTGGCACAAAGTCATGCAGCTTCTCTTCATTACCAGACATGTTTCTTGAACAACCACTATCAACAATACCTAAGTCTTTATTAAGAAGAGGATGTTCCTACAACAAAGAAAGTTAATATACAACAACAACAAGTATTAAGAGACTTAAGTCATGAAAGACTTGAGCCTACCATGTGGATCATTCTGATGAACCCAAGATGATGAGTTAGATCCACAATTGTTCCTGGATTCCCTGTAGTTAATTGGTCTTTTAAATATCCAAGAACAATCTGCTGAGGACTTTTCAGCAGAATCCCAAATATCCCTTCCCATACACATTTGGTCAGTATATTCATACCAATGATTAACACCATTAAATGGTTGAGATCTATATATATTCCTATTGGTATTCATATATCTATTATTAAAAACATACCTATTAGAATAAACAGGCCAATCAGCAGAAGTGGAACACATTCTGCTGACATGATACTTAGCCTGTGGAACTACTGAGGGTTTGGTACAGGTATTAGTCCACTTTTGTCTAGGTCTATTGTTAACGACAGAAACACCCATCCTCTTTTCATAAAAATCACAATCCTTAATTAAATGCAATTTGTTACCACAAACAAAACACTTCTTTTTCTTATAAGATTTATTAAATCCAAAAGATGTCTTATTAAACATAGAATTATTCAAACAAACATCAGAAACAGAATTGTTTTGTAAACACTGAAAAGAATTGTTTTCATAAGAAGTAAATAACAAGTCTTCAAAAGAGGCTGTTTGAGAAAGAACTTCATCAGCAGCGACTTCAGAGTCCACAGACTTGTAGGATGACTTGTCAGAAATCTTTATAGAGGGCTTGGGTGAGTCTGACTTGGTCTTGGAATCACAGCTGGCATAACTAGAGGTCTCTGAGGTCTTGTCCCTGGAAGAACAAGAGACAAATTGTTAGAATCATTACTAGATATACTTCTAGTGTCCGGGGAGTCATTGATCCTAATGCCAGTGGTTTCCTTTGATTCTGGTAAGTCAACCTTGTGGGATGTGGGCCTAGGTGTTCCAATGGTTGGAGAGACTTCAGACTTATGTGGCAAGTCTTTAGACTTTTTGCCAAAGAGATGGTGTGAACCATCAAAGTCAGAAGTTTTGGTAGTAGGCATAAATACACCTCTGATAGGTCCTGGTACAGCATGCATCTCATCTTCTTTTAAATAATTTATAGGGATAGAATAATTATGATTCTTCTTATCTAAATAATGATTAGCTTCTGGACCTACATACTTTTTAAACCCTAGACCTATCTCAGAAGTAACAGACTTACTGCTGTAGAGTAACCTAGATAATTTATCACCTGAAACTAGCCACTCTTTATGCCTAGCTACTTCTTTATCCAGTTTCTCTTGCAAAACACTTTTCTCTGACTCAATTCTAGCTTTTTCTTTTTCAGAAAACTTTAATTCTTTGCTAGCACATTCTAAATCTCTACTTAAAACTCTAATCTTTTCCTCATAAGCTAACTGATTCTGTTGAAACCACATCTTTTGTTGTTCTAAAGTTTTAAAAGCCTCTTTATAAGTTACAGCTTCAATAAAACAAGTATTATATTTTGGTTCCATATCATCATAAGCTTCTTTTAGAGTAGTATATTTAGAATCACAATCACAAGCACAAGTAGATACCTGAGGAGAGATTCCCATGAGACCAAAACTATCATCACAACTAGCCATGCATGAGATTTGAGGAGAGCTTGTATCATCATCATGCTCATTCCAGTCCACACTAGTATCAGTAGCAGTGATCAAGGCCTTTGATTCTCCAGCTTCCACTTCTTTCTTCTTGTATGCTGAATACCTGGTACTGGCTTCACCCTTTTTGGCTGAGCATTCTCTTGCAAAGTGACCAATTTCTCCACAAGCATAACACTTCACCTTCCTTCTATCAAACCTAGCTGCATCTCTTCCTTCAACATTGAGCTTTTTACCAACCTTTTGCTCAAATCTTCTAACCTTGAGAGAGAGCATAGCCATTTGCCACTTTAGGTCCAATTCTTCCAAAGCAAGTTCATCAATTTGCTCAAAGTCTTCATAAGCTATTTGTTGCTGTTTATCAACTTCAGCAACAAATGAATGAAGTACATCTTCCATCACATTGCTAAACTTTGGATGAGTTATTGGATTAGCACTTGAAAAAGACAATGTGGTCATTGGAAGACTTTGGCTTGGAGTGGATGGACTTGAGTAAACCTGTGGTGTTGGAGATGGGCTTGCATAGGTATGTGGCATGTAGTTTGAGTTAGAACTGACAAATGCAGATTGTGAAGGAGTAGCTGCATATGGAGAGAATCCCTTTATGTCACCTTCCAAAGCTCTGAGTTTGTTGTACAAGTCATCAAAGCTGAGGTAGTCCAAGCCACCTTTGGTTTTTAGTGATATACTCACTTGAGACCATGAGGGAGGTAAGGCTCTTAAAAACCTAGAGTTCACTTCTTCATTGTCAGGTCTAGCTAGAAGTTGGTTTAAGTGACTTAGAATCTTCTGAAACCTGTCATAACCTTTGTGTAGACCTTCTTCTTCTTCAGTAATCTTGAATTCTTGGATCAGTCATGGAATGAAAATCTCCCATGTGGTCATCAGGGATTGCTTGCAGCAATATGGTTCTTGCTTTGTTCTCCCTTTGAACGGCAAGAATTTCTTCAGCAGAAACAGGTTCCAAAATAGTAACTTTACTAGCAGCATCAACACTTTGCTTTTTAGGATGACAACCATTGAGTATAACATTCCAGAGGTTATAGTCAACACTTGCAATCCAGTTCTGCATCTTCATGGCCCAGATCTCATACTCATCCTTCCTATGAAAAGGAAGTTTTGCAGTGCTGTTGGAGAAGGCCACTTGTTGTAGTTGTTGAGTAAGAGAGCCTGCTTCTGAGAGAACAACATCACCGTCTGGTTTGTCTCCCATTGATACTGAATGAATAGTTATGTGATTGTGTTGTGTTTACAGAGAGTATCTAGTGGCTCTGATACCACTTGTAGGGATCTATACCTTGATAGATCACGAGCCAATAGATCGTTAGCCAACTAATGTAATCACTAGCTAGACTAAGTTAGACAATCTCTGTGAATTTGTAATTATGCGGAATATAAAAACAAACGTATACTAAACTTGATCCTCTATGGATCGATAATATTAAATAAAACCTCGTACTAGAAACTTGTACCTATTACAATGACCTAGGGTTCCTTATATACTAGTGGAAACCCTAACCTTTCTTACAAGAAACGAATAATGAAAAACTAATAAAAGATATTCTACATATCTTGTCCTAAAATACATAAGTTATATCTACGGTTAAACTCTATCCGTAGAATCTATGATCGTCCGCAGGAACCAATCATCAGCAGAAAGTCACTAAGCCTTTCGCAGGAACCTGTCAGCAGTACCTGTCAGTAGTATCTTCAACAATTCCTTACAGGATACACTTTCACTTGAGTTTGTTTGTTTGATGGTAGATGTGTAATAAAACTATGAGAAATACTTGTTAGTGTAATTTTAGCGCCAAATTTAAAATTTTTTACAACATTTAGGAGTGAAACTTTAGCCTTAGCAAGCGTCTCATGGATAGGAGTCATATAACTAGCACAAAACCGTACTATTCAGAAAAATTTTCCACCCAAATATGTGAGGTTCGCTTTTAGATTTGATAGGAAAAGCATTTACTATTAGTGCTTATGAGTGTACCGGTAGCATTTAGATTCTAGAACTTGCGTTAGTGATGCATCCCGAGACCGCTAGTGAGACTACATTCGCGTAGTAGGATTTACTACATGATAAGAGGCATTAGGATCACCCTTGTGTTAAACCCGTATTAATTACTTGACCATTTAAGTCGTATGACTTGGCTAGTAAAGTCAACTAATTTTTCCCACACCCTTAGCGTTGTACTCATTTTTAGTACACGAAACCCCTAGTACACCCCTCCGAACTTTAAGCATCTTACTTAAAGGAAGAATTTGTTACACCCCACTTAAATGTACACCCAAATCGCCTTAGCCTTCCGTGTATGCACTCATCTTTAGTGCATTATTGTTATTTGTTTAAACTCTTAGTTAATTATCTAATTGATTACATGGTTGCTAAGTCGAGTCATATCTTGTACATATTGTTTTGGGACGATTGGGACTCATGGGTAAAGTACTTATGTTATGGAGTAATGGGGAAGAACATTATATATTACCCCCATATGTGCGTTAATCTTAAAAGTACTCCAAGTGTTTTGATTATACTGATTCGAGTCATTAGAGTAGTTTATTGTAAACTATGTAAAAATTAAAGTGTAATGGGAATGTACATTCCCTATGATATATTATTTTGGATGGTAGGGTAAGAGTGTATGCACAAAAAAAAAAAAAAAAAAAAAAAAAAAAAAAAAAAATAGAAAAAGAAAAGAGAAAAACATACGGAGTACCATCCCGTTTCATTCTATGTTTATTTTAAGTTTTTGTTATTTTTGATTTATTAGCTTAAGTCGAGTCTAGTCTTGGCTTAGCAACGCCATATTGTACATGTAATTAACCAAGATGATTAACTCGCTACCAGTAAAGATTGTCTTTATCCAACAAAACCGTATATTCCATATCCCTACACCTAACGTTATAACCCTTTAAAAAGACCTCTTTGATAGTTTATCCTAGGTGCTTACGCCATGTGGTGGAGATTTGATCATTTCCCAAGCCTATGGTAATCTATTTTGCTATGACAGGTAGTGAGAGATATTTTCCATTTCCATATTGTGATATATACTTTATTACACCCGAGGGATGTGAGTATCTAAACACTATTTGTGAGGTGCTAGTGTATGACCTCCGTGCTTGTCTTTGGTCTTTAGTGGAACGATTATTTGTTATAATTACTTTTATATTAGTGTTAAATGACCCCTAACTTGTATTTTGATTAGAATAAAAGCGCATTTGCTTGAGGACAAGCAAATCTCAAGTGTAAGGGTATGTGATGAGGCGAAAAATGATCCATTTTAGGGGGTCATTTAAGCCCGAAATTGAATATATTTGATCAAATATTGCCCTAAATCGTTTCTTTTGTGATTTTAGGTACTTTTGGAGTGAATTCTGGAAAAGGAAGCATTTTGGACGTTTTTGGAGCATAAAAGTGAAGAAAACGGCAAAGTCTTAATTTTCCTTGCTGGGAACAGTACCTGACGGCGCCACAAGCTTCTTAATGACGGCGTCAAGAGGAAAAACAAGAGGTGAAGAGGATGGAGTCCATGACAGTCCAGAATGTTTTTGCACTAGGGCATGACGGCGTCACCATAGGCCGTCATGGCCCCTTAACACGTGACGGCCCAGAGGAGAAATGCTCTTGAGGGCGTCAGATCTGGATCTAGGCAATCCGATTTTATTATGGGCGGCGGGTTGACGGCGTCATAATTTTCTTCTTGACGCCGTCACCTTGGAAAATCTATATATAGTTTTGTAATTTTCATTCATTAGAAGAGGACAATTTTAGGGACGACTTGAATAAACCCTAGCACGATTTTAACAGTATTTTCAAGGGTTTTCACCCCTTGAATCCTTTCATGTTCAATTAAGATAAGTATCATTTCAATTCATTCAATATGTCTATGTGTTGTTTGAATATATCTTACGCTTGTCTTGATTTTAACATGCTAGGCAGATCTCTTGTGTGTTTGCTTAGATGTAATGAAACCTAGATGTTGATTATGGGTTGATTGCTTGTTTATAGTTGTTACGGATGAATGATTTCGATGTTAGGCTTAAGAAAACTGGCAGACTTCCATAGTGTAACTTGCTTGAACGTCTTAAGAAACATGAACCAATGCGTACTTGGTTTTTATGGTTGTATTTAATGCATGAGCGAATTCTAGTGATCTCATGTTAGGAGCTTCTTGCAGGCTCGACATAGGAGTGAAGTAGGAGCTTATAGAGATGGGGAAGTACGTACGCCACCCCACGATTGGTATTAAGGAATATAACCCGTCATCCACGCAACTGTAACAAACTATCAACCTGTAAAAGATATCTAGGGAGTAATGAAATCTAAGTAAACACAATTTTCCCATTTATTGTTCACACCATTAGTATAATTATCTTTATTTTCATTTTTGTTATTTTATTTTGATTGCATCTTAGTTATTGGGTTAGTTGATTAGCAACTAATTCCGCCCCTCCTTGCAATACCCGAGATTTTTACCTGCTTTTCATAAAATATAAAAACATAAAAAGAATCATCCTCCACCTTTAGACCTAGTTAGATTAATTTCAATCCTAACGACACTATTCCTGAGTTGAACGATCAATCCCCCGGTACTTGTCACTATACTATACTACAACGATCAGGTACACTTCCTGGTGGGGGTTGTAAGCTTCTCGAGATCCCTCGAGAGGTAAAGCCTGGTGCAATTCCCACGCATCGTTATCTCGTCTACTTCCTTGATTGCGGTAGTTCCTGCTGCGGCTGCTATTCTGGTCATTGGATTGTCTCCTAGGTTGTTCTTGTTGCCTATAGGTTGAATAGCCTTTTTTGCTATCCGCGGCAGCTGCTTCCCCTTGGATAAAGGATTTGGTGCGCTTCATTAGTTCATCAAAGGTTTGGGGAACCTTATCATTCAGTCTCCTTATCAGCTCTGGGTTATTGATCCCATTCATGAACCCTGAGATTTTCAGCACTTCGGGGCACGCCTTGACGTGTATGCATTCATCCTTATAGCGCTCCACATAAGCGCTTGTGGACTCCCCTTGGCGCATTTTTACTCTGGCCAGTTCAACAGGTTTCTTGGCGCACTTCTTTCTTTGAGTGAAGTTCAGACGGAATGCTTTTCGCAACTCTTCAAACCCGTTTATGCTTCTTCGTGGAAGCTTGCTAAACCAAGTTCGCGCATTCCCTACTAATGTGGAGTTAAACATATGGCACCACACAGGTTGTGGCCAATTTTCGATAGTAGCAGCGGATTCGAAAATTTTTAGGTGGTCATCAGGATCACCCGTTCCATCATATGTTTTAACATTGGCGGGCATGCGCCTTCTCTTGTCATCCAAATAATCGTTGATGCGCCGTGTGAATGCGTCAACCTTTTGACGGCGCCAAGGAAGAGATATATCTTAGTCTTCTTCCTCGCGATGTCTTCCTCTGGACTTCCAGTGTCCTGTTTCTTTGTCCTCGTTGTCCGAGGAGTCGCTTGAGGAGGGGTTGCCCCTTTTGTGGCGCTTGCGCTGTTTTTCCTCGGAGTCCGAGCTTGGGGGACTTTCACTTGGGGAAATCCGTCTCACAAGTCTATCATGAATTCTTCTACTTCCAGACCTTGAAGAGCTCTTGCTCGGTGAGCGTTGCCGTCCAAGTCTGTCTTGCATCCTGCGGTTACCAAGTCTATCGTGGACATTGTTACGCCTTTTATTGTCTTCATATTCCTCCGAGTACTGTGAATCAGACGCTTCACCATCTATAGCTGTCCTTCCAACTCTAGCGAATACTGGAAGTCTATGGCTATCATTTTCGCGTCCCCCCTTCCGGTAGCGTGGTGGAGATGTTTCATATTCTGGGTCAAAGTTAAGCCGGGCTTGCAGGCTCTGACTTGACCTTCTTCTTGCCTCCTCTTGCATGAGGGTAGTTAAGGTTTCGTAATTTTGAGACACAAAATTACTTAGTGTTAACTCAGGCGCATCCTCCTCTAGTGCGAGGATATTTGTCTCCACATTAGGTCCCCTATCTCGATTAGGCGCGCATGGCGGCATAGTGTTGTCCACAGTAGGTGCCGTTTGATGGGGAGTAGTGAAGAGAGTGCGCTGAAGATCTTCAGTGTTTGGGGCCACCGTGGTGGCCTGGGTAGTCCCTGTGGGCAATTCTACCGTTGGGAGAATTAGGGTTGGGCCCAATTCTTGGTGATAGGCGCATTGGTTGTTCCAGGGGCCTGCCTAGAGGTCGAATCTTGATGGTTCCTCCTCTGGGGGTCACCACGTGTTTTTTCCAACTGCGGAGTCCGCTGGCTTTAGTTTTTGTGTTTCGTCATTCTAGTTCTTAGTGTAGGGTCTCACGGATGGCGCCACTTGTTGATACAAAAGTTGGGCGTTCGTTGTTTGGGTTCCTGTTCTCGTATCAATCAGATCTTAATGCTTGAGACCTGCGCACTAAGAAAGCAAACAAACACCGTTAGGCTTATCGTGGGATTGTTTCCCACGATTATCCTCCGGCATGAGAGTAAGTAATCGGTTTTAGGATTGTATAGAAGAGTTAGGGTTGTATATCGTACCTTTAATGAGAATTATGATATTCTTTATATAGGCACGAAATCCTTATAGGTTTCGTGTTCCTTACTCTTCGGCGTATCACGAGTATCCGGTATATGGATCTTTATACCATAAATAAAAGATCCTTATTTTGACCATAAATAATGTATTTGGGTTTGGGCCATCATGAGCCCAAACCGTTAGCATGGTAGTCCAAATAATAATAGCCCATTCGTGATGGGCTTAGGCGTTAGTAATGTTCGTTAATCGGGTTTGTGACCCAAATATAGACCATACGTCATCATTATAAAAAGATATGTGAAATCATACACTATGCGTGAATAAATAAAATCTGAAGAAAACATGAATATTTACGTTGTTTGCTTGACAATCTTTTCTCATCTTTATTGCGCAAATGTGGACGATGATTCTGCAGCGCAAAGATCAAGTGAGAGATATATAAAGTTCATGAACATATGTGTTTAAGCACAAAAAACAAAGCAAATGTAACATGGGTATCAAAGAAAGATAAATAAACATATTTTGTAGCAGTAAGTAGATGATAAAAATGAAACCACTCCACGTGTGTCCGTTCCAGCATAACTGATGATACCCAGTTCCAGGTTGCACACGTGAATCAGAAAAAGATAAACCTAAATCACTAAATTATTTTAGCACAAGACTCATGAGAGGGAATTAGGATGCTGAAATATTTTTATCAGCTACATTTTTTTTGAAAGGCAATATATTCCAAACAAAAAAGACCCGGATACAAACAAAGGCGTCCCCTATATTAAACAAGATGCTTAAGGATAGAGGACCCAAGAAAAACCAACATAATACAAATACATAGATGAAATGCAAATGAAACTAGCATAAGCAAATCTAAAATGGACAAAAGGCAAAAACACACTTATGAGCCAAAGACATGAAAATAAAACAAGCCACAATGACTGACCCATGATGATGCTGGACCCACGAACATTAAGGATCAAAAACCATAACATTTGTTGTAGTAGACAGTGCCAAACAAACCAAAGGGAAATGTAGCAAAAAGATGCCCCCACTGTGCATACATCCTTCGCTGCATATCAGATTCCCATGACACAAAATTGCAAAATATGGCACTGACTTGCAGACACACAGAAAGAACCATTTGCATAACACCCTGAAACTTATTGTCAATCACTCTTTGTTGCTGAAACCAAACAGAGGAACATGAAACTTTTATTTCCAAACACTCATTGTTGCGGACCCAATCATCATAACTGAGATTTTATTGCCAAGCGCACTTGATGCAGAACCAGAAATCAGACACTCACACTTTGATGCAAAACCAAACAGTAAAAACTGGATCTCATATTTGTAAACTATGAACTGAAACACATGTGCTAACACCACCGAGCAAGACTGAACCTGAGGAACGAACTGAATCATAACCAGTTATTGTAACCGACATTTTACTGGATCAAACAACCACTGTTGACAATCCATCACTTTATATTTGTTTGATCTTCGCGTAATCCACTCGTAGCTTTTTAGTTGAATATCTTGCACAATTTTATTAGTACTTGAAACTTTATTACCAAACACATGAGCATTCCTTTCTTTCCAAATGAAATATCCCGTTGACCAAAGAACCGCTTGCCACACACGAGAGAATGCATCGGGGATGTTAACGTTCCCATATGATGAGAAAATCTCACCAATAGAAAAGGCGTTTACGATCCCCGTCTTCCACCAACTAAAGACCTTTTCCCACACGCTCATAGCAAGGTCACAAGTGACCAAGCTATGCACACATGATTCCACACTATTATTGCAACTTGGACAAAGAATCGAGTCCAAATCGATGCCTCTTCTATCAAGTTCCTTACGCACCGGAAGTCTACCTTTAAGCGCCCTCCAAATAAAAATATTTACTTTCCTAGGCACAAGCTTATTCCAAATGGTTTCTTGAACACCGCTCTCGACTTGAAGAATTTTCTCCTCGACCAATCTTGCTAACGCTTTGACCTTGAACTCGCCGTCTTCAACTAACTCCCATCTCCATTTGTCCCTACAATTGTTAGACATAACAACATTTTGTAATGCTCCTAATAAGTCATCTAACTCCTTACGAACTCTACCCCTAATGTCTCTCACCCAATCCCATTCCCAACACCATTCTTCATTTACCCACGACCCCTTATCCATCACACTACCCTCTTTCTTCCTATCTAGGTGAAATAGCCTAGGGAAACGATCACAAAGCCTATGATTATCAACCCATCGATCTACCCAGAATCTAATATCACTCCCATCACCCAACACCGCCATAAAAGACGAAGAAAACTCTAACCCCACCCCATCTAACTCTTTACCAATCTTTATAATATCGCCCCAAACCCCTCCCTCGACCCTATCACCCGTAAATCCCCCACAGTCGTCGTGAATACTTTTAACTACCATTACCCATAACCTGTCACCCTCCTTCCTAAATCTCCACCACCACTTTCCTAACAATGCCAAGTTTTTTGCCATTAAAGACCCAATATTTAGCCCCCCTCCCCATATGAAGCAATAACCGAATCCCATTTAACCCAAGAAAGCTTTTTACCCTCACCCAATCCTCCCCAAAAGAAATTTTTCCTAAAACTCTCAAGATTTTTTAGCACACTCATAGGCACACGGAACATCGAGAAATAATACAATGGCAAGCTACCTAGAACCGATTTAACCAAAGTTAGACGACCCCCTAATGATATAGTTTTTGCTCTCCAATCAGCCAACCGTTATTTGAACTTCTCCACTACAGGATTCCATGCGTTTACTCGTCTCATATTCTCACCAATCGGCAAACCCAAGTATGTAAAAGGAAATTCCCCAAAACCACAACCCATCCACGTTGCCATCTCCTTCACTTCCCTCTCGGAGACCCCGATTCCATAATGCTTACCTTTATTATAATTAACGCGCAACCCGGATACCTCTTCAAAGCACTTAAGAATACACATAATAGATTTAGTGTTCTCCTTATTCCATTCCCCAAAAAATATAGTGTCATCCGCGTATTGAAGGTGCGACACTGTGACATTATTCCTACCCACTTTAACCCCTCTAAATATGCCGTTTAAGACCGCTTCATTCATAATCTCATTTAACCCCTCCACTACCAAGATAAATAGGAAAGGCGAAAGAGGATCACCTTGCCTAACTCCCCTCTCCAACCCGAACTCCTCTGTAGGAGATCCATTGACAAGTATAGACATCGACGAGGACCTAAGACACACATCCACCCAATTACACCATTTCTCTCCATACCCCATACTCTTCATAATGTTTATCAAAAAACTCCAATTTATACTATCGTACGCCTTCTCAAAATCGACTTTAAACATTAGGCCTTTTTCCTTATTTTTCTTTAAAAATTCCACAGTTTCATTTGCTATAAGAATACCGTCAAGAATGTATCTCCCTCTTATAAACGCGTTTTGTTCTTCACCCACCACCAACCCTACTACTTTTTTTACCCTTCCTGCCAACATTTTTGCTATGATTTTATAATAACAACCAATAAGACTAATTGGACGGAAGTCCCCAAGACCAATGGGGTCTGACACCTTGGGTATAATGGTGACGAAAGAGGCATTGCACCCCTTTGAAATCTCCATCCTTTCCCAAAATCCCATCACCGCCCTTAATAGGTCCTCCTTAATAATCTCCCAAAATTTCCTAATAAATTTAAATTGAATCCGTCAGGCCCCAGGGCTTTATCCCCCCCCCCCCCCCCCCCCCCACAACCTCGAATTGCGTCCCACACTTCTGCTTCACTAAACATTTTCTCCAAGGACCTTGCATCCTCTACCAATATTTTATCAATTCTGTCACAACAAAATATCAGACGTGTAGCCCCACCTTCGAAAAACAAGGACTTGTAATGTCTAGCCGTCTCCTCGTTGATAACCGTAGGGTCCTCGCACCACACCCCATTAACCATGAGCCCTCTTAAGTTACACTTGTTATTCCTTCTTCTCAGATATGCGTGAAAGAATTTTGAGTTTTCATCCCCTTCTACGTCCCATTTAACTCTAGCTTTTCGTCACATCATATTACCACACTCTCTCTCCTTATCCTCCCATCTTTTTCTTGCCTCTATCCATGCCACTCTTTCTATGTCGGTTAATGTTCTCTTTTCCGCTTCCAATTCCCATTTCATTGCTTCATTTTTTGCTTCTTCTATTTTCTCCCTATGCATGCCGAATCTCTCCTTACTCCATACTCTAAGACTAGCCTTGACATTTTTCAACATATCCCGAAATCTGCAATCCGGCCGGACACTTCTTACATCTTTCTTCCAAGCCTCCTCGACTACATGAGAAAAATCAGATTCATCCATCCAAATGTCGAATAAACGAAATGGTTTTGGACCGAAATCCAATTCCACGTCTTTTAAAACGATCGGGCAATGATCCGAAAGCTTACGGTTAAGCGCGATGACCGAGAGGTTGCCCCACAGGTTATTAAACTCATCATTCAACAAAAATCTGTCCAACTTACTAAACTTCAAGCCATCATCACTTACTCTAGTAAATCTCCTTCCCCCCATTGGAATTTCGACGAGCCTCGTATTATTAATAAAGTCATTGAAATCTTTTGCCTCCTTATTGTTTACTTGCGAATTAACCCTGTCTTCATCACCTGGCGCTCTAACTGCGTTTAGATCCCCGAAAATACACTACGCTCCCTGCCATCTATTCATCATCCCCGATAACCTATCCCATAACGACGCCTTTTGTCTACTCACATGTGGGCCGTATATACATGCTAAAAAAATCTCCTCATTCTTTCCTTTCCAAGCCCCTTTTAATGCAATAAATCTCTCATCCCCGACCGCCTCTCTACAAGTGAATACCCTCTCATCCCAGATAAGCAAAATCCCTCCCGAATTCCCACTTGCAGGTAACTGTGCAAAACAAAAACCGATCCCACCCCATATGTCTTCTATATACACATCATCCACTACCCCACTTTTTGTTTCTTGAATTCCAATAACATCCGGATGTTCATTCTTAATAATAGATCTTATCCACCCTTTTTTCCCACTCTCACCCAAGCCCCTTATGTTAATAGATATAAACTTCATAATACATAACAGAAAACGAAACCACTTACTAACCACCTATTTATGCTTCGGATCCGCATCTCCACCGCCCACATTTCCTACCCTTGTTTGATCTCCCGACTTCTTTTCTTCCTCGGCTCGAACCCAAGAGACCCCGATCAGCTCCCCGACCTCCTTAACTTGCTCCAAACTGATGTTGCACTTATCGTTTTCTGTTTCTCCCAGCGAGTTGCAGCCAAAATGAAAAATTTCGTTGTTTTCACTACCCACATCGTAAAATTCCTTATATACATCCGAAGCACCTTTTTCGTTATCCCCTAGACCTACCACTCCCGTCTTTCTCGCCACCTCGAAGGCTTTCGTGATGCTTCTCCTGCCCACCTTCTTCCTATTATCTACATTATTCCCATTCGTCTTTCCTTTATTGAAACACTTCTCGACCTCGCTCCCTTCGAATCCCGTATCCTGGTTAGCCTTCCTTTTTTTTTTCGATCTGTCACCACCACTCCCAACCAAACTAGTTGGCGATACTTCCCTTTTGTCTCTTCTCGATGTCACCCACTCTTGTTCCCATGATTCATTCATTTCAGTCACTATCTTTTTGTTGTCTATCTGCCTTTTCTCACTTAGCCTTTTCTCACTTAAACCATTACTCCTGTTCTTTTTTTTTCCTTAGTATCTTATTGTTAGTCCTAATTGGGCCACTCATTTGGCTACCACCTTCTTTGCCCATACTCGGATCCAACATAGGCCCAATTCCCTCGACGTAACCCACATCATTTTGGTTCCCGCTGTGGTCAACACCTTCTTTTTTATTTTTATTTATATCTTCTTCAATGTCCCCACCTGTCCTAGGAATGTCACTATCATCTTTGTTATTACATTCCCCATAATGTTCCCCATCAGGATTCTCACCAGCCGACTTTTCTATGGGAATACCCGCTTCTGCCTCGATATTATCTTTTACTTTCACCTCCCCCGAGAATCTAGACCCCTCATCTTTCTCATGATTCCGGCCACCGGATTTAAAGCCCGGAATACTACCGCCACCATTACCTTCAACTTTCTTTGCAACAACTTCCTCATCCTCCCTCTCCTCATCGCTAGACTCACCCTCATTGCCATTTACGGAGTATTGCTAAAGTATAGACCCAATGGTAGATTTTAAAAATCAACAAATTTCAACTAGCTACATCAATCAAAACAAAACAGAAAAACAATAGGGATTTGATCGAAGAATAGCAATGTATTTTTTCAAATGTACCGATCTAGTACGTGAACTCTTTTTAAGTTACAGAAATGTAACTAACTTTCATAAGTGTTCCAATTTGGTACGTGATAATGACATGTCATACCTGAAAGTCTCACAGGTGGCACCATTTATAACGTGACACGTCATCATCACTTACCAAATTGGAACACTTATGAAAGTTCATTACATTTCTACAACTTAGAAAAAGTTCACATACTAGATCGGTACATTTGGAAAAGTACATTGTTATTCTTTGACCAAAGCCCAAAACAATAAGAAGAAGAAGAAAAAAAAGAAAAAGGTTAATGAGCAGCAATATATAGTGCCTGCAGTGACATCAGTAAGGTGCCGAGAAAAAGTTTCTTTAATAGTGGGATCAGAAACCTTATTGCAAATTTCTTTAAGCTCTTTCTCCACCTTTGATTTGGAATGCTCTATCATCCTAGACACGTCAAGGTGGTACCACTTGTCATCCTCCTCATATCCGTAGATATTATCCAAATCCTGATAACCCTTAGAGATGTTATGGAAGGCGTCAAGGATGATTCTTTCTTCATCGATGGCTTCCATCGTGTTGATAAATCTTTCCATGAATCGCACTGTTTTTTGCTAATCTCTGGAAAGTTGATTAACTGCCGCTTGTTTTTCCAAGCAAACGTTTAGTTTCTTTTCATCATCTTTCTGCTGTTGCAGCTCGAGTTTGGTAAGTTGCAAAGCTTTTCCTTTCTTTTTACTTGTACCTCCTTTACCTGTGGTTTGAAAAGAAAAGAGACCATCCGTATAACTTTAGTATTCTTTTTGGGAAGCAAAACTGCAAGCTGTACCTTCATCTATCTTGTTAGTTAACATAATCTACTGATACCCAAAAAAAATAAAAAAATAAAATAAAAATGAATACAACAAGACAACATAATTAATTAAGGTAGTTTATATAAATGAAATAATTACCAGTAGTGTCATTATCCGCATTCAAATGAGCCTGCATCAGCCACAGAAATAAATATCAGGGAATAATAGTATAAGTAGAAAACAGACAGAGAGAAAGGATACCTCCTGTATTTTAGATTTGAAGTGAACAAAGGCCTTGTTATGAGAAACGCTATTATATCAAATCTATTGAAGCTCATTCACAACTTTTGATCTGCAGTCCTTGATTATCGAAGACACGTCATCCTTCTGCTGTTGCTGCTTGTCGACCGATTTCGATGAAATTGTATCTCTCAATTCTTTCATAATTTCTGTGATTTTATCCGACGTGACTGTGAGGACATCGTTGGGTTCAAATTCAAAAATAAATAAAGCAGCATCTAGACAAATATATAACTAAATGTGCATCTCCGTACGCTAAATCGTTTAACACAATTGAGTAATAAGTTCCCAGCTTCACTAGTACGTACTTTCTTTAATGTCGGATAATATGACATTGGGTGAAGGCTCAAACTTGTTGAAGTATAGTTTGAGGCTTGTACCTTCTTCCCCAAACATGGCATATCTTCACAAGAGGCCCAGTCCATAAAGATAGTAACCAATATGAAAATCATCATTGCATACACCAAACCAGGCCACCCATGTTTTCTAATACTTTGTAGCTTTGGATGAAATATAAAAACCAATATTGAAGGTTTGTTTTCGTTACCTCGGTTGCTATAAAAGAAGTCTAGTTTGGTTTTCGTTATTTGCCGGCCTAAAGCATCCAATCAGGAGTGGGTTTAAGATATCCAACATGGGTAATCAATCATGCTTATAATATTGGGTACTTGACATGAGTGTCTTGGTGCGAGACTTGATCAATTGAAGAGTGAATTTGCAAGCTTTAAACTGATTATATCCTCAAAGCAATGAAATATTGAACCTTTGCATCTTGTTTTTATAACAGATGTCAACTATATTTAACTAGAACCAATGTGTCACGCCCTTTTGAAACATGTTTGATGGTGCATGGATACGTCATTTAAGTTCCCCTAGACTCAATCTCATGAAAAAAATCGCTGAAGACATCTTTTTCTGAATGAGCAAGTTTTCCATCCAATGTGATATACTTAATGAAGACCCTGATAGATTTAGATTATGTAGTCATTCGACGTTGTCTTCTTCATCCGACGAATCGCTAATAAAGGTCTTCTGCATCTTCTGCTAAGATCTCCATCTTGCTTATTTTAGATTTTTTTCTCTTATCTTTAGTAATATTCTTTCCTTTTTCTCGTGCTTTGTTCTTAAGAGTGATTTTTTTGTCTTGAAGAATTTTGACGAATCAAAGAGCTTTGTTGCATATATGGTGACAATCCATTGGTTTGCCTACTTTTGCGTGATGTACATGAGTTGCGGCTTCAAAGGTTTGTGTTTGGGGAATGATCAATGGTGGTCTTTGCAAAGGGTTGGTTCATGGGGAACAGTCAAGTGTATACATTACACATGTGATTGTCAACCAAAGTTGAAATTCTCTCTACTATGTTAAAACACTTTTCTACTTCGGTCTCTTCTTGTGACCTAATTTATTTGTTGTTACAAGTATGAAATATATCAAATATGTATGCAAGGTACAGATGCAACTCCCAAAGAGTAGCAAAACAAATGGCTAGATGCACTAGAATAGGCAGGACAGTCCGGGCTGCATGTTCAAACATAAACAAAACTACTGAACCTGACCGTATCAGGAACAAAACAAGACCATGTTCATAGGAAACAAAAAAATAGTAACACACGTTTTGCCACAAAAGCAAAGTGTAATACAAATACATCACAATCTCCCACAACAGAAAGAACAGTCAAATAACAACATAATTAATCGAACCCATCTTACCATTCATCTTTCTATTCTTCGTCTGCCTCTTTCTTTTGAGTATGCTAAGCGAAAAACTTAAAGACCTCGAGATAACATCATGATTAGAAACCACTTTAACATGGGGAGATATAAGGCTCTTCACAAATATAGGGAAACCAATATAGTCCGCAGTTCTGGAGAAACATATACCCTCCTCTTTACATAAGCGCCAACTATTGAATGGAATGGAATTTTCTTTGAGCGTGTGTGGTCTGTAATACTTGAGTGTGTGTGCCGCATCATATTTCCTCATCACAAAATCATCTAGAAGTAGTTCCCAAGAATCTTTATCATTGTAGTTTTTCATTACCCATCTCTCTGATATGGGAAATAGTCACGATATGTGCATAGACATTCATCGAAAATCCCTACATAGTTATCATAATCACACACATATCTCGAGTCATCTGGTTGGGGGATTTCTCTAAATTCCTCTCGAGATAAATCAAAAGAAAGAAGTACTATCCGCTTGTTATTAACATCCTTCATAAACCAGTGAAGCGCTCCATTCCATAAGATACCAAAACGACTACTAGCAACTTTAAACTTCACTTGTCTAACAACTTTCCAAATATTCAATTTCAATGATAAAACTTGAAAAAGTGTCACAGCCTTACCCATCTTGATCCCCATAACAACCTTATAATCATCTGTGGATGAATCATGGCCAAAACCCCAACACAAAAACTCCCTATCCATGCTAATGTTGGGAAATTTGGGGGGCGGTTGGAGTTTTTTAACCTCCCTAGTGGAAGGATTGGTTACTAAAACTTGAGTATCTACGGGAGAAACGCATACAAGGCCATTGGAAGAACCAACAATTTGCCAAAAATCACAGATATATGCTGTATCGCGAGGCCACATCCTATGTAATGGACTAATGATTCTTCTATGTCCAAGTTCATGATCATTATTATCTTTGTTGCAAGTGTAGTTCAGATGAAATTTAGCAAAACGAGAACTAGAGATAAAAGAAAGCCATGACTTTTACAAACGCTTTTGCATCGAATGAGATCTTCAACATCCAATCTCTTAAGTATATCTTCAACCAAATCAAATACAAGCTCCGACATTGTTAAAACCTAAGAGGCAGGGCGGATGCAGAGCATGCATGGAGTTTTCACATATATCTTTCTGGTACATTAAGTCGCCGGCCCAAAAACATTAAGCCCTTCCAAAACCCACTTGGATCCAACTACATCTACGTGACTACATGAGACTTTCGATCAATATGAAGAAAATGTGCAAAATACGTTATGAACCTTATGGTTCGATCTACTTGTTTGATTGCCTAAAAACATTACAAACTATAACACTAACAATAAATGTTGTTTTTTGAAAACAAATATAAAATTTATGAGATATTTGTTATATAAAATTTAAAATTAGATATTTTTATAAAGTTTTGGGCTTAAATGTAAACATTATTAACTAATTAAAATATAAAGACTCTTTAAGTTTAATTAATTACTTTTTTTTATAAGTTTTTTTATGAGGATAGCTTGGCTACAAACATTTCTCTATCAAAATTACACAATAAAACACTTAAGGACTCACAAGAAAAATCAGTGACCCACAAAAAACTCAAAGACCTATATAAAAAGAGTTGAAAATTGTAAGGAGTTAGCTACAAAAAATTGTAGCTAACATTTTCCCTTTTTTACTGTTAATTTACACAAATTTTTTATAGTTTTTCTTCTACATCAAATTACATAATCAAATTTATAAATATTTTAAACTTAACCATTAAGTTTTCAAAAATAACTTCCTCCTTTTTTACTTATTTATTTTACAATTTAGACACATGTAATTTAATGCATTTTTTAAACTATACGAAAACGAAAAATTAAGCAATGTTGACCAAAAGCTCAATTTTGACTTTTCAATTAGCTAAATGGAGGCCTCGATTTTAAAATTGAGCTCTCCTATTGGATGATGCGAAGTATTCATTCTCAATTTTTTATTTTCTCTTGTTATATACTACGTGAGAGATTATAAATTTTTTTAATTTAGTTAATGATAGCATATCAATAGGGGTGACAATTCTTGACACATCACGATAAATGATACGAAGTTAAACATATTTGGGTTGAGGATAAACAAGTTTGGGTCAGAAACAGGTTAACCCGTCTAACCCGTTTAATTAAACATGTCAACCCGTGAAACCGTTTAAGTATATAAGACTCTAAAAATAAAATATATAACATGTCTTTTTATGTTGGATGTTGATTAAATATACTGTGTTATGTACTTAATAGTTAATACGATTGAATTACGATTGTACCTCATATATCATAGAAATTGACGCTTATAAGTGAGAAAATTGTCGTATAGTTATTTGTCTGTTTTTTTTACATATTTTAAATCCTTATATCATTTTTGAAATTAAATAAGTTAAATCAACAAACCACCAACCTTATCTAGGGTTTAGGGACTATGATTAAGGTTTAGGAATCATTTCCTAAGTTGTGGTAGCTTATTCTAAAGAATCGGGAGGGTTTTGACCTAGTTTCGGGACTATAAAGCCTATTTAGGGCTTTGTGCTTAAGGGACTTGTACTATGAGCTAGGAATAGTGGTACTATGGTTTTAGTGAGGTAATGTAGCTAAGATATCCTATGAATAAGTCTTGAACACATAGGGCTTTAGAGATAACTGTAAACACATAGGACTTGTTTAGGGTTTGTAATAGCTATAATATACTAGAGTGATAGAATACTTATTGAAATGATGTCTAGAACTTAGGCTTGACATACTAGGAGGTTTACAAGGCATAACCTTGATGATATTTGGCAATAGTGGTTACGTGTGTCGTCTAGGGGCTATGTAAGCTACTTTACATAGTAGGTATGAGTAATGATACTTACGGGTAATTGTAATGGAATATGTGTTAAGATATAGTGGGGAAATGTGTTCTAGCATTATGCTAAGGCATAGTGATGATAGCTAAGGCATAGTGGTGATAGCTAAGGCAAAAATTTTACCCTGAAAAGTGCTATATAGATAGGATAAGTATAGGTAACCTGAGTTTTGTGAGATGTTACAGTTTTGCACATTTTCATCCGTTTTTACACGTTTTTGTCCATTTTGAACGTTTTCGTCCATTTTTACACGTTTTCATCCATTTTTAGATGTTTTCGTTTATTTTTGCATTTTTTTCATTCATTTTTACACGTTTACATCCAGTTTTACATGTTTTTATCCGTTTTTGAACATTTTTGTCAATTTTTTGCACGGTTTCGTTCGTTTTTACATGTTTTCATCTGTTTTTACACGTCTTCGTGCGTTTTTACACGTTTTCATTTTGTTTCGTCTTTTTTTGCACGTTTTCGCCCATATTTACACATTTTCATCCATTTTTACACGTTTTCATTCGTTTTTGTATGTTTTTTTCCGTATTTACACATTTTCATCCGCTTTTACACGTTTTCGTCCGTTTTTACACGTGAAAAAAGGGACGAAAATGTGTAAAAATGAACGACAACGTGTTAAATGGACGAAGACTTGCAAAAAGGACAAAAAAGTGTAAAAATGGATGAAAACGTGTATAAACGGATGGAAACATGCAAAAATGGATGAAAACTTGCAAAAAAATGAACGAAAGCATGTAAAAACAGATGAAAACGTGCAAAAACGGATGAAAACGTGTAAAACTTGATGTAAACATGTAAAAATGGATGAAAACATGCAAAAACGAACAAAAACGTGCAAAAACAGATAACGTGGAAAAATAGACGAAAACAAGCTAAAACAAACGAAAACGTGCAAAAATGGAAGAAACATGCAAAAACGGATGAAAACGTGTAAAACAGACGAAAGATGCAAAAACAAACGGCCGTTGAACAAAAGGATAGACGCTACAAGATTAGTTAACCACAGCGACTAACGTGTATGATTTTTTAATGCATAATAGTAATTTTATTAGTTGAGTAAGTATAATGTGTAGAACCATAAAGGGGGGGGGGGGGTGAATACGGTTTTTTCGGCTTTTTAGATGTTTAAAAACTTTAGGCCAAGAAGAACACCAAGTGGTTTTATAAGAAACCAACCACAAACACAACCACAACAAAGTATATAAAGCGAGTAAATGACACCACGATATATACTGGTTCGGGATGGGGGGTTTATACCATCCGTAAGTCCAGTTGCGAATCCACGACACCGATACTATTACTCTAGTATAATCCTTTTGGTGGATTACAAACCGTTACAACTTCACTTCACCGATATGCACTAAGATCGGTGCTCACTAAGAAGAGCTACTCCCCAACGGTATTCCGCCCTCGGAAACCACCCAAAAGAATCTCGTGATTCGACTTAACCACAAAGACCACTAAGACTTCCCACCGGAAGTATCAAACCCCAACTAGATCCCCAATGATCTAGGCTTGGTCACCAAGACACAAGACTTCAATCTAGATTCCCAATGATCTAGGCTTGGTCACTAAGACACAAGACTTCCCTTACAAACAAATAGAAAGAATAAGTTGTTTGTTTATTCAACCAAGCCCTAACCTAACCTAGAGACTCGATTGTAGTAGAAAGGGTAAAGATAGAAGACCCTCGACACAATCACAAGAGTGGATTAGGTTTTTGTGATTCTTCCCTTGCAATGAGATGTGTTCTTCCAATAGATGTTAGTGTGAAAGATTAAGAACACAAGAGTAGAGATAGAGAGATTAGAGAGAAAAAAAAATATAGAGAGAAAGAATAATGGTAAGGGGTAAGGAATACAAGAGGCAAGGCATGGTATTTATAGGCAAAACCCAAACTTGGGAATATTTTACCGAGGCCGGTGCGTCACCCACGCGTTGAAGCGTGGGAGGCGCGCCAGACACCCAGGGAAAATATTCCCGAGGCTTTGGGTGTTTGGCATTATAAATGCCTTACCTTGCTAAACCCCCAATTGTATTTCACACTAAACCTTAACATTAATCAATCTAAGGTTTACCAACTCAAATAGCCAATTTGGAAAATCATTTGTGAAGTGTTTATAAGAAAACCAAATATCAAGGGTAGAAGAGTAGAAAGGGTAGTTTGGTAGGGGTAGAAATGGTATTCCTCACATGGCATAATAGAGAAGAGAATATGCCATGGGATATTCCTCAAGGGAAGGGTTAAGGTGTAACTATGGTTAGGTTGAAGGTTTAGAGGTTAACCATGGTTAGGTATAGAAAGAAGTGTTGAGAAGTAACCATGGTTAGGTTTAGAGAGAAGTGTATAGAGAATAAACCATGGTTAGGTTAAAGAGTATATCCAAGGGAATGTTCCATCCTTGGAGTGGTTAAGAGTTAACCATAGTTGGGTGTAGAGAGGTAACCATAGTTGGGTTAGGTTGTATGTTGGTTAGGTTAACCAAGGTTGGGTTAGGGTTGTGTGTTGAGAGCTAACCATGGTTGGGTGAGATGAACCATGGTTGGGTTAAGGAAGGTATATTCCTTTGCTTGGGGGGAAAGGGTAAATGGAGGGTTGAGATGTGTATTGGTTTGAAATAGATGGTTAAGATGTGTTGCAAGAGATTGAACGGTTGAGATGGTTTTGATTTGAATTGGATGGATGAGATCAAAGGAGCCTTTTTGCTTGGGGAGGAAGTGTGATCAATGGTTGAGATTGGTTTAAATTTGAATTGGATGGTTGAGATTAAACACATGTGTTAAAATAGAGAAAACGTTGAATGGATGGTTGAGATGTGTTTAATTTAAATTGAATGGTTGAGATTAAAGATGTGTAAGGAATATAAGAGATGTGTAAGAGATGTGATGTTGTAAGGGAATGGATAGTTGAGATGAGTTTGATTTGAAATGAATGGCTAGGATCAAAAGTGTGGGAGACAAGAGTACACTTTTGTGTAAGTGGGGTAAGAGAATGTTGGAAAAGGATATTTGGGAAGGATTGTGGGAGATTTGGTGGTATTGAGTTTGATGGTTTTGGGTTAAGTGGTATTTTGATGAAGAAGATAGATAGGAAAAGTAATTAAGAAGAAAATAATATAATTGTCATTAAGAGGAAGGTTTAGACAATTAAGATTATAAGTTGAGAAAATCATAAGTTACTTATTAGTTCAAGTAACACAACGTTGAGAATCCATAGTTTCATATCTCGTGACTTTTCACGACTCGACGTTCTCAACTAATACATTGGTTCAAACAAGTTAAGTGCTTTGCCTCAATGTAAAGCATAACCCAAGTGGGAAAGGATGCGTTTACGCAAAGTGATCTTTGACTTAGTTTGACCAATAAGGGAGTAAACCCGTTACGTAATTAGAGAAGACGTAAGCACGGGATATGAGCATATGGATGCTTTCACATGATGTTACGTGAAATATATAAGCTCCCTAAGTTTTAGAAAATCCTTGGCTAGAGGCGATAGCTAGAAAACATGAGTTGGCGTTTTCCCGTAAATGGGTGCTTTAAAAGTTGGATCTCTCTAATCCCAAAACTCGTTTCGAGTGTTCTCAATTAAGCACATAACATATTCATACCTGTATTGAAAGATCCGCATTTCTTGGGTAAGGGGAAAGCCGACTTTCAAAATTCTCCCGGAACCATACAGACTCTTGGCGCGTCACCCGCGCGTTGACGCGCGGGCAGCGCGCCAGGAGCAGACATTGGCTCCGGCGATTTTGTGCTAACGTTTGTTATTTTATGTGTTTCTATGGTTTATTTTTCATCATTAAAACATAAAGAGATCTTGATCATGTTGCCTCAACATAATGAGTTATGATAACGCTCATTTTGTCTATATTAGAGTCGCGTTATTTGTATATTTTATATATTATTTAGTTATGTTTATGAGCATTTTTACGCTTATTTGTTATTAAGATGTGTTCAAGTTTAGGTGCAAGGAAATATCCAAGGTTGACGAAGAAATGATAAAAGATGAAGAGAATATTAAAGAAAAGAATTTCGTCAAAGATATTGATTCAAGTATGATGATTTCCATTGCATAGGTGTTATTTGAGAGGATCTCTAATGAAAGATAGAGGTGTGATTTGGTGACAAAAAGATTATTAAAGGATGGAGTTTTATGTTAACTTAAAGAGGAAATTATGGCGCATAATACGTCTCAACCGATGGTTGAAAGCTGAGGTTCAAACCCGTGGTTCAAACACAAACCTAAGGTTGAGCAGTCAAGTCCGAACCTCAAGGTTCAAGTTCCAACCGGCAGGTTCACAGCAATCTGAGATGAAAAGTTGCATTAGCTCAAGGTTTTAAGTGTCATTAATCTTCAAGTCCGATCATTACCTCTACATTATGATTATGGGGTGTTTGTAACAGCTTTTTGTGATGAATTCAAGCATAAATAAGACCCTAAGCACCCATTATCAACACACACTACCACAAACATTCTAAGGGAATAATTAGAGGTTACTCCCAAGTTACAAGAGAAAGGTTATTTGATCCTTATTCAAGCCTTACACCCTAAGGTCTTGAACACACTTTATCTAACCCGAAAGAGCTCAATAATTCATGTCATTCCTAAGAAACCAAGAAGAGATGGTGATACTTATAAGAAGAGGCGGAGAATTCCCTTGTTCAATTGGAGGCCCGAGGAGTGCTATAACTCTTACATTTCTTTCTCGTTGTAATCTTGTTTTTGGGTAACTTTCTTCTTATTTTACTTATGATGTTGAATGATTTTATGTTGAATGATATGTTACGTTTGTTGATGAAACTTGTTATGGAATAATTTGTGATACTTGTTTGGGAATCATGTGGACTTACGTATGAATGTTGAATGATTAGTCGGCTAGAAAAGTGATTGTTTTCATAAGTTTGTATAAATACGATTCGTGTTCTAAACTTGTTGATATAACATTATTGGATTTAAAGGTCGAAAGGATTTCAAATATTGTTTTATTCCAAGAAGTTGATGCACAAATGGATTGGTACATGATAATTGACAACTATCTAGTATTCAAGTTTTAAATGAATTCGGAAATATTTAATCACGAGATTGGGTCAAAAGGACTCGTAAGAACTAATGTTTCTAATCATCTTTTCATACATTTGATAAAACAAAGAGCTAACGTAATGGGATGATGTATAGGCCGAAAGGACTCACCCATGAAACTAGTAAAAACTTGGTTTTTCTTGATATTACCCATTGACTAGAAAACCTTGTGAAAGTAGACATGTGCCTTCTACATATATGTTTCACCCAAACATGTTCAACATTGTATCACGTTTGTTTACGATTCCTACACAAGTCTTTATTTGATTGATTGCTTGAATTTAAGAACCATTGTGTGTTTATTTTCGGTACTTTAGAGGTGACAATCTTAAGTACTATTTGCTTTACAACTTTTGCTAACCTTAATAACGTATAAGTCTCTTGGGACGATCCCTATTTTCCACAAACCATATTACATGCGGACGAGTATACTTGCTCGTATGCGTTGTCTTTATAATTGGTAAAAAGGTGTTTTATAAATTTATAATTTGAGTTAAAATTTAGTAGTATTATAATCTAGTACTCCACACACGCATCAAGTTAGAATTGTGAGTACATTACGTATTTGTAGAGTTTACCCTAAAACAAAGCATGAATGGCCTAACAATCCATAGAAACAATTCATAACCTAAGTTGAGCTCCACACACCTTTTTAGTTTTACCATTCCATTTTCGTTAGGCATTTTGAATCATTCATATAGTTTCGTTACATCATCGAGACTTGAACCACAACTGAAAATGAAATTGAAATGTCTCATATTAAAACTAAGGGTTAATTAATTGAAACTGTGTCTAACTATTTCTTTTTCTTTGTCATGTATTCATCTATTCTTTTTCTAGATACATTTAGCTTATTAATGACATTTTTTTAGTATTAAATATTAATCGAAGTATGCAACTTTTATTTTATTTATTTATTTGGTAAAAAGAATATGTCATTAACTTCAATCTGAACGTTGAAAAAACAAGTACAATACTTGAGATAAGATCTTGCTTCAGGTGACAAACTAAGTGAAGAAAGATCTCTGTTGACATAAATAATGCCTAAAAACATTATTAACATGTTATCAATATCTCTATGTTTTAATTATCACAAAATATAAACTCATAGAACTAAAACTTGTGACATAAACAAGTATTTAGTGATTAATATTTCTCTTTACATCCAAATCACTTAAGGTATGAATAAATAAAGTGTTTAGTGCAATTTATGATCAAAGGGGTATTTAATTAACTAATGCAAAGTTTATTTAATTATATAAACATATTATATATTTTTGAAAAACACTTTTGGTAATAAAAGAAAAATGTTTTATTCATACTAAATATATGAATTCAAATTTTTAACCAAAATTAGTTAGTTTTTCTCCAAATAAACTTTCCCCACTAAAAGACAAAGATTCTGGCCGTTTCAGCTGGGCGGCCCCCTTAATTATAAGGGGCGGTCCCCTTAAAATTAAGGGGACCGGCCTTGATTTAAGGGGACCGGCCACGCTCCTCTGTCAGAATCTTTTGCCTATAAATACCACCTTAAACCTGGATTTTTTCCTCACCTTTTGCACTCCTAAACTTTCTGTTCTAGATCCACATCTCTATTCTCTTAATCCTTTGATCATAAGTGTATAATTCTTTGTTTCAAAGTGATTCAAACTTCATCCTCTCAAGTGCAAGAGAAGAATACTTCTATCCCCCAAGACAAGAAGTATTACAACTTGTTGTGACCTCCACATACAAGTTGCTGGTGCATCATCAAGATTATTTACATTACTCTTTGTGAAGATTGTTGTGTATATGTGATTGTAGATAGTTGTGCTAGGTATATTGATTGTGTGATTAGTTAGTTGGTTGGTGTGAAGAAGAAAAGTTAGGAATTAGATTATAGTGAAGAAGCTAGGAGTGAAGTTGTTAGTTGTGAAGTAAATTGGTGTGAAGAAGATAGGCTTGAAGTAGATAGTTGTGAAGATAGATAGGTGTGAAGAAGTAGTGTTGTGATTAAATAGTGACTAGGTGTGAAGAAGTTGTGTAGAAGGTGTGAATAAGTTGTGACGAAGTTGTGGTGTGTATATTGGTGTGTAAGGTTTCTCCGCCATAAGGAGCTTGTTGACATAGTGAAGAAAACTCTCGAGTAGGTGACTCGAGGAGTGGAGTAGGGCAAGGAAGGTGTCCTTGTAGCCGAACCACTATAAATCCTTTGTCTCGCGGTTAGATCTTTCCATATCTTACTTATTATCTTGCTTATCTCGTTATTACTTTTGTAGATGTAGACGTATATATATAGTTGCTCATATAGTGGTAGTATTGATTTTACTTAAAGATCAAACGAAAGTTTCATTCACAAAACAAAGTTTTTACAATCAAACTAAAAAGGTTACATACATACAATTGATCATTTTGATCAAGTATAGTTTTCATACAAAATATAACTAAGGATTATAAAATAAACGATTACGTACTTATCTCTTATATATAGCTATAATTGTTTATATTATGCATGTGTTGATTTCACATACTTAGTTTACATTATTATTATTGTTCATACTTAGATATACTTATTCATATTGTTCAAGATTTGAGTTCACATAAGATTGAATCAAAGTTTTAAAAGCAAACAAGGTTTTAAAACTAAACTAAGTTTTCATAATAAAATTAAAAAGACGTAAAACTATTCAACCCCCCCCCCCCTTCTAGTTTTCCACAATTGGTACCAGAGCCAGGTCTAGCAAGATTTTTAAAATATATTGTATTTTAAAACTTGTAACGATCTATGGAATCTGAAAAATATTTAGAAGGGCAATCTATGCAAAGACCACCACTATTTGAAAGTGATGGATTTTTATATTGGAAAAATAGATTCGAAACTTATGTGAAATCAAAAGATCTTGATCTTTTGCATGTCATTACCTTTGGTGATTTTCCCCCTATTCAATATAATTTTGAAACTAAAATGGATGAAATTGTATCTTTTGAAAAACAAAATGATGATTTGAAAAAGAAACTAGCAAAAAATAATGAGGCTAAAATGGTTATTTATAATGTCTTACCACGCAAAGAATATGAAAGAATTTTTATGTGTAAAACCGCAAAAGAAATTTGGGATTCTTTACTAATCACTCACCAAGGTAATAGTCAAGTTAAAGAGAACAAAATAGATCTTCTTGTTCAACAATATGAACAATTTACAATTCTGGAGGAGGAATCAATAGATAATGCTTTTGCTAGGTTTAACACCATCCTCACAAGTTTAAAAGCACTTGATGAGAATTTTTCTAGTAAGAATTTTGTTAGGAAATTTCTTAGGGCTCTTCATCCAAAATGGCGAGCTAAAGTTACGGCGATTGAAGAATCGAAGAACTTGTCAACTCTTCAACTTGATGAGTTGATCGGCAACCTGAAAGTCTACGAAACAATAATAAAGAAAGACTCCGAGATGGTCAATGGAAAAAGAGAGCAAAGCAAGTCAATTGCGTTGAAAGCTAGGAAGGAATCTAGTAACGAGGATAGCTCAACCTCCGAAAGTGATGACGAAGAATATGCGATGGCCGTAAGAGACTTCAAGAAATTCTTCAAAAGGCGAGGAAGATTCGTTAGACAACCGCATGATGAAAGGAAAGCAAACCAAAGAAATAAATATGACAAAAATGGCAAAAGTGATAGGAAGTGCTTCAAATGTGGTGATCCAAATCATCTCATCGGAAAATGTCCAATGATGTCAAGAAATCAAAAGGCGTTTGTTGGAGGAGCTTGGAGTGATAGCGATGACGATGAGAAAGAAATCACAAATGAGGAGAAATGTCTTATGGCTAGAACATCAAGCGAGGTACGTTCCGAAACCAAATACTTTAGTGACGAAAATTTATCATTAGACGAAAAAGACCTAGATAGTGAATATAATAGGTTATGCAAATTAGGTCAAAAGGTTATAGCTAAAAATAAGTCACTAAAACATATTAATAATCTATTAGAAAATGAAGTACTCGAATTAAAAATTAGACTACAACATTTGGAAAAAGGAAAAGAAGTTTTTATAGAATGTAAAACATGCATAGAGGTTAATAATGAAAATGAAAAACTTAAAGATGAAATTTTCAAACTTGACAAGTTTAAAAATAGTAGTAACCCACTTAAGAAAATAATAAGTGTTCAAGAAACTTCAGAAGATAAAACCGGTCTAGGATTAACCTCAACTAATGTTTCAACTAGTGAAAATAAAAGTATACAGTTTGAATGTGAATCTAGTAAACAAAAATCATTAGAATCAAAACCTAAGTATATACTTACAAAAGATAGAAAAATACCCATTGCGAATGATGAAAAAGTAAAAACTTTTTATAAACCATCCTTAAAGACTGAAGTAGGATCCTCTAAATTTAAATTAAGATCTAAAACTCCACCACCGAGAAAACCAAATAATCTTCATACTCGATCTAAAACACCTCAACCTAGAAGAAACCAAAATAGACAAAACTACAATAATACTAGTCATCAAATGTGGAATTATCAACCAAGTTACAATCCTTGGGGAATACTACCACCATACATGCATCCTAGCCAAATGTTGAATATGTTTGGACCAAACAACTTTGGACCAATGAGACAATGGGAACCAAGTGGCTAAGCTATCAATCTTGGAAGAAGTTGGAATATCATCTACAAATGACTTCTATAAGTCAACATGGTCACTTGAAGTACTTGAAGATATTCCATTGAAGACTAAAAGGTACGCGTTTCTTTTAAGTTCATCGCTATAATTTGCATGCTTAGATATATGATTAGTTAGATTAATGCTTAGCTATACATATGTGTACGTAATAGCTTATATTCTTATAACCTAGAAACATCATTGGTTGACTCTCCTAGGAATAAGATAAAATTGTTCATTGCCGAACGAAATAGAAAACGGAAATCTTCTATATCCACTATTAGCAAACTCATGGTGATGAAGTGAAATGAGTTAAGTGGATCGATCGTTAATATAGAAGTAGGATTAGATCTCTCGCGTAAGAAAACTATGGATGAAACAAGCTCTCGTAGACTATGGCATTAAGTTAGATAAGCGTGCGAAAACAAAGGAACTATAGATATTAGGTTATACCCCATTCAACACTCTCGCATCTAATATATAAATTATCGTCTTCATTTCCTTTAGGATCATAGGATATGTAGAAACGATAGCATGAGATAATAATAGGCCTAACCAATCCTCTTGAGCATGAGATCTTTAATAAACATTTTTTTAAATATCTGATTTATGATATTTGTTGTCAAAAATCTAATATCTCTAAAAATATGCAAAAACCTCACATTTTGGAAAATAGTTTTTCAAATAACTATCCCACTTTTAAATAACATGTTTTCACTATCAATATCCACAATTTTGTTTTGATCAAAACTAAAGATTGGGAAAATATTCTTTACCGTTCATTCACACATTTTGAAGTAAAAACCCAATCTATTTTATTCAAATAACTCTCACATCTAAGTGAAAACTCACTTTCAAACATTGTTGAATAATGCTAAAAACGTCTCTTTTAAAATCATGCATGGTGATCTCATATTTGTCATCTATATTTATATAAATGACACTTATAAATGAACTAAATCAAATCAAGAGGACCATGGTTTGTTCATTAAGACTTTGTTTGTAACAAGTCTAGAAATCCATGCTATCATAACTACCCACTTATTGCACATTGATACACATTAGGATTAATCCTCCTAGTTATATAGTTATGAAATACTTGATGTTGCTTATTGTTTCCTAGCACTTATAGTTTACTTGCTTGATGAGTATGTTTGCATGCTAGATGAAATTGCTTGTTTACTTAATCTCTTTGATTAACATGCTTTGGCTACATAATTGCCTACATAATTAGTATATGCTTAATTGCCTCAAAGAGTTGGACTTGTCTGAAACCAAAAACACAACCTTTCTGCAATTCACTACCAAAAACCCTTTTCTGGCAATCTGGGAATCACCAGATGGGCGGCCCCCTTAAATCATAAGGCAGCCCCCTTAATTATTAAGGGGACCGGCCTCCAATTAAGGGGACCGGCCATCTGATGGTCGAAGGTGTTGTTTCCTTTTTCTACTTTTTAGCCCATTTCATCCTACACTTCCCAAAATTCATAAACCTATTTTATCCTAAACCCTCTATCAAAATCTATACATCCTTAATCCCACCAATCCTACATTATAAACATTCTTATTCCTCTCAATCTATACTCATCTCTTCATGACCTCTCCCATTAAACCAAAACCACCAAATAACCCGTTTGGAGAAGAAAGCCTAACTTCCATTAAAAGCCCGTCAAACCAAATGATGTTGTCAAACATCCAACACCAAATTCCTCCTATGTCTTCAACATTACATACCTAACACCTCACTCTCCTTCTCACCAACATTACAAATAAAAAACCTTTACTCACCCATATCCTTCTACATTACACTCAAACCTCATAATCTTTTCACAACTCAAGCGATGTTGTTCATAATCAACCAACACCTAAACCTCACTCTCACACAAATGATCCATTTAACAACAAATCATCCATTCGTGCTTCCACTAATGCTCCTTCTTATGATGAGCATGCACAATCCCAAAAAAATAATCCCAACCTCATTACCAACACTTTACATGTTGCTCATTCAACAAAAACACCATCCACTTATGAAGCACCTCTTCCACGCATATCATGTTTTCATGATTACCCAAGCTCAAACATGTCTACACCACCAAGAGTATCACCACCATATCCTACAACTTCACATGCCATTCCTATGTTGCATGTTCAAACCCTCACCCAAGACAATTATCATGCTCCACCACCATCACCTTCCTCCGAACACTTAATGTTCGTTGAGGCGCTAAAAGAATCCCATGAGCTTAGTGCTCTTTTAGCCTTACATCTTGCTCAACGCAATTTGGAACCACCTTTATCTAGATCACTCTCATCACCACACAACATAAATCAACTTGAGAAGCATGTCAACAATTGACCTTGTTGCATCTTTCTCCTAAAAACCATTGCATTCAATGAACACTTCACTTGGATTGAATATCTTCTCACTAGATCACATCCAATACCCTCACTTGAACAACATCTAAAACCTTAATCAACCTCTTCAGCTACAAACTCTCCACAACCAAAGTCTCCAACATTCATGACCCAAACATATACCTCCATTAATCCAACAACCTTACCCTAACTCAACCATCTTCATTCCAAACGCTCCATCATCAACCATGTAAGCATACTATATGCTTATGATTTTCACTTTCAAATGGGTTGCAAGCAAGTCCAAGTGCTCTCTTAGGCAATATAGGACTATGTCTTTTCTTTTGTGTTATTTTTATCAATATGCTTCAAGCATATTGAATGTTGTAATGCTTATCATTTCTATAATGCTTGAATGAATCTATGTTTAGTTGCATAATTGTTGCCTTGCATATATGTGTATCTTGCTCTCTTCAAATATTTTTGTAGCAAAGATCTCCATAGCTCGTTCCCTTGGTGCTCTCAAATGAGGGGGAGCATACATCAAGGGGGAGCATTCTACCCGTTTAAACTTCCCTCGCGAAGCTTACTCGGCTTAACCTTTTTAATTATACAAAAAGGGGGAGAAGAGAAATGTAAACTCTATAATACTTGTCTAAAAACAAGTTTTAGATATATTGAGTTTAAGGTTTTGTAATAATCAAAAAGGGGGAGATTGTTGACATAAATAATGCCTAAAAACATTATTAACATGTTATCAATATCTCTATGTTTTAATTATCACAAAATATAAACTCATAGAACTAAAACTTGTGACATAAACAAGTATTTAGTGATTATTATTTCTCTTTACATCCAAATCACTTAAGGTATGAATAAACAAAGTGTTTAGTGCAATTTATGATCAAAGGGGTATTTAATTAACTAATGCAAAGTTTATTTAATTATATAAACATATTATATATTTTTGAAAAACACTTTTGGTAATAAAAGAAAAATATTTTATTCATACTAAATATATGAATTCAAATTTTTAACCAAAATCAGTTAGTTTTTCTCCAAATAAACTTTCCCCACTAAAAGACAAAGATTCTGACGTTTCAGCTGGGCGGCCCCCTTAATTATAAGGGGCGGTCCCCTTAAAATTAAGGGTACCGGCCTTGATTTAAGGGGACCGGCCACGCTCCTCTGTTAGGATCTTTTACCTGTAAATACCACCTTAAACCTGGATTTTTTTCTCACCTTTTGCACTCCTAAACTTTCTGTTCTAGATCCACATCTCTATTCTCTTAATCCTTCTTTTGCCTATAAATACCACCTTAAACCTGGATTTTTTCCTCACCTTTTGCACTCCTTAACTTTCTGTTCTAGATCCACATCTCTATTCTCTTAATCCTTTGATCATAAGTGTATAATTCTTTGTTTCAAAGTGATTCAAACTTCATCCTCTCAAGTGCAAGAGAAGAATACTTCTATCCCCCAAGACAAGAAGTATTACAACTTGTTGTGACCTCCACATACAAGTTGCTGGTGCATCATCAAGATTATTTACATTACTCTTTGTGAAGATTGTTGTGTATATGTGATTGTAGATAGTTGTGCTAGGTATATTGATTGTGTGATTAGTTAGTTGGTTGGTGTGAAGAAGAAAAGTTAGGAATTAGATTATAGTGAAGAAGCTAGGAGTGAAGTTGTTAGTTGTGAAGTAAATTGGTGTGAAGAAGATAGGCTTGAAGTAGATAGTTGTGAAGATAGATAGGTGTGAAGAAGTAGTGTTGTGATTAAATAGTGACTAGGTGTGAAGAAGTTGTGTAGAAGGTGTGAATAAGTTGTGACGAAGTTGTGGTGTGTATATTGGTGTGTAAGGTTTCTCCGCCATAAGGAGCTTGTTGACATAGTGAAGAAAACTCTCGAGTAGGTGACTCGAGGAGTGGAGTAGGGCAAGGAAGGTGTCCTTGTAGCCGAACCACTATAAATCCTTTGTCTCGCGGTTAGATCTTTCCATATCTTACTTATTATCTTGCTTATCTCGTTATTACTTTTGTAGACGTAGACGTATATATATAGTTGCTCATATAGTGGTAGTATTGATTTTACTTAAAGATCAAACGAAAGTTTCATTCACAAAACAAAGTTTTTACAATCAAACTAAAAAGGTTACATACATATAATTGATCATTTCGATCAAGTATAGTTTTCATACAAAATATAACTAAGGATTATAAAATAAACGATTACGTACTTATCTCTTATATATAGCTATAATTGTTTATATTATGCATGTGTTGATTTCACATACTTAGTTTACATTATTATTATTGTTCATACTTAGATATACTTGTTCATATTGTTCAAGATTTGAGTTCACATAAGATTGAATCAAAGTTTTAAAAGCAAACAAGGTTTTAAAACTAAACTAAGTTTTCATAATAAAATTAAAAAGACGTAAAACTATTCAACCCCCCCCCCCCTTCTAGTTTTTCACAATCTCCCCCAACCAATTTACACCATAGTTTTAGTAAACATAAGTGATGTCTAGGAATTATAGTTCGGACCAAAGAGAGCTAGTGGTTGACTCATCCATATATGAAAATCATTGGAAGAACACATCTTGGAATCCAAAGCCTATTGGAAACTTTTGTGCTTGATCTTTGTTATTGTATGTGACCAACATGTAACCTTGTTATTGAAGACTAGATTGTTCCTTGCAAGCTACATATACCAGATTGTGCATGGCCCAACGAGCTTCCATCCCTTGCTAAGCCAAGGACTCATGCCTTCATTCCAATCCCTAACAAATTCATGAAAGATTTGAGACAAAACCCACTTCACTCCCCACTAGAGAAAAAGACTTCTCCAAATCTCATTTGTCCACTGACAATGAAGAAGCAGATGACAAATAGATTCCACGTGCTCATTGTACCATAAACATAGATCTTCAAGCGGAGCTAACGAAACATGTCGGTGTACAAGCACATCTTTCACCGGAATAACATCATGGAAGGTAGGGATGAGCACGGTACCGGTACTGTACCGATCCCGTACCGAATTAGTGGTACCGATTTTTTCCCGAGCATAAATAGTGGTACCGGTACCGTACCGAACGGGATTCGGATACCGGTATCGGTACCGGTACCGGGAAATCGGGTTTTTCCCGTTTTTATTTGAGAATTTCCCGATTTGGTACCGATCCCGTACCGAATTAGTGGTCCCAATTTTTTTTCACCTTATTTCTTAGTCCCGGTACCGTACCGTATATCGGGAACGGTACCGTTTCGGTACGGTACCGGTACGGTTCCGAGATTCGGGTCGAAATGCTCATCCCTAATGGAAGGCTAGCCAGTGAAAACATTGAACTTTAGGGGGAAGATGTTTAAACCAGCTAAAACTTGCCCATAGTGGCGGACATTCATTGGGTAGGGAGATCAACATCCTAGTGGTGGTAGCTACTATGAATTGACCATTGTCGCCTGGAACCCATTGAATACAATCGTCCTTGTCAGAAACAATCTTTGCATGTGATAGTAATAAGAGCATCTCTTGAAGTTGTGTTATTTCATAAGGCACTAGAGGTTGGTGAAGCTAAAATCCCAAGAAATAAAGTCATCGTTGTTGTTGTTGTTGTTTTTTTTTTTTTTTTTTTTTTTTTTTTTTTTTTTTTTTTTATGTAGAACTCACATGTCTTTCCAAATGGTTTGGTCGAAAGAAAATATAACTGAACAAAACTATAATGTAACCTGGTATGCCTGATCCACCAATTGATGAGGCAAAAAATGAACCACTTTTAGGGGGTCATTTAAGCCGGGAATTGAATTTATTTGATCAAATATTGCCCTAAATCGTTTCTTTTGTGATTTTAGGTACTTTGGGAGAGAACTCTGGAAAAGGAAGCAATTCGGACGTTTTTGGAGCATAAAAGTGAAGAAAACGCCAAAGTCTTAATTTTCCTTGCTGGGAACAGTAGGTGACGACGTCAAGAAGAAAATCTTGACGGCGTCAAGAGTATTTTCCATGACGATCCAGTACAGATTTGACGGCGTCACGAAGTAGGGCATCAAGAGGAAAATGCATGACGGCCTGGAAACACGTAACACTTGACGGCGTCATATCTGGATCAAGGCAGTCCGAGGAGTATTTTGGCGGCGAGATGACGGCGTCACAAATTTGTTCTTGACGCTGTCAGACCCTATTTCCTATATATAGTTTTCTAATTTTCACATTAAAAAGAGAGAAGTTTTGGAGAAACCCTAAGTACGATCTTGGCATGAATTTTACAGGTTTTTCAAGGGTTCTTAGCCCTTGATCCCTTTCATGTGTAATTGAGATAAGTATTCTTTTAATTCAATCAATATGTCTATGTGTTGGTTGCCTATATCTTGTTCTTGTCTTAATTCCATCATGCTAGGCTAGATTTATGTTTGCTTGGATCTAATGAAACCTAGATGTTAATTATGTGTTGATTACTTGTTTATGGTTGTATTGGATGAATGAATTCGATGTTAAGCTTAAGAAAACTGGCAGATCTCCAATTGGTAACATGCTTGAACGTCTTAGGAAACATGAACTGACGTGCACTAGGTTTTATTGGTTGTATTTAATGCATAAGTAAATTCTAATGATCCCATGTTAGGAGCTTCTTAGCCGGCTCGACATAGGAGTGAAGTAGGCACTCATAGGATTGGGGAATTAAGTGCGCCACCCCATGAATGGTATTAAGGAATACAATCCATCATCCACGCAACTATAACAAGTAATTAACGTGTAAAAGATATCTAGGGAGTAGTGAAATCTAAGTAAACACATTTTCTCCACTTATTGCTCATAACCCTTAGTATAATTTAGTTTATTTTCATTTCTAGTATTTTATTTTGATTGCATCTTTAGCATTGGGTTAGTTGACTAGCAACTAATTCCGCCCAAATCCTTCAAACCCGAGATTTTTACTTGCTTTCTAAAAAATATAAAAAATACAAAAATAATCATCCCTCACCTTTAGAACTAGTATTTAGGTTTTCTAATCCTAGCGACACTATTCCTAGCTGAACGATCAATCCCCCGGTACTTGTCACTATACTATACTACAACGATCAGGTACACTGCCTGGTGGGGGTTGTAAGCTTCTCAAGATCCCTTGAGAGGTAAAGCTTGGTGCGATTCCCACGTATCAAGTTTTTGGCGCCGCAGCCCGGGGAATAGTTATTGTCTAGGTTAGAATCTCTTTTTATTAGGTCTACTTGCTAGATTCCTTTCTAGTAAGATTTTATTTTTATTTTAGGTTTTCTTTAGTCTATCTTATTTCTTTGTGTTTTTGTTTGTACTAGTTTGGTCTTTATGGAATTAGAGAGTCACCGTTTAGAAATTAGCAAGAGGCCTATTGCGCATAAAAGAAGAAAGAGAGAAGCTAACACATTTAAGAAATTCATTAAGCCTCTCCAAATGAAAATTGAGTTTACAGACTTCGCTCCAACCCCGGATGAATTGAGTTACCACGGGTTCCTCTTACAACATCCTTGCCCCTCAAAATATAGAAAGACACCATGGATTAGGAGGCATAACTTCAGGAACGTAAAAATTCCTTGCATGATTGGGTATATGTCTAGAGAGCATACATACATTGACTTAAAAGCACCCATGAATATCATGTCTAGGCTCTATTACAATTGGATAATGAACGAAAGGTTAAGCCCTAGAAAAGACCCTTACAATTCTAATAGGCTATGTAACTTTGTCAGGAGAGTTAAAGGGGTACACATCTTTATAGGAAATTTTACTTATCAATGCGACTTTGTAATCCTAGAAGATGTTAGAGGCATTATTGATCCACACCTTGGAGAAGTAGTCTTAGGACAACCTTTTGTTGAGAAGACTAAGATGTATTACGACCATGAGAAGGGGATAGCTCAGTTTACTGATGGGATAGAGAAGGTCACTTTCATGATACCTCACATGAAGGAAGAATTGAAGGGCATCAAAAATCTACAAATTGATGAAATTCGACCCTATGAGGTTAAGGAAGATGGAATTACTGATGAAGCCTATTATGAGAGGAGGAGAACATACTATTCGGGTTGCATGAATCTAGGCCCGGAATACAAGCGTGATGAGAATTGAGTTAGATGTTTTGAGTTAGCACAAAAGTGGGAAAGGAAAACGTAACCCATGACCTTGAGTCTAGCTACAAGACTCGTAAATAAAGAAAAGGGCTTCTTGGGAGGCAACCCATGTTTTGTGTGATTTTATTTTGTTTGTTTGTTATTTGCTTCCGTATGCATGCTTTATTTTATTGTTGGTAGATCATGTTTCTAAACTAAATAGTGGAAATACTTTACTTTGTTGTTTTGGCCTAGTCTTAACTCCACCTAAAAGTATTTTTGCAAAAGATAAGTGTAAGGGGAAACCCCAAATATGTTTTTAAGAAACAAACCGATCATGATTCTCCACAATATTAAATGAACATGTATATTCGTATTTGTTAGAGTCAAATGCTTGTATTGAGTCATAATGAAGTTTTGCAGGATTTTCCAGGAAGTAGGACCAAGTTTTTCCAGAAATTTTCCGGAAACTTAACATAAGAATTTCTGCAGGTCACTTCTGACGGCGTCAAGAATTAACTCTTGACGGCGTCACGTGTAAAAATCTGGAAATTTTACCGGTTTTGTTTTTCTAACGGAGTCTTATGGTTTTTGTGAATTATTAAGTTTTATAATCTCCAGGAAATCTGCAAACTTCATTCCACAAGCATTATATCTTATTTTGTTTTCTAGGATTTAGTAACTTATATAGGATGCCGCCGATTTTACGCGAGGTTGTCTTGTCTTTTTTCTCAGGATTTACAGGTTATGTATGACAAGAAGATGATTTATATTCTGGAAGGGAAGCTTTGATTGTTCATTTTCTTGGAGGAAGATTTAACCTGGCCACCTTATTATCCATACCGAGCGAATCAGGGGAGTATTTGATTTTATTCTTTTTACTTATTTCACTTTTACATTCTTTACTTGAACATTTGGGACAATGTTCATCTTAAGTGTAAGGGGAGGGTAAAATGATGATACCTTACATATGCACTTTCGCTTGAGTTTGTTTTGTTTGATGGTAGATGTGTAATAAAACTATGAGAAATACTTGTTAGTGCAATTTTAGCGCCAAATTTAAAATTTTTTACAACATTTAGGAGTGAAACTTTAGCCATAGCAAGCGTCCCATGGATAGGAGATTGTATGACTAGCACATAACCGTATATTCAGAAAAATTTTTCACCCAAATATGTGAGGTTCGCCTTTAGATTTGATAGGAAAAGCATTTACTATTAGTGCTTATGAGTGTACCGGTAGCATTTAGATTCTAGAACTTGCGTTAGTGATGCATCCCGAGACCGCTAGTGAGACTACATTCGTGTAGTAGGATTTACTACATGATAAGAGGCATTAGGATCACCCTTGTGTTAAACCCGTATCATAATTACATGACCATTTAAGTCATATTACTTGGCTAGTTAAGTTAACTAATTTTTCCCACACCTTAGTGTTGTACTCATTTTTAGTACACGAAACCCCTAGTACACCCCTCCGAGCCTAACTTTTCGTTTCTAACTTTAAGCATTTTACTTAAAGGAAGAATTTGTTACACCCCACTTAAATGTACACCCAAATCTCCTTAGCCTTCCGTGTATGCGCTCATTTTTAGTGCATTATTGTTATTTGTTAAACCCTAAGTTAACTATCTAATTGATTACATGGTTGCTAAGTCGAGTCATATCCTTGTACATATTGTTTTGGGACGATTGGGACTCATGGGTAAAGTACTTATTTTATGGAGTAATGGGGAAGAACATCATATATTACCCCCATATGTACGTTAATCTTAAAAGTACTCCAAGTGTTTTGATTTTCTTAATTCGAGTCATTAGTTTAGTTTATTGTAAAGTATGTAAAAATTCAAGTGTAAGGGAAATGTTCGTTCCCTATGATGTATTATTTTGGATGGTAGGGTAAGAGTGTATGCAAAAAAAAAAAAAAAAAAAAAAAAAAAAAAAAAAAAAAAAAAAAAGTCGAAAAATCAAGAGAAAAAAAATAGAAAAAGAAAAGAGAAAGAAAACATACGGACTACCATCCCTTTTCATTCTATTTTCATTTTATGTTTTTGTTATTTTTCATTTATTAGCTTAAGTCGAGTCTAGTCTTGGCTTAGTAACGCCATATTGTACATGTAATTAACCAAGATTGTTAACTCGCCACCAGTAAAAACTTCCTTTATCCAACAAAACCGTGTATTTCATATCCCTACACCTAACGTTACAACCCTTTAAAAGACCTCTTTGATAGTTTATCCTAGGTGCTTACGCCATGTGGTGGAGGTTTGATCCTTTCTCAAGCCTATGGTAATCTATTTTGCTATGACAGGTAGTGAGAGGTATCTTCCGTTTCCATATTGTAATTTATACTTTATTACACCCGAGAGATGTGAGTATCTAAACACTATTTGTGAGGTGCTAGTATATGACCTCCATGCTTGTCTATTGGTCTTTAGTGGAACGATTATTTTTTGTAATTACTTTTATATTAGTGTTAAATGACCCCTAACTTGTATTTTGACTAGAATAAAAGCGCATTTGCTTGAGGACAAGCAAATCTCAAGTGTAAGGGTATATGATGAGGCGAAAAATGAACCACTTTTAGGGGATCATTTAAGCCCGGAATTGAATTTATTTGATCAAATATTGCCCTAAATCATTCCTTTTGTGATTTTAGGTACTTTGGGAGAGAAATCTGGAAAAGGAAGCAATTCGGACGTTTTTGGAGCATAAAAGTGAAGAAAACGCCAAAGTCTTAATTTTTCTTGCTGGGAACAGTAGGTGACGGCGTCAAGAAAAAAATCTTGACGGCGTCAAGAGTATTTTCCATGACGATCCAGTACAGATTTGACGGCGTCACGAAGTAGGGCGTCAAGAGGAAAATGCATGACGGCCTGGAAACACGTAACACTTGACGGCGTCATATCTGGATCAAGGCAGTCCGAGGAGTATTTTGGCGGCGAGATGACGGCGTCACAAATTTGTTCTTGACGCCGTCAGACCCTATTTCCTATATATAGTTTTCTAATTTTCACATTAAAAAGAGAGAAGTTTTGGAGAAACCCTAAGTACGAACTTGGCACGAATTTTACAGGTTTTTCAAGGGTTCTTAGCCCTTGATCCCTTTCATGTGTAATTAAGATAAGTATTCTTTTAATTCAATCAATATGTCTATGTATTGGTTGTCTATATCTTGTTCTTGTCTTAATTCCATCATGCTAGGCTAGATCTATCTTGTGTTTGCTTGGATCTAATGAAACCTAGATGTTAATTATGTGTTGATTACTTGTTTATGGTTGTATTGGATGAATGAATTCGATGTTAGGCTTAAGAAAACTGGCAGATCTCCAATTGGTAACATGCTTGAACGTCTTAGGAAACATGAACTGACGTGCACTAGGTTTTATTGGTTGTATTTAATGCATGAGTAAATTCTAATGATCCCATGTTAGGAGCTTCTTAGCCGGCTCGACATAGGAGTGAAGTAGGCACTCATAGGATTGGGGAATTAAGTGCGCCACCCCATGAATGGTATTAAGGAATACAATCCGTCATCCACGCAACTATAACAAGTAATTAACGTGTAAAAGATATCTAGGGAGTAGTGAAATCTAAGTAAACACATTTTCTCCACTTATTGCTCATAACCCTTAGTATAATTTAGTTTATTTTCATTTCTAGTATTTTATTTTGATTGCATCTTTAGCATTGGGTTAGTTGACTAGCAACTAATTCCGCCCAAATCCTTCAAACCCGAGATTTTTACTTGCTTTCTAAAAAATATAAAAAATACAAAAATAATCATCCCTCACCTTTAGAACTAGTATTTAGGTTTTCTAATCCTAGCGACACTATTCCTATCTGAACGATCAATCCCCCGGTACTTGTCACTATATTATACTACAACGATCAGGTACACTGCCTGGTGGGGGTTGTAAGCTTCTCAAGATCCCTTGAGAGGTAAAGCCTGGTGCGATTCCCACGTATCACCAATCATTCCAGAAAGATGTCTAAAGACCTCCCCAGACTTTCCATTTCCAAGCTTGTGGCCCAAGGAATTGGAGAATATTATTTTCACTTTGGATACTAATAATGTTCTTCCACACTAATGAGATCCGATTACTTCTTCTGCTCCACATACTTCTTCTTCTAAAGGGGTTGACGCTTATAAGCCTTCTGGCTTCTACTATCCCATCATCTAGTACTTCTGCAACTAAGAG
This sequence comes from Artemisia argyi, assembly GCA_030686995.1. Lineage (NCBI taxonomy): Eukaryota > Viridiplantae > Streptophyta > Magnoliopsida > Asterales > Asteraceae > Artemisia > Artemisia argyi. The sequence continues at coordinate 137,703,680 of CM060707.1, forward strand.
GGGTAACCCATTTTCTAAGGTGGGTTAAGTGGTTGATTCGGATAGTGTTGAATATAGATGAGGTGTTTGAGCCTAATGATAATATGGGAAGTTACTTTTCATCAGCAGGCGGAGGTAACGAGCTTGAGGATTATTTTTCCTATGATTATGCGGCTCAAGTATACGACTTACCGAGACAATTTCATGATTTCAAGCTCCAAGGTCGTGCTAGGAAGTAATAATTTATTTTGTTTTTTCATAAGATTGGCATGTCATCTGATGTTCTTTATTGATTGTTCTAGTTGTTGGTAGCTAGTTGTTCATTTATGGCATGTCATAAATGATCTAGTGGTTGTTCAAGCTGTTGCTTGAGGTTAATGTGGGATTTCAGCCACATTCCATTGTACTTTAAATGCTTTTTGGTTAATATATTTTACCATGGTGGAAGTTCCTTTTTACCCACTAATGAGACCCGCGAGTGCGATGGAGTGGAATGAAGATTTATTAGCTTCGATAGAAATATCCTGGAATATTTCTTTGTGATCACGAGTTTCAAAGGGAGGATTTGTTTGCATTAAATTTAGCCCACCAGGAAGCCAAAAGTGCAATGTTCTTTAAGCAAAGAGATACAACTCCAAGGACCCCAAGCTCTTTCGATTTACAAACAATGTTCCAAGCGACTAGATGTAGCTTCCTCTTTCTGGAACTCCCCCCCCCCCTTAAAAATTGCCTTCGCAGCCTTTCCAATTGCTTAATTATTGTTGTTGGTGCTTTAAAGAGGCTCATATAATGTATCGGTATGCTATTCAAAATCGCGTTTAATAACACGATCTGACCAGCCATTGAAAGGCACCTTCCTGTCCATCCGTTTAGTTTCAGCTTGAATCTATCAATCTCCTTTTGCCAAGCATGGATACGTCCTGGATTAATTCCTATTAGAACTCCCACATATTCAAGCGAGAAGTTCCCAATAGAGCAACCCATCAATTGAGCGTATTGTTGTAGTTGTGTCTGATCAATGTTGATTCCACAAAGTGCACTTTTTGAAAGGCTAACTTTAAGTCCCGACATTTGAGAGAACAAGTTAAGCACAACACGAACTTTATTAATTTCACCAGTTGAAGGATGTAGAAACAATATCGTATCATCTGCGAATTGAGAGTGATTTATGCTATATGATTCATCAAAACATACACCTTGCAACATTCCTCTATTCATGGATGACTCTAACATTTTGCTCATTACCTCTGTGAAAAGTAAGAACAGCAGTGGAGACAGAGGATCGCCTTGTCGTAGGCCTCGACCTATAACTCCTTCTTTTGTGGGAGAGTTGTTTATCAATATGGAAAAATGCACGTCGGGTATACACGCTGAGATCCAAGAGACAAATCTGTCCGTGAAGCCCATTCCATTTAGAGTTGAAAAAAGGAACTTGTGTGAGACACTATCATAAGCTTTAGCAAAATCCAACTTCAGAACCATAGCAGATGTTTTAGACTTCTTTAATAGATGCCAAAGTTCATTAACCAACATCACACTATCAGACAAGTGACGATATGCAATAAAGGCAGTATGATTTTCGCTTACTAGTTTGCTCATGACTGATCGTAACCTATTGACAATCACCTTGGAGAGAATCTTGTAAGGTGCATTAATTAAACTTATTGGTCGTAAGTTGGTGATGTCTTTTGGAGAATTCTGTTTTGGAATCAGTACCAAGAATGTTGAGTTAAAACCTTTTGGAACTCTTGTATTTTAGTGAAATTCAACCATCAATTGAATAAATTCAGGAAATGCCATCATCTTTTAAAGAATTCCATTGTAAACCCATCTAGGCCTGGTGTTTTCCCTCCGTCAAATGAAGATAATGCTTCCCAAAACTCTTCTTGATTAAATTCTTGATCCAATTGGCTAGCTTCTTGTTCGAGGAGTTTCTGGATGCCCAATTGTGACCAGTCAATTTGGGGTTGAGAGGGGGAGTGTTGTTTAGCAAACAAGGATTTGAAATATGCCAAGACATGCTCTTTGATTTCCGATGGGTCTTCTGACCAAGCTTTGTTGACATAAATAATGCCTAAAAACATTATTAAGTTTTTATCAATATCTCTATGTTTTGATCATTACAAAATATAACCTCAAAGAACTAAAACTTATGACATAAACAAGTATTTGGTGATTAATATTTCTTTTTACATCCAAATCACTTAAGGTATGAATAAACAAAGTGTTTAGTGCAATGTATGATCAAAGGGGTATTTAATTAACTAATACAAAGTTTATTTAATTATATAATCTTATTATATATTTTTGAAAAACACTTTTGGTAATAAGGAAAAATGTTTTAATCATACTAAATATATGATTTCAAATATTTAACCAAAATCAGTTAGTTTTTCACCAAATAAACTTTCCCCACTAAAAGACAAAGTTTCTGGCCGTTTCAGCTGGGCGGCCCCCTTAATTATAAAGGGCGGTCCCCTTAAATTTAAGGGGACCGGCCATGATTTAAGGGGACCGGCCACGCTCCTCTGTCAGAAACTTTTGCCTATAAATACCACCTTAAACCTGGATTTTTTCCCCACCTTTTGCACTCCAGAACTTTCTGTTCTAGATCTCCATTTCCAATCTATAAATCCTTTGATCATACATTCTTAAATCTTTGTTTCAAAGTGATCCATACATAATCCATTCAAGTGCAAGAGAAGAATACTTCTATCCCTCAAGACAAGAAGTATTACAACTAGTTGTGATCTCCACATCTAAGTTGTTTGAGCATCATCATTGATTATTATTTCATAGTGTGATTAGTTGTGAATATTTGTTAGAGAATAGTTGAGAAAAAGATAAGTTAGGAAGAAGATTGGTGTGTAGAAGAATTGGTGTGTAGAAGTATTGGTGTGTAGAAGATTGGTGTGTAGATTAATGGTGTGTAGAAGATAGGTGTGAAAGAAGTGGTGTGATTAAGTAGTGAATTGGTGTGTACTAGTTGTGATCTAGGTGTGAAGATATTGTGGTGTGTAAATTGGTGTGTAAGGTTTTCTCCGCCATAAGGGAGCTTGTTGATATAGTGAAGAAAACTCTCGAGTTAGGTGCTCGGGGAGTGGAGTAGGGCAAGGAAGGTGCCTTGTAGCCGAACCACTATAAATCGCTTGTCTCTCGGTTTGATCTTTCCATCTTTTACTTATTTCATTACTTACATAATTATTGCTTCATAGTATATATACTTAGTGTTGTTCATATTGTGTATAACTAGATTTCATATACCATCGAATCTATATTTTATAAATCAACGAAAACTTTTAAACAATTTGTTTTATAACAATTAAAACGACGTAAAACTATTCAACCCCCCCTTCTAGTTTTCCACAATTGGTATCAGGAGCCACGTCTAGCAAGATTTTTAAAATATATTGTATTTTAAAACTTGTAACGATCTATGGAATCTGAAAAATATTTAGAAGGGCAATCTATGCAAAGACCACCACTATTTGAAAGTGATGGATTTTTATATTGGAAAAATAGATTCGAAACCTATGTGAAATCAAAAGATCTTGATCTTTGGCATATTATTACCTTTGGTGATTTTCCTCCTATTCAATATAATGTTGAAACTAAAATGGATGAAATTGTAGATTTTGAAAAACAAAATGATGATTTGAAAAAGAAACTAGCAAAAAATAATGAGGCTAAAATGGTTATTTATAATGCGTTACCACGTAAAGAATATGAAAGAATTTTTATGTGTAAAACCGCAAAAGAAATTTGGGATTCTTTACTAATCACTCACCAAGGTAATAGTCAAGTTAAAGATAACAAAATAGATCTTCTTGTACATCAATATGAACAATTTACGATTCCGGAAGAGGAATCAATTGATAATGCTTTTGCTAAATTTAACACCATCATCACAAGTTTAAAAGCACTTGATGAGACATTTTCTAGTAAAAATTGTGTTAGGAAATTTCTTAGGGCATTACATCCGAAATGGCGAGCTAAAGTCACGGCTATTGAAGAATCAAAGAATTTGATGACATTATCACTAGATGAGCTTATCGGCAACTTGAAAGTCCATGAAGAAATTATAAGAAGAGATTTGGAAACGGTCAAAGTCAAGAAAGAACAAATCAAATCCATTGCTCTAAAAGCCAAAATGGAACCTTGTGAAGATGATGATTCAAGTGACGAGAGTGAAGATGAAGAATATGCGATGGCCGTAAGAGAATTCAAGAAATTCTTCAAGAGACGAGGAAGATTCACTAGATCACCACGTGACGAAAGAAAGGTGTTCCAAAGAAATAGGAGTGATAATTACGTGAAAAGAAAGTGCTTTAGATGTGGAAGTCCAAATCATCTCGTTGGAGAATGTTTAAAGCAGCCGGGTTATGAAAATCAAAGCGCATTTGTTAGTGGAACATGGAGTGATAGTGATAAAGAAGAAGTGGAAAAACCAAAAGAAGAAAAGTGCTTTGTGGCAAATGCAACCGACGAAATATGCCTTGGAATTGACTTGGAGCCTGACGAATGGATCAAGGATAGCGGATGTTCGAGGCACATGACGGGGAATCGCAAGCTATTCTCTACATACAAGGCATACAATGGAGGTAACGTTATTTTCGGTAGTGACTTGCGTGGAAAAATTATTGGCAAAGGTACGATTTCTCAAGACTCACTTACTATTGAAAATGTTGAACAAGTAAATAATTTAACATATAACTTACTTAGTGTAGGCCAAATATGCGATAATAAATGTAGAGTTATCTTTTCCGAAGAAGATAGCGAAATAGTTAAGAATGGAAAAATTATAGGTAGAGGTATTAGGAAAGGAGGAGTATATGTTATGAAACTAGGAAACAAACCTGAAGATAGGATATGCCTAACGACCCTAGATGAAAACTCTACATTGTGGCATAGGAGATTAGGACATGCTAACATGCAACAAATACAATCTTTGGCCTCTAAGGAATTAGTTAGAAATTTGCCTAATCTAAAATATGACAAGCATTTTTGTGATGCATGCAAAATTGGAAAACAAGCTCATGCTAGTCACAAAGCTAAGAATATAGTATCCACTACTAGGTGCCTAGAATTATTACATATGGATCTTTTTGGTCCATCCGCTGTGCGGAGCTATGGAGGAAACAAATATACCTTAGTAATAGTAGATGACTACTCACGATACACGTGGACTAGGTTTTTAAGTGACAAAACCCAAGCCTTTGAAAAATTCGAAATATTTAGTAAAATGATTCAAAATAAATTAGGATGCTCAATAGTTGCCATTAGGATGGACCATGGTAGGGAATTTGATAACGAAATACAATTCGGAAAATATTGTGAGTTAAATGGAATATCTCACAATTTCTCCGCTCCTCGTACTCCTCAATCAAATGGGGTAGTAGAAAGAAAAAATAGGTCACTACAAGAAATGAGTAGAACTATGTTAAATGAACAATCCATTCCACAAAAATTTTGGTGTCACGCCGTAGATACATCGACTTATATTTTAAATAGGGTATCAATTAGAAGAATTCTAGGAAAAACTCCTTATGAGTTATTAAGAGATAGAAAACCAAACTTAAGCTACTTTAGGGTATTTGGAAGTAAATGCTATATTTTAAACACTAAGGACTACCTCACTAAGTTTGATCCAAAATCATATGAAGGAATATTTTTAGGATACTCACAAAATAGTAAAGCATATATAATACTTAACAAACACTCCATGAAAGTAGAGGAATCACTAAATGTAACATTTGATGAAACACCACCACCTCCTAAAACGCTACCTTTAGAAGATGATAATTTAGTCGAAGATGAAGCTATTGAGGTTAGTAAAACAAAACCCATAGGAAATGATAATGAAGACATCCACTTAGAAAATAACGAAACTGTTAATATTAAAGAATCTAGATCACATCCATTAGATAATATAATAGGACATCTTAACCAAAGAACCCTTAGGTCACAAGCCCAAGATAAAAACAACTTCTTTTGTTTCCTCTCAGCAATAGAACCTAAGAATATTAGTGAGGCTTTAAAGGATGAAAGTTGGATTATAGCTATGCAAGAAGAATTAAATCAATTTAAGGCAAATGATGTTTGGGAACTAGTCCCAAATCCAAAGGATATGACCATCATAGGAACCAAATGGGTATATAGAAATAAGTTAGACGAGAATGGAATAGTTACTAGGAATAAAGCTAGGTTAGTTGCCCAAGGTTATAATCAACAAGAAGGAATTGATTATGATGAAACTTATGCCCCCGTAGCTAGACTAGAATCAATTAGGATATTACTTGCCTATGTTTGCGCCCTAGATTTTAAGTTATTTCAAATGGATGTGAAAAGTGCATTCCTTAACGGTTTTATCAATGAGGAGGTATATGTGGCACAACCTCCAGGATTCATTGACTTCGCAAAACCTGATTATGTTTATAAGTTAAAGAAAGCTTTGTATGGACTCAAACAAGCTCCCAAAGCTTGGTATGATCGATTAAAAGCTTTTCTTATTGAACATGATTATTCCATGGGAATGGTAGATAACACTCTTTTCACTAAAAGGAAAGACCCAAATCTCATCATTGTTCAAATATATGTTGATGACATTATATTTGGATCGACTTGTCAAGACATGTGTGATGAGTTTGCCAAAATCATGCATGATGAGTTTGAGATGAGTATGATGGGTGAACTTAACTTCTTCCTAGGATTACAAATAAAACAATTAGATGATGGAATATTCTTTAATCAATCTAAGTACATTAAGGAAATGCTTAAGAAATTTGGCCTAGAAGACTCAAAACCCATGAAAACACCCATGTCTACGGAGGTAAAGCTCACAAAGGACGATGAAGGTGAGTCCGTAGATAACACCAAGTATAGAGGAATGATAGGTAGTTTACTATACTTGACGGCAAGTAGACCTGATATCATGTTTAGTGTCTGCCTTTGTGCCCGTTTTCAAGAGGATCCCAAAACCTCTCACCTAGAAGCGGTTAAGCGTATCTTCCGATACGTTAAAGGCACTATACACTTAGGATTATGGTATCCTAAGGAATCCGGCATAGAAACCATTGTCTATGCGGATTCGGATCATGCGGGAGACTACGTAGATAGAAAGAGTACTAGCGGTATTTGCACGTTTATGGGATGTTGTCTAACGTCTTGGTTTTCGAAAAAGCAAACCGCTCTTGCTATCTCTACCACCGAAGCCGAATATGTAAGCGCCGGAAAGGCATGTCAACAAGCACTATGGATGAAACAAGCTCTCGTAGACTATGGCATTAGGTTAGAAAATGTCCCAATTATGTGCGATAACAAAGGTGCGATAGATTTAAGCAAAAATCCGGTACAACACTCTAGGACTAAACACATAGAAATACGTCACCATTTTCTTAGGGATAATGTACAAAAAGGAAATATATCTATAGAAAAGGTTGCATCGGAAGACAATATTGCGGATATATTCACAAAACCCCTTAAGCGTGAATTATTCAACCACTTGCGTTTAGGATTAGGAATGATGGAACAAGTTGACTAAATTACATTGAATTAATTCTAAGTTATACTTGCATGAAAATTTATTTTTCTTTCATTCCATCTTCTCTGAGTCTAGGAATCTATTTCGCACAAAACTTAAGACTGAGAAGATTTATTTTCTTTGCATAATTTTTTTTAAAAAAAACTCAATCAATTCTCTCTAATCTTTATTCTCACAATCTAGGAATCACATGAAAATCATTTTCATTGCATTGTTGACTAATTCTAAAAACATTGTATTTCAAAATCATGCATAAACTCTCACATAAATTGTCAAGGTATATAATCTAATATATGTCTTTGACATTCATGATCGAGCAAAAATTGAATCAAGGAGATCATTTGGATTGTTTCTTAGGATCGTTATTTCTTTTTGCTTCTAGGTGTCGAAACAATCACAACTCCACATTTGTTGCATATAGACACTCACTAGGACATATTCACTAGTAATGGTGTCATCTTGATCCATCATTAGTCTTTCACTCACTAATTGCCCTTGCCTTTAATTCAAGATAGGTGCCTTAGGAAGCTTAAGTGTGCTTGCATTTACTTACCTCCTATTGCTTATTATGTGTTGATTATTTGCTCTTGTGCCTATGTGTTTTTGCATGATATCTAATGTTAGATTAGATGCTATATTGCCTAAAGGAATTGAACTTGCTTGAATCCAAGTCCAAAAACACAACCTTTCTGCAAATTTTCTGCCAAAAACCCAATTCTGGCAATCTGGAAATCACCAGATGGGCGGCCCCCTTAATTATGTAAGGCGGCCCCCTTAATTTTAAGGGGACCGCCCCCTAATTAAGGGGACCGGCCATCTGATGGTCGGGTTTACAGAATCTTTTCTGCTTTTTAGCCCATTTCAACCTATATTTCCCATTTTTCACCAACACATTTTGTCCTAATCCTCCAAACAAACTTTATCCATCCTTAAACACACAAATCTTACACTATAAATAACCCCAATCCTCAAAGCTCTCCATTCATCCCATCATGAACTCTCCAAACAAACCAAAATCAAAAGCCTCAAGGCTAGCAAGGATGACGGAAAAACCCGTTTGGCGACGAAAAAGTCCTCGAAACAAATCCATCATCACAAATGAAGTTGGAAATCATTCCTCACCACCAACCTCTTATTTCCCAAACTTTGCATCAAACCAACAAAGGCATTCATTTGATCCACTTTACAAACCATACAACATTGGCCAAACATCTTCATTCAAGCCAAACTACACCTCTCAACCTCCAACAACTTATAATGATCCATGCAAGTTTGATCAACCATCAAACTACAATTCCAACTACTCAAACCCAACTCATCCATACCAAACCTATGATCCCCTCCACATTGCCACGGAAAAACAAAAGTTCCGTGATGAAATAAACCAAATCCATGATCTTAGTGATCTCCTTGCTATGCATCTTGCACAACGCAACAAAGGGCTACCTCCATCATCACCCTATGCAAATTGCCTTCCCCACTCTCTTAACTTGGATCAAGTTACAAATCACACTCACTTTTGCCCTTGTTGCATATTCCTTCAAAAACAAATCCTCTACTTGAGTGAAGATATTTCTTGGATTGAATATCTTCTCACTCGTAATCATCCAATACCACCCTTAACACGATACAACATCGTGAGATCCACTTCTTCCGCTCCATACAACACCCCATATCCACCTCAATCAAACATCTAAGCTCCATGCTTATGTTTTCCTTCAAGCAAATAAAACAAATCAACCATGGGTTGCAAGCAAGTCCAAGTGCTCTCTTAGGCAATATAGGACTATATCTTTTATTTTGTTTTATTGTAATCAATATGCTACAAGCATATTGAATGTTGTTATGCTAATTATTTTTATCATGCTTGAATGAATCTATTTTTATTTGCATAATTGTTGTTTTTGCATATATATGTGTGTTGTTCTCTTCAAAATATTTTTGTAGCCAAGATTCCAATTGCTCGTTCCCTTTGTGCTCTCAAACGAGGGGGAGCATACATCAAGGGGGAGTTCTCTACCCGTTTAAACTTCTTTCACGAAGATTATTCGGCCTAACCTTTTTGATTTTACAAAAAGGGGGAGAAGAGAAATGGTAAACTCTATAATACTTGTCTAATAACAAGTTTTAAATCTTTTGAGTTTAAGGTTTTGTAATAATCAAAAAGGGGGAGATTGTTGACATAAATAATGCCTAAAAACATTATTAAGTTTTTATCAATATCTCTATGTTTTGATCATTACAAAATATAACCTCAAAGAACTAAAACTTATGACATAAACAAGTATTTGGTGATTAATATTTCTCTTTACATCCAAATCACTTAAGGTATGAATAAACAAAGTGTTTAGTGCAATGTATGATCAAAGGGGTATTTAATTAACTAATACAAAGTTTATTTAATTATATAATCTTATTATATATTTTTGAAAAACACTTTTGGTAATAAGGAAAAATGTTTTAATCATACTAAATATATGATTTCAAATATTTAACCAAAATCAGTTAGTTTTTCACCAAATAAACTTTCCTCACTAAAAGACAAAGTTTCTGGCCGTTTCAGCTGGGCGGCCCCCTTAATTATAAAGGGCGGTCCCCTTAAATTTAAGGGGACCGGCCATGATTTAAGGGGACCGGCCACGCTCCTCTGTCAGAAACTTTTGCCTATAAATACCACCTTAAACCTGGATTTTTTCCCCACCTTTTGCACTCCAGAACTTTCTGTTCTAGATCTCCATTTCCAATCTATAAATCCTTTGATCATACATTCTTAAATCTTTGTTTCAAAGTGATCCATACATAATCCATTCAAGTGCAAGAGAAGAATACTTCTATCCCTCAAGACAAGAAGTATTACAACTAGTTGTGATCTCCACATCTAAGTTGTTTGAGCATCATCATTGATTATTATTTCATAGTGTGATTAGTTGTGAATATTTGTTAGAGAATAGTTGAGAAAAAGATAAGTTAGGAAGAAGATTGGTGTGTAGAAGAATTGGTGTGTAGAAGATTGGTGTGTAGATTAATGGTGTGTAGAAGATAGGTGTGAAAGAAGTGGTGTGATTAAGTAGTGAATTGGTGTGTACTAGTTGTGATCTAGGTGTGAAGATATTGTGGTGTGTAAATTGGTGTGTAAGGTTTTCTCCGCCATAAGGGAGCTTGTTGATATAGTGAAGAAAACTCTCGAGTTAGGTGCTCGGGGAGTGGAGTAGGGCAAGGAAGGTGCCTTGTAGCCGAACCACTATAAATCGCTTGTCTCTCGGTTTGATCTTTCCATCTTTTACTTATTTTATTACTTACATAATTATTGCTTCATAGTATATATACTTAGTGTTGTTCATATTGTGTATAACTAGATTTCATATACCATCGAATCTATATTTTATAAATCAACGAAAACTTTTAAACAATTTGTTTTATAACAATTAAAACGACGTAAAACTATTCAACCCCCCCTTCTAGTTTTCCACAAGCTTGATCGATTTGCATTCCAGAGATAAAGTTGTTGTGATGTCTAATCTTGTAAGCCAAATGAAAAAACCTTGTATTTTTATCCCCATTGCAAAGCCAATCCACACGTATGCAACTTTTTAAGTGATTGCATTTATGAGTCCCGTGTCAGCGTTAAAATCAACAAAGAAATTGTAAAACTTTGTGTTGTATTTCGTGTTCTATGTTAGCTACAACCCAAACCTCCAGTTGATGAATGTTGACACAAACACGAGTGTATATCAAACTTACATATAGGTTTACGTCGCTTTAGTTTGCACAATTCTTTAATGTGTGGTAAAAAGTTTCAGACTTCATTCGATGGAGAAGTCGACATAATTTGGATTTTTGACGGCGATTTATTTAAGTGACACTTGTAGACGGTATAAAATAAATGAAAGGGTTGAAAGTTGACTAAAGTGTATTTGTATTTTATAATGCATAAAACCTCCTATATCATTACATTTTTAAATGCTATACTATTATTAAATTAATTCATTTTTGTGATCATAATTGGCGTGTTGATTATTTATTAACTATGAACAATGTTTGAAGCAAGCCCGACGAGACCCATACAAAATACTTACTCCATTTTAGCGTGCTACCCAACTCAACCATTTTGCCACGTCAATGGATCATAGGTAGATACCCATGTGATATAATATTGGCAACACCCAATATTTGGCAACATCCATCTGAAACGTGCATAAAAAGTTTTAAACAAATTTACTACTTGCCAAGGCTACATAGAACCAATATGTCGACTCAATCTACCAAAATTCGGTACCCAATGCCACCAATCTCTTAACTTTCGGCATAGAACACTAACCCAAGTGTTTTATCCTAAGGCCATCCAGTCAACAAGAGGTATTGCCTAATAGCGATGATGAGTATTGTTGCAACTGCAATGGAGTGCAATGATATGGTAAACATGTCAAGTTAATTAACCAACTGAAAATCGAAACTTATACATGAGCCTCAGCTCACATTCAACCAAAACATAAAAGATATTTGACCTCTAGTGATTCAAAAGGTAAAACTAAACTTGATTAAAAGTAGACGGGCTTAAATGGGTCGGAAGTGACCAGTGATGTATTTCAGTGCTTTTATGTCCTCCTAAGCTGTATTAAGAAAAAACTTACTAGTATTATTTCCGTAGTCATACACTCATATCTAACACATATTTCAAAATATCAAGAGGATAAAAGAATATGTGCATGTCAACTTGACCTTTACCATTTATCTGACCAAATTTTGTTAAATTGAAACGATATTAACATGGATTTTTTTTTTTTAATTTATTTATTAAGTTTATGTTTTCATTAGAGTCCAGAAAAATATACAATTGATAAATCCTTCATAATAGCAAAAATTTCATTCTGTTGAAAAACTACAAAGATATTGAAAAACTACATGACCAAAAGATAGCCAAACTAGTTATTGGATTAATATACGAGTCCTAGTCGACATATTTGCATATATTGGCATGGCTTATACGTGTGAAATACTAATATTATACGTTATTAGAGACAAACCTTCTAGAAGTGTTGAATGATAAAGTTAGTGCGCAAATCTTTTACGTAATTTTTATTGCATCCAATGGGGCCATTCACATACTTTTATTTAGCCACCTAATATGACCATAACAATGACTTTATACCCACTAATCCATTATTAACGCAGGCTGAAATCATTCTAATTCTTACCAATCTCTGCTTGCAGCTACTGAAATTTCACACTAAACCAAAAATGGTTGAACTTGTTCTTGCTACCTTGCTCCCAGTCGTTTTTGAGAAGCTAACATCTGTAGCCATGAACAAGATTACTCGCTCCAAAGGAATTCATTCCGAGCTGAAGAAATGGGAGAGGTCGTTATCCCATATCCGATCTTTGCTTAATGATGCTTCTCAAAAGGAGGTAACAGATGAATCTGTTAAGCAGTGGCTGAATGGTCTCCAACATTTGGCTTATGACATAGATGATATTCTTGATGCTTTGGCAACAGACGCTATGCATCACGAGTTTACCAACGAGTCTGAAGGAATCAGTAGCAAGGTAAGAAAGCTCATTCCAACTTGTTGCACAAATTTCTCACTAAGTACTAGGATGGACGGCAAGTTAAATAGTATTACCACCAGGTTACAAGAACTTATAGATGAAAAAAATAATCTTGGTTTGATTGTGAAAGATGGCGGGCAAAAAAGCAAGAATAGAAATTACCAGACCTCTTTGGTAGATGCACCTAGTATTGTTGGGTGTGAAGGTGATAAGAAGGAATTACTCCAGAAGCTGTTGGGTGATGAACCATGTAGTCAAAACTTTAGCATCGTGCCCATTGTTGGTATGGGTGGCATAGGAAAAACGACTTTAGCTAGACTTTTGTATGACGATCAGCAAGTGAAGGATCGCTTTGAGCTCAAGGCATGGGTTTGTGTCTCTGATGACTTTGACAGCTTCAATATAATTAAAGTCATCTTTCAATCTATAAGTGGGGAAAATAAGGAATTTGCAGATCTAAATTTGCTTCAAGCAGCTCTTAAAAATCGACTTACAGGGAAACGATTTCTCCTTGTTTTGGATGATATATGGAGCGAAAAGCTGGAAGACTGGGAAACATTAGCGGCCCCATTCTTTGAAGTGGCTCATGGAAGCAAAATAATCGTCACAACTCGAAAGCAACATTTGCTTAATAAGTTGGGCTACGATCATCCATACGATCTGAAGAAGCTGTCACATGATGATGCTTTATCATTATTTGCTCAATATGCTTTGGGTGTAAAGAACTTTGATTTACATCCGGTGCTGAGACCACATGGTGAAGGCATCGTGAAAAAATGTGATGGCTTGCCTTTGGCTTTAAAAGCACTTGGAAGTTTAGTCAGAACAAAAACAGATGAAGAAGATTGGAAGCAGCTGTTGAATAATGAGATATGGATGTTAAAAGACGGAGGCGGTGTTGTTCCGGCGCTTAGACTAAGCTACCATGATCTTTCTGCACGTTTGAAGCAATTGTTTGCATACTGTAGCTTGATCCCCAAGGACTACGTGTTTGAGAAAGATGACTTGATTTTGTTGTGGATGGCAGAAGGGTTTTTGCACAACTCAGCAACAAATAAATCAATGGAACGCTTGGGTGAGGAATGTTTTCAAGAGCTATTGTCTGTTGGTCCCAAAGTTGTGTATGGTGAGAGAGATTTGATAAATGAAATTGCAATATAATGATAACTTTGTAAATCTTTCCAACTATTGTAAAGTTGCAGAATGTCAAGTACTTATACTAAGCGAATGGTTGTGTTTCAAACCATCGCGACTGTTCACAAAAGGTTGTGTTTGTTGCTGCTTCATTCGAACAGTCACAAGCCAAACATCACACCTTTTCGGTTCTAACTAAATTCTGTAAATAACTAACTTAACTAACTTAACCGCTATTCGGTTATTTACTTTATAACTAACACGTTTGGTCCTTGGAGTTTCTTGTATCCAAGAAGTATCATGCAAGATTACACGCTCACATTCTCCTCCTTAATCTTGAATGTTGCTTCGTCCTAAGTCTTGAACTCCGAGCATTTGTCGCATAGTTGCAAACTTGAGTCTTGCTAAGGCTTTTGTTAAAATATCTGCTCGTTGTAGTTCTCCATTTACGTGTTCAACTTTGATATGACCATTCTCTACACATTCCCTGATGAAATGATAGCGAATGTCAATGTGCTTGCTTCTTCCATGAAATACTGGGTTCTTCACGAGTTGTATAGCTGATATGTTGTCAACTCTAAGTGTTATCCTTTTTTCTTCTGATCCAGTCAATTCACTAAGTAAGCGTTTTAACCATAAAGCTTGACATGCTGCTGCAGTAGCTGCCATGAATTCTGATTCACATGATGATAGTGCCACTGTCGGTTGTTTCTGAGTACACCAAGTAATAGGTGACTCTCCAAAGTAAAATACTATGCCAGTAGTTCCTTTTCCTTGATCGGTGTTGATTCCATAACTACTGTCGCTGTAACCTGTAATTGTGCAGCCGCCTTCTTTCTTGTATATTATTCCATGTTCCTTTGTTCCTTTGATATATCGGATTACTTGTTTAACTGCCTTTAGGTGAATTTCCTTCGGGTCTTGCATGAATCTGCTGAGTAGTCCGACTGAGTAACTAAGATCTGGTCTTGTGTGCAGTAAGTACCTAAGACTTCCAATTAAGCTACGGTAGTAAGTTGCGTCAACTGGGTTTCCACTATCTTCCGCCTTGACCAACTTAGTGCCGGGATCCATAGGTATCTTTGTATCATTACTGTCCGTCATAGTTGTTTCCTTCAAGATCTTGTTAATATATCCTGTCTGCTTGATTGTAATTTCTCCTCCTGTCTGTGTAACTTCTATCCCAAGGTAGTAAGCTAGCAACCCTAAGTCGCTCATTTCGAATTTATCTTCCATCTGGGATTTGAACAAGTCTAATTCTTTCTTTGGAGTGCCGGTGATTATCAAATCGTCTACATATACTCCAACAATAAGCGTAGAAGTCTTGCTTCTCTTCGTGTAAATGGCTTGTTCGAGATTACATTTCTTGAAATCTAATGACTTCAATGTTTGATCAAGCTTCATGTTCCAAGCTCTAGGTGCTTGTCTTAAGCCGTACAAAGCTTTAGTTAGCTTGTAGACTTTATCGGTGTTTCCTTGCTGAATAAACCCTTCTGGTTGTTTGACATAGACTTCTTCCTTCAATTCTCCATGTAAAAATGCTGATTTTACATCTAAGTGGTGTACTGGCCAACCATTATATGCTGCTAGTGCTAATATTAATCGAACTGTTTCTATCCTAGCAACTGGTGCGAATACTTCATCGAAGTCTATTCCTTGTTCTTGTACATATCCTTTCGCCACTAATCTTGCCTTGTACTTAATGATCTTACCGTGTGCATCTCTTTTGGTTTTGTAAACCCATTTAAGTCCGATTGCTTTCTGGTCTTCAGGCAATGTAGTAAGAGTCCATGTGTTATTCTTGTTGATCGAATCTAATTCTAATTCCATGGCCTCAATCCATTTCTTGTCTGATGATGCTTCCTTGTAGTTACGAGGTTCTTCTTCTGTGAAGAGTAAACTAGGTGTTTCTACTATGCTTGCTGTTTCATAAATTGCTCTTAAGTCCTTTAAACCTCTAACCGGTGTATGATCATATCTTCCTGAGCTTCCTAACGAGCTTCTAAGTGAACTAATAGTAGCGTCTCTTTCACTTTCTGAGTTGGGTTCGTAAGTGTATCTTGGTGGTGTAACTGGTGATTCGGGATCTGGTATTGCATCTGGTATGTGATCCTCTACATGATACGTGTCATCAACATTTTCAATGTTGATTGGTGTAGGAGTTTCAGTGTCAACTTCGTCTACTACAAAACTAGTCCAAAAGGTGTCTTGTGTACTTGTATCATCTTCATTATTATCCCAATTCCACGGTTTCGTTTCCATAAACTTTACGTCCCTACTAACATGTTTCTTCTTTCTTACTGGATCATATAGCCTACATGCTTTCGATCCTTCCTCTACTCCTAAATAAACCATCGGTATGCTTCTATCATCTAACTTCTTCAAGTGAGGTATCGTTATTTTAGCATAAGCTGTGCATCCGAATATTCTTAGGTATTCCAGATTCGGTTTTCTGTTGTAGAGTGCTTCATATGGTGTTTTATCTATCAGGGCCTTCGTAGGTACCCTGTTGAGTATATAAATGGCGTGTCGTACTGCTTCCGCCCAAAAAGTTAAGGGTAACTTCATTGCTTTCATCATACTCCTAGTTGTCGATAAAACTGTCCTATTCCTTCTTTCTACTACACCATTTTGTTGTGGTGAGTATGGTGTTGTTAGCTGTCTAGCTATACCATTCTCCTTACAGTACTTGGTGAATTCATTAGATGTAAATTCACCTCCTCTATCCGTTCTTAGCATCTTTAATTTCAATTTCAACTCCATTTCAACCTTTAGTCTAAATTCCTTAAATGTATCAAATGTCTGATCCTTCGATGTAAGAAAATAAGTCCACATGAATCGTGTACAATCATCTACTAATAAGAAGATGATCTTCTTTCCAGAGTGTGTGGCTGGACTTATAGGACCACAAAGATCTCCATAAACTAAGTCTAACGGATTCTTTGATCTGAATTTAGCTTGATTCGGAAATGGTGTTCTAATGTGTTTTCCTAATAAACATGCATCACAAACTTGTCCTGCATGACTTATTCGGGGTACTCCATCTACTAAACCCTTTCTCGTCATCTTGTTTATAACATCAAAGTTAAGATGACCTAATCTAGCATGCCATAACCATGCTTGGCTGTCTATATTTGCTAAGAGGCATATAGGTGTTTCAATATGTAGTCTAATACTGTAAAGTCGATTCTTAGATCGTTCTACTTTCATCAACAACTTCTTGTTCTTATCATACAAAGTCAGTATATTTTCATCCATGATGATTTTGCAACCTATTTCGGTAAGTTGTCCTAGACTAAGTATGTTACTCTTGAGGTTTGGAATGTAGTAAACGTCCGATACTATCTTTTGTTCTTGGTTTCTACATCCTAATAATATTGAACCTCTACCCTTTATCTCTACATACGATCCATCTCCAAAACGAACGCGTCCCGTGATGCTTTCGTCAATATCTTTAAAATGACTCTTGGTTCCGGTCATATGGTTACTTGCACCATTATCTAAATACCATATGCTAGCATCTGTTGTAGCATACTTTTGGGGTTGTATCTGACCTTCGTTTAATAGAACTTCGTGAGTTTCGTGTTTAGCCATTAATAGTGATGGTTCATCGTCTTCTAAGATAAGGTTTGATTGCTCTTGATTTGTTGATGGTTTTCTACATTCATTCTTTACATGTCCTAATTTTCCGCAGTTGTAACATGTAACTTTACTCTTATCCCACCTTGGTTTATTGTTTCTATCTCTATGGGATGAGTTTCCGCCATTCGAGTCATTTTTATTTCCCTTATTCTGCCAGTTTCCTCGTGAGTAGTTTGATCTACCACCGCGTTTGAAAAAACGTTTTCCTTTCTTAAAGTGTTCACCTTGTGTGAATAGTAAATTATCCTGGCTTTCTACTTGTCCTCCCTTTCGGAGTTTAATCCTTTCCTCGAATGCCTTAAGTCTACCAACAATCTCATCTAACGTAGTGTTATCGAGATCATTTGTCTGTTCTATGGATGCTACTACTTGAATGAACCTATCTGGTGTGGAGTCTAATAGTTTTCGTACTAAAAGTGATTCATCCAAAGTCTTTCCTAATTCTTTTGCCTTCGTGGCATAACCATTTAATTTGGCTGTAAATGCATCCACCGTGTCATCCTCCTTCATTTGAAGAGTCTGAAATCCAATCATCAATGATTGTAATCGTGCTTGTTGCACTTTTTCTTCTCCAACGTGTCTCCTTTTTAACGATTCCCATAATTCTTTCGCCGTTTTACAACTAGCCACTTGTAATATTACATCTTCGGTCAAGGCTTGATATAAGAAAGCTAATGTTGATTTATCCTTCTTATCATCTAGTTGTGTACCTTCCTTAGTTTCTATTGTATCCCATAAGCCTTGTGCTTCTAGTATAACCCTTATTTGTATAGTCCAAACTGTGTAGTTTGTGGTTTTAAGTTTTGGGCATGTGTATTGTGCAAAAGGTGTTACGGGTTTTGGTAATGATGTGCTAGTGTCTTCTCCGGACATTTTTCTAGAGTTTATAATCTTCACTTCTATGTGTGGGAATTTCTAACTTGTGGTAACGCTTAAAACTACGGGAACAAGATATAGTTTTCGGGAAAACTTAATAGGCACTATGGATTTCTAATAGTATAAACTATGTATCTATACTAAAATATGAAATGAAATCCAAAAGAGGTGTTTCGAATTTTTGACCTTGTGTGTTTAACACACGCGTTTCCTTTGATGTTGATATGTGAATGAACCAACTAACTTTTCCCTCGTTTTTCCAAATTCAATCCGTGTATACTTGTTACTCGACTTGAATTCTTCACAATTTACCACTCTTCTTCGTACCACGTTGTAATTCGACTTGTAAAGATGTCCTAAACAATGTTTTCTTGTCTCGGTTTCTTTTCAAAGTCGTGTCTTGTCCAAGATAAACAAGTGCTGTCCTTGTCTTCTTTGTTCCAAAACGTTGCGGACTCTCGAGCCCTCCAAAATACTCTTCGGTATTCTGTTCCAAAAGACCAAGCGGACTGCTTGTCTTTGTTGTCCTTCTCGACTGTATTCTGCCAACAAGTATCGTCCTTGTTGCTTCTTCGTTGCTTGTATTCTCAATATGTTCCACACCTTTTCTGTATCGCTAGCGTCAAAGTCAAAACAATCTTCAATTGTTTTCTGCTTTTATTTTCTCACGGTATACCCTTCTTCTCTCCAAGCAAACGTCTCTTCTTTCTTTCTTTTCCAGGCGTACGTCTTCTCTTTTTTTCTCCTTTGTCCGCGACAAAGAGTCGTATGTTGTATGAAAACTTGAAGGCCAACAGAAAGTATACAAAGTTCTCTTTGTATAAAAATCTGTTGCGTCCAAAAATCAATCCAACAATCAAGTCACCACTTCGTTTGGTGCTTATTCGAATGCAATTTCTACACAAGTACGGTCGTGCACTACTTTCCTCGCGTCTAAAGTTATCTAGTATCACGTATATAAGGTCTATACGCTACGGTTTTGTTTTAGTTTTCCTGAAAACGAGATGTTTCCAGTAACTTGTTTTTCTTTGGTTCTCGGTTTGTTTCAACTGGTTTGTAATTCGGTTTGTGAAAGACAAACGTTGGCTCTTGATGCCAAATGTTGGTCCCAAAGTTGTGTATGGTGAGAGAGATTTGATAAATGAAATTGCAATATAATGATAACTTTGTAAATCTTTCCAACTATTGTAAAGTTGCAGAATGTCAAGTACTTATACTAAGCGAATGGTTGTGTTTCGAACCATCGCGACTGTTCACAAAAGGTTGTGTTTGTTGCTGCTTCATTCGAACAGTCACAAGCCAAACATCACACCTTTTCGGTTCTAACTAAATTCTGTAAATAACTAACTTAACTAACTTAACCGCTATTCGGTTATTTACTTTATAACTAACACGTTTGGTCCTTGGAGTTTCTTGTATCCAAGAAGTATCATGCAAGATTACACGCTCACATTGTCAAGGTCTTTTTTTCAGCATGTGCCTCATGAAGAATCGTTGTTTGTGATGCATGACCTCATGAATGATTTAGCCACATTTGTTGCAGGAGAATTTTTTGTGAGGTTAGACTTAGATGTGAAGAAGGATGTTAGAAAGACAGATTTCAAAAAGTTCCGTCATATGTCATTTGTTTGTGAGACATTTAACACTTACAACAAGTTTAAGGCATTCGAGAAAGCTAATAGTTTGAGAACGTTTTTATCTATGCCCAATGTGGTGAGAGATGCTAGCTGGCAGGCATTCTACTTATCGAGTAAGATTCTGGTTGACACACTTCCCCAGTTACCATTGTTAAGGGTTCTAAGTTTGAGTAGATTGAAGATAGAGGAGGTACCAGAGTGTGTCGGCAATATGAAGCACTTGCGGTATCTTAACTTATCTAGAACTAGCATTACAAATTTGCCAGAAAATGTATGCAATCTTTATAACTTACATACATTGATTGTGTCCGGCTGTGGTAAGTTGACTAAGTTGCCCGAAAACCTCTTAAAGCTTCAAAATTTGCGGCATTTTGATATTCGGGATACACTGCTTTGGAATATGATGTCGCTAGGGATTAGCGAGATGAAAAGCCTACAAATTCTTTCCAACAAAGTAGTTGTTGTTGAAAATAACGCCTTCTTTATATCTTGGCTTAGGAACTTAAAGAATCTCCAAGCGAAGATTTATATTGATGGGCTGCAGAAACTGCAAAGTGCAAGGGATATACTGGAAGTGAACTTGTCAGGAAAGAGATTTAGTGAGTTACACATGGGATGGAGTGATGTGTTTGATGATTCTCGAAATGAAAAACTTGAAAAGGAAGTCCTCGATGCGCTCAAGCCTCATAGTGACAACTTGAAAGATCTAAATATGTGTCAAACGGAGGTAAAGTATTTCCAAAGTGGATTGGGGATCCCTCATTTCATCAGTTGACTAGCGTTTCAATTGGGGGTGGTAGAAATTGTATGTTTCTACCACCACTTGGGCAACTGCCATCACTTAAGAAGTTGGTTATTCAAAATATGGCTGAGGTGAAAATTGTGGGCTCGGAGTTTCTTGGGACAGGTATTGCATTTCCTACACTTGAAAGTTTAACGTTTCAAGATATGAGTGGGTGGGAGGTATGGTCAACAAAGAGTGGTGTTGTAGGTGCAGTAGTGTTTCCATGCCTTAAAGAGCTTTTTATAAATGAGTGTCCTAATTTGGTTGAAGTCTCACTAGAAGCACTACCTTCGCTGAGGTTTTTACATATCAGTATTTGTGGTGATGGGGTATTGAGAAGTCTGGTTCATGTAGCTTCAACAGTAACCAAGTTAAGTATTTCGAGGATTTCAGGACTTAGTGATGAGGTGTGGAGATGTGTTATGGACTATCTTGGGGCAGTTGAAGAAGTAAGAATAGAAAGATGTAATGAAATAAGATACTTGTGGGAATCAGAAGCCATGGCAAGTAAGGTTCTTGTGAATTTGAGCTAGTTGGAAGTATGGTATTGTTCAAAATTGGTGAGTTTAGGAGAGAAAGAAGATGGATGCAACCAACTAACATCTCTTAGGATTTTGGAATTAGGGAGATGTGAGAATCTTGAGCATTGCAATTTGCCAAACAACATTCAAGAATTGAGTATTAGTTTTTGTCGTATGATTGCATCTGTCTCTTTCCCAACAGGAGGGCACAAGCTCAAGTCACTCAAAATTGACGGATGTCAGCAACTGCCGGATACAGAGCTTCTCAACACAAGCATGCCACCGATGCTCGAGGTTGTAGATATATATAGTTGGAAAAATCTAAAATCAATCAATGAATTGACTTGTTTCATTCACATCAAAGAATTGGAAATAATTAAATGTTCGAGTATAGAGTCATTTCCTGCTGTCGACTTGCTGAATCTCACCTCGTTAAAACATCTAACTATAAGAGATTGTAAAAGTATGGATGTTGATTCCTTTGGGGTTTGGCCTCCTAAGTTGGGTTTCTTAACAATAGGGGGTTTGAAGAAGCCCATATCAAAGTTTGGCCAACAAAACTTCCCATCTTCTCTTGTTGACCTAACGCTATGGGGTGGATCGGCAGAAGAAGAAGATGATGTGACTGGCGGAAGTCAATTGTCGCGTGTGCTTCCTTCATCTCTTACTTTTCTTAAGTTATGGCATTTTGAGAAATTGGAAACAGTTTCAAAGGGACTCCAACACCTCACCTCCCTCCAACATCTCTCCATTGTCAGATGCCCAAAGATGAAAGATCTACCAGAAATGTTGTTACCTTCACTTTGGAGTTTGAGAATATGGCAATGCCCAGATGAACTGAAAGAAAAGACAAGTAGGAGAGGCTCATATTGGCCCCTTATCTCCTATATCCCAAATGTCAACATACGGTAAAGGTATGTCCCACACTCTCTCTTTTACCTTATGACTTTTTACACATACTTCTGCCTGTATTTGAAAGGGTGTTTGAAATTGCATTTTGAAGTTGGTTATATATCTCATTTAATCAAGTTTTAAGGCCACCCGTAATCAATTGCAGCAAAACTTATTACTTGTAGTTGATTACTTTTTCTGGTCATTTACTCATTTTAAATGGAACTCATGACAATAATAGTTCTACACATATCAAGTTTAATGTACATCATTATTCAAGGTAAAAAAAGGTGTTTTAGCTGACTTGCTTTCTTTAGTACTAACACCATTGGTATTGGAGTGTGATATACTGTTAACAATGTTAAGCATAACAGTGATGCAGCTAAGAAAAATGTGTTTCTGGCTGATTGGAAGAATTTAGTTATTTCACGTAGGTTTTTTTTATGAACTGCCGTGTATACAGAAATTCCCAAAAGGCATCATTCTTTGAGAACCTGAGTTCTTAACCATTGTACTTGGCTCTATCTTTAAAAAGGAACTTGGTTGCTTAAATTAGGCAAAGATGTTTTAGTTTCTGAAGTATTATGTTTCTTTCTGGGATTTTTGCAACTACTATTGATTTCCTTTTAATGCTAAAGAAATCGAATAGTTACAGATGTTAATCATCAGCTTACTAAAGGTGAACGATGGGCACCTTTTCATACTTTAGGAAAAAGCATTGCGCATTGCTATTATGTGGTATAAATAAGTGTTGGTCTTTTCCTAAAGTTAACAGGTTGGTACTCTTCTTGAATTGTCTTTTCCTAAAGTTAACGGGTTGGTACACGTTTGATAGTACATGCGTTTTGTGAACTTATCTAACTCTATTTAACTAAAAGAACGTAAGTAGGGATTGATTTTAACCGTTTACTTGGGTTCATCTGTTTCTGGATCTTATCTTTTAAAACTATAAAGATTGGAGTTTCTGGACCTCCCTACAAGGAGCCAGTACTGTTGTCTATAGACCATGTTTGAAGGTGAGTTAAGTTCATTAAAACCTTAGCTGACCAGCTTATTATAAATTGGCGGTTGGTAAAGATCATTAAATACTCCTTTGTTGATACTTTTTCTGTGTATATTTTAAATATTATGTAGAATATAGAATAAGCTATTTTTCTTCCAATATAAGTTCTGTAGCATAGTATTATAAAACTTGCAAGATGGCTATTATAAAACGTGCAATGTGAGATTTTTTGAGCTGGCAAATTCGACCCAGATTACTTATACGGAGTCAAATTAATTAATCTATTTGAGTTATAAACCTTTCTTAAAAGAGGGAACGGGTCAAATGGGTTTGAGTGGGTCAAATGCTTACAAACCTTTCAAATTCATTCAGTATTAAGTTCTACTGTCATTTCATTTTTTCTTATCTTAAATAACTAAATATCTTTAAAACTAAAAAAATTGGAAAAAGAAGTATCAATGGGTCAAGCCAACTTGACATGTCTCCCAAACCTCTCAGTCTTACTAATTTCTCAACCCTTTTATTATTCCTTTAACCAAACGTTTCATGGTATAGCATATAGCTTCTTGATGTGCAATGCTTTCTTTGTTTGGAATTGCAGGTTATTGATTACTACAGCCACAAGAAAATCGTTGCAAATCTTCATGCAGACAAATGATATGTTTGAAATGTTGTTAGCACGCGAGGTGCACGTTGTGAGGGTTTATACCAACACACGTGAGTGCACGTGAGGTCTCCACAACATACTTAACATCTTTTGGCGCCATTTCATTCCTTTTAGATATTTGTTATCATTTCCAGTTTTAGTTATCATTTTGTAAACCAAATTCTCTCCTTTTGTAATCCATAACTACTTGTCACAAATTCAGTTACTTTCGTAATTCAGTTTCGAATACATTCTTCTTCATTGTATTCCTGATTGTTTTGCTAGTTTAGTCTTTGAGTTACATCCTAGATTAAACATATCTTACTTTGTCACGTATCAAGTTCGTATCAGAGCCCTTTCTTGGCTCCTGATTTTCATTTTCCGATCATCTTCTCCTGCTACATTCCGGCAAGATTCTATTACTTTTCCGGCGAAGTTAGTCACCACTAACTTCAACTTTTCTTTTCCCTCTGATTAGTGTCAAACGATTGTAGCAATCACAAGACTAGCCCATTAAAATCCTCTCGTCTTGAACCTATGATCAATGGTTGTTGGTTTGAGTAATCAAGAACATAATTGATAGTCACTATTCCATTGTTGATGAGTAATAGTGATATCAGTACAAAATGGTGAACACAAGAACAAATTCTATTACCCCTGTTCCTACTATGGAGTCTTTGCAAGAATCTATTATTGAACTCAGAAATGCCATTGTTGAAATCAAGGATGGTATGACTGGATTTTTGGTTAGATCAGAATGCTCTTTCACAAGAAGTCAATAGGTTGAAAACACTTTAGCACAGCAGTAAATCAAAGCAACTGCTAAAACATAATAAATACAAAACCTTGACTCCAAATGCTTGATTGAAACACCAACTGATGCCATCTATACTCGATACCACAAGAAAACAATTTGCATGTTTTGGTAAGCAGGTTAATGCCCTGCATTTAATGGTAAAACAAAAAGAATCGTCGTATATGTTGGTAAAATGGTATTATAACATTTTTCAATGAACAAGCAATAGACACTCATATAAGGAGGATATGAAATGTCATAAATTTATATATAAGATTGTAATGGACTATATGTAG
Organism: Artemisia argyi; assembly: GCA_030686995.1. Taxonomy (NCBI): domain Eukaryota; kingdom Viridiplantae; phylum Streptophyta; class Magnoliopsida; order Asterales; family Asteraceae; genus Artemisia; species Artemisia argyi. Next base: position 137,728,972 of record CM060707.1, read on the forward strand.
ACAATACAAAACTCAGTATGAAACAGTCTTTATGCAATAACTGTAACAAAATACTACAAAGAAATCATTCAAACAACCTCTTTATCGATGCAACAAGAACAATTCATAGACAGAGATGTCCAGGACTGTGCGCGCTATGCTCAATCATTCAGTGACAATAATGACCAAACCAACAGTGTCTACCACCTCCATCGTCACAATCGCCCCTGCTAAAGTTCCACCACAACAAGTTACTTAGTGAATTCCCATCGTCATGTCCACTTAAACTCCTAATATTTTGAAGAGCAGCCTCATTATCATAAACACCTTCTAATGCATACACAAACCCTTTCCATCCTTCACCAACACCGCCTTCTCTATTGAAGGCAGGCAATGTCCACTCCACGAGCTGCCTCACAAACCTGACATCAGGAAACAACACCTCTGTGATTGGTAACAATGGCAAAACTTGAATTCCTGTTCTACACTCTCTCCATTCGGGTGGAGCAAACCACAACCCACTGTCTCGTTTATTTGCCCACAACACTCCCACTACTCGGTTTTCGCTAGTGAAATCTTTAGCATAGATTGTGTCATCTTCTTTCACATGCCACCATGTTTGAGAAGCATGAATCTCCATTGCTGTAAGCAATGACCCGATTGTAACTAAATGTGTATCTCCATAAGCTAACCCCATTAGTGCAGCTGAGTAATACGCGTTAACAGCCTCACTGGTACTTTCTTGATTCCTTCCGTCTGCGAATTCAGTCAATCCTGAAGCCCAAGAATGCAACTTCCATAAATCAAAGCATCTCAGACGGGTATACTTCAAGTTTGAACCTTTACCCAATGTCATAAAATCCGACATCAAAGAGTACGCTTGAGGCCTATACTTTCTTCCCCAAACAGGATCTATCTTCGCAAGAACCGCTATTCCATAGAGAAAGTACCCTATATGAAAATGATGATCATTATACACACCAAAACCAAAATCACCACCACTATCAGTAGACCCTTGTTTGGTTATAAGCCCACCCCATGTTTGATCATACAGAAACCCGTTACTACCAAACGTCCCATTTAACCATGGCTCAATAGTCTCCTTCAAATACTTCTTAATTTTCGGGATCACATCAAGAAAACAAACTTCTTCAGCAATCAAAGCTAACCTCGCCGCCCTAGCAACCAATTTCCCAAAAAAATACGACGAAGTAGTCTCAATAGTAGTTGCATCCAAACCCTCAACATCTTTCACAAGTGCATCTATAATTTGAGCATATGACTCTTCCTTAACACCTTTAATAGAATGCCAAGTTATAGACACCGGATCAGTTCTCAACACCCACGAATCACCAACGACGCCTACTAACTCACCATCAAGACTATCATACTTAAAGCCGTCAACTTTACTAACCAAACAATCATCTATAAGCTTAATATGCAAAGGGTTCGCTAACATTAACAAATCGCCCCAACCCTTTTTCTCCCACTTATATTCAACACAAAACGGCCCACTAAACACAGCATATCCCGAAACCGGATAACAAGTACTAAACCGATCCAAAACCGACTCAAACTCACACCCCGAACCCAAACCCAACACAGCAATCCTAATCACACCACAAAACTCACCACTAACAATCCTATTCACATCACAACTCAAATCAATAGCAGAACTAGCATACAAAACCCAAGTTTGGCCATTATTGAAACTAATCCTATACTTAGTTTTCGCGCTATTCGGAACAAAACCAACAATAGCATGAATAGTGGAAATAGACAACCCAACCTTATTCAAAACCTCACATGTCAAAAAAGGACTACCTCTGACAAGAAAAAACCTTAAACAACCTTGTATATCCAATGTAACACTAAGATCATTATAAGAAGATATGACATGGGCTTGGTTACTTAAGTTGTTTAAAACCGAAATGGTGAGATCAGGGTTGAAAATTTGGTAAGTGAAAGCAGTGTTGGAGAATAAAGAAGGGTATGAGATGGAAAGTGATGAGTTTTGAGATTTGATGAGATAAGGGTGTATGTATTCAGGTTGATCACCATTTTTAAGGACAAAGTTTTGGAAGAAAGAGTTGGTGGGGAGTGGTGGTTGGAGGCTATGGGAGAAGAAGGCGTGTGGGTCTGGGAGGACTGTGGAGGTGGTGGTTGGGAAGGTGAATGGGCGATGGTGAGTCATGGTGGTTTTGTTGTGAGGGTGGTAATGGTGTGGGGTTTATCGGGGTGTGTTTGACTTTTCTGTTAAGTTTTGATGATGATGGTTCGTTTCTTTTTCTTTTTGGAAAAAATGAGAAGGACGAGTACATTATTTGAGATGCATTGACTTAAATTAGATGCATTTTTAATCTTTTAGATGCATTAATATATTTTTTAGCAAAAAATTAGATAAATATACATATATTAGATGCATTTCATCAAGTTAGATAAATCTTATACATTTTTCATCCTCTGCGGGTCAAATTTGTTATTAGTACTACTTTGCATCGTTTTCACTTCAAATCACTTTTCGAAACTAATTGGGATGCATCTAAATGAATAAAGATGCATCTACATCAAGTCGATGCATCTCAAATGTGTGATATAGTTATTTCTCATATTTCTCATTTTAAGTTTTCTTCTCGTTGAATCCATACCCTTTTAGGGTTTCCGTTTCTTTGAGTATTTGAGGTTAAACCAAGTAACATTCAATGACACGTATATTACTTCGGTACTTCCTCTTGTATCAAAGGCAAACGCAAAAGAATCAAGCAAAGCAATGACATTCATAATTATTTCAATGGTTTTTCTAACATATGCTCACATGACACATGTTAAGCACACCAAAATACACAGGAGATCCACTGAAAAGTATAAAAAAGTACTCAGGGACCCACGAATTAAGTGTGTTTTTTTGTACCTTTCAGTGGGTCTCATGTGTATTTTGGTGCGCTTAAGATGTGCCCTGGGGGCATATGTTAGAAAAACCCTTATTTTAAATATTTGGTCGGAGATTTACTGCAAATTATGATTACTAAAAAGGGGAGTTGATACGACTTTGTCATAGGGGGTTTCGTGAGGTCCTGTGTATTGCGGGTTTGTACAATGTGTATCGCGGTTTGTATATTTTGACGAAAACCTTTTATTGTCACATCATAGGAGGGTCTTAATAACATAACCCTTATAACAATTAGAGCCTTAGGTGTAGACTATGTTTATTGATAAAGGTCACCAATCGGTTACAGTACAAAATCAAATAAATACTTAATATAATATTAAGTTTGTACAAAATTAGAAAGATAATGCAACAATCTGGTCCCCAACTTGGTCACTTGGTGATTTTTTTTTTTTTTTTTTTACCCAATCTGCCAAATGTTATATAACATGAATTGTTATGCATATTTTCTTTGTAATTAAATTAAATATAAAATAATTAATATTATATGTTAGGTTGTGTTGTTTATAAATGATAAAAAAAAATGAGATTGGTTATATGTGTTCGTTGTATAAGTGGAGAAGAAAGAAAATAATATTTTAATGAGAGATTGGATTGTGATAAATTGTTGATAAACATAGTCTTGCAACTCTTCTCACTCACAACTAACTTCAACTTACTCATTTTGGCCTCATCACTTACAACTTTATTTTTTTATTTTTTTATTTCAATTATCAAATAAACTAAATTATTTCATTAAAAATAAAAATACAATAAAACGTGCTAATATTACACACAACAAAAAATAATGTTATGAAAAAAAAACAATACGAAAAAAAATACAACACATATTAATAATATGAAACTTAAACATTTTACTCCTCGTCATCGTCATCGTCATCGGCATTTGAAATTTCTTTATTGTTTTTGCTTGGCTCTTTCGGATGATAGCGGCTTTTACCGGGTCAGTAATCATGTCGGGATCTAGCAGGAGAAACTTCATCTCTAACGTCTTCACTTCCTTCTCCCTCCTCGCCTCGTATGCGGCCATTTGAACGTCAGCTTTTTGCGAATACTTTTCGGATAATTGGCCCAAAAAAGAACTCGTTTGACTCCCTCCGGAGCTTGCCATGCTCGACGTTGAAGTCGACTTTTGTTTCTTTGCAGCTCGGCTCTTTTTGGCACCGTCGGGACGAAGTCGCTTGTCAGAGCCGAATATATCCTCGAGACATGTAATGTCAATTGGCTTCTCGGCATCCCATTTAGGGTAGTGTCTCAGAATCTCCCAAACGTGAACATACATGAAGCTTTTATTTCCAAAGCCGTTTTCAAAGTTGGTCTTCGCATTTTCGAGTTGATCATGGTCATTTTCACCGTTTCTACGCTGCAAATGTTTGTAAATGATGTGCGGGATTGCGCCCTCACAAAAGGTTTTACCTCTCAAGGGATCTTGAGAAGCTTGCAATCCCCGCCAAGCAGTGTACCTGATCGTTGTAGTATAGTATAGTGACAAGTACCGGGGGATTGATCGTTCAACTCAGGATTAGTGTTCGCTAGGATTAAAAAGTCTACTAAATTAGGTCTAAATGTGAGGGATGATTCTTTTTGTATTTTTATATTTTTTAAAAAACAAGTAAAATCTCGGGTTTTGAATGAGTGGGCGGAATTAGTTGCTAGCCAACTAATCCAATTTACTAAAGATGCAATCAAAATAAAATAAAATAAAACTAAAACTAATTTGTGGTGGAAACAATAATGAGAGAAAATGTGTTTACTTAGATTTCATTATTCCCTAGATATCTTTTACCGATTGATTAGCTTGTTATAATTGCATGGATGACGGGTTATATTCCTTAATACTAGTCGTAGGGCCGTGTACGATATTTTCTAACTTTATAGGCTTCCACTTCAATCTAGGTCGAGCCGACTACTAGCTCCTAACGTAGTATCACTAGAAGTTGCCTACGCATTAAATACAACCACTAAATCGTAGTACACCTCCGATCATGTTTCTTAAGATGTTCAAGCAAGTTACCAAATGGAAGTCTGCCAGTTTTCTTAACCCTAACATCGAATTCAATCATCCAAAACAATTATAAACAAACCATCAACCAATAATTAACATCTAGGTTTCACTACATCTAAGCAAACACAACAAAAACCTAGCCTAGCATGTTAAAGAGAAGACAAGTTGATGCGTGAGAATTGCACCAGGCTTTACCTCTCGAGGGATCTCGAGAAGCTTACAACCCCCACTAGGCAGTGTACCTGATCGTTGTAGTATAGTATAGTGACAAGTACCGGGGGATTGATCGTTCAACTTAGGAATAGTGTGGCTAGGATTAGAAAGCCTAAGAATTAGGTCTAGAGGTGAAGGATGATTCTTTTTGTATTTTTACGTTTTTAGAAAAGCAAATAAAAATCTCGGTTTTTTAAGAGTGGGCGGAATTAGCTGCTAGTCAACTAACCCAATTACTAAGATGTAATCAAAATAAAATAATAAAAATGATAATAAACTAAATTAACTAGTGGTGTGAGCAATATATGGGAGAATTGTGTTTACTTAGATTTCACTACTCCCTAGATATCTTTCACAGGTTAATTACTTGTTACAGTTGCGTGGATGACGGATTGTATTCCTTAATACCATTCATGGGGTGGCGTACTTACTTCCCTAATCCTATAAGCTCCTACTTCACTCATATGTCGAGTCGGCTAAGAAGCTCCTAACATGGGATCACTAGAATTCGCTAATGCATTAAATACAATCATAAAAACCTAGTACACATCGGTTCATGTTTCTTAAGACGTTCAAGCAAGTTACACAATGGAGATCTGCCAGTTTTCTTAAGCCTAACATTGAAATCATTCATCTATTACAACTATAAACAAGCAATCAACCTATAATCAACATCTAGGTTTCATTACATCTAAGGAAACACATGAAAGATCTAGCCTAGCATGTTATAATCAAGACAAGCACAAGATATATTCAAACAACACATAGACATATTGAATAAATTGAAAGAAGACTTATCTTAATTGAACATGAAAGGTTTCAAGGGGTGAAAACCCTTGAAAATATTGTTACAAACGACCTAGGGTTTATTAGGTTCGGCCCTAGTATTCTCCACACAAGTTCCTCCTTCATGAATAAAAAAATAGAAAAGTATATATAGATTTTGTGAGGTGACGGCGTCAAGAGCAAATTTCTGACGCCGTCATCTCGCCGCCAATAAAGTTCTCGGACTGCCTAGATCTGGGTTTGACGCCGTCACGTGTAATCCTTCTTCAGGCCGTCACCAAAATAACTCTTGACGCCCTTCTTCTGACGCCTTCAGGTTTTCTCTGGGTCGTCATGGATTTTGCTCTTGACGCCGTCATATTTTCCTTCTTGACGCCGTCAGGTACTGTTCCCAGCATGGAGAATTAAGTCTTAGCCGTTTTCTTCACTTTTATGCTTCAAAAACGTCCAAAATGCTTCCTTTTCCAGAATTCACTCCCAAAGTACCTAAAATCATAAAAGGAACAATTTAGGGCAATATTTGATCAAATAAATTCAATTTCGGGCTTAAATGACCCCCTAAAAACGGTTCATTTTTCGCCTCATCATATACCCTTACACTTGAGATTTGCTTGTCCTCAAGCAAATGCGCTTTTATTCTAATCAAAATACAAGTTAGGGGTCATTTAACACTAATATAAAAGTAATTACAACAAATAATCGTTCCACTAAAGACCAAAGACAAGCACGGAGGTCATATACTAGCACCTCACAAATAGTGTTTAGATACTCACATCTCTCGGGTGTAATAAAGTAATATCACAATATGGAAATGGAAAACATCTCTCACTACCTGTCTTAGCAAAATTGATTACCATAGGCTTGGGAAAGGATCAAACCTCCACCACATGGCGTAAGCACCTAGGATAAACTATCAAAGAGGTCTTTTTAAAGGGTTGTAACGTTAGGTATAGGGATATGAAATACACGGTTTTGTTGGATATAGGCAATCTTTACTGGTGGCGAGTTAATAATCTTGGTTAATTACATGTACAATATGGCGTTGCTAAGCCAAGACTAGACTCGACTTAAGCTAATAAATCAAAAATAACAAAAACATAAAATAAACATAGAATGAAACGAGATGGTAGTCCGTATGTTTTTCTCTTTTTCTATATTTTTTTTTTCTTTTTCTTGATTTTTCGATTTTTTTTTTTTTTTTTTTATTTATTATTTTTTTTTTTGCATACACTCTTACTCTACCATCCAACATAATACATAATAGGGAATGAACATTCCCCTTACACTTGAATTTTTACATACTTTACAATAAACTAATCTAATGACTCGAATTAAGATAATCAAAACACTTGGAGTACTTTTAAGATTAACGTACATATGGGGTAATAATATTATGTTCTTCCCCATTACTCCATAAAATAAGTACTTTACCCATGAGTCCCAATCGTCCCAAAACAATATGTACAAGGATATGACTCGACTTAGCAACCATGTAATCAATTAGATAATTAACTAAGGGTTTAAACAAATAACAATAATGCACTAAAGATGAGTGCATACACGGAAGGCTAAGGCGATTTGGTTGTACATTTAAGTGGGGTGTAACAAATTCTTCCTTTAAGTAAGATGCTTAAAGTTAGAAACGAAAAGATAGGCTCGGAGGGGTGTACTAGGGGTTTCGTGTACTAAAAATGAGTACAACGCTAAGGTGTGGGAAAAATTAGTTGACTTAACTAGCCAAGTAATATGACTTAAATGGTCAAGTAATTATGATACGGGTTTAACACAAGGATGATCCTAATGCCTCTTATCATGTAGTAAATCGTACTACACGAATGTAGTCTCACTAGCGGTCTCGGGATGCATCACTAACGCAAGTTCTAGAATCTAAATGCTACCGGTACACTCATAAACACTAATAGTAAATGCTTTTCTTATCAAATCTAAAGGCGAACCTCACATATTTGGGTGAAAAATTTTTCTAAATGGTACGGTTTTGTGCTAGTCATACAATCTCCTATCCATGAGACGCTTGCTATGGCTAATGTTTCACTCCTAAATGTTGTAAAAAATTTTAAATTTGGCACTAAAATTGCACTAACAAGTATTTCTCATAGTTTTATTACACACCTACCATCAAACAAACAAACTCAAGCGAAAGTGTATCTGTAAGGTATCATCATTTTACCCTCCCCTTACACTTAGGATGAACATTGTCCCCAATGTTCAAGTAAAGAATGTAAAAGTAAAGCAGGTAAAAGAATGAAATCAAATACTCCCCTGATTCGCTCGGTATGGATAATATGGTAACCAGGTTAGATCTTCCTCCAAGAAAATGAACAATCAAAGCTTCCCTTCCAGAATATAAATCATCTTCTTATCATATATAACCTGTTAAACCTGAGAAAACAGACAAGGCAACCTCGCGTAAAATCGGCGGCAATCTATGCTAACAAATCTTAGAAAACAAAATAAGATATAATGCTTGTGGAATGATGTTTGCAAATCTCCTGGAGATTATAAAACTAAAGATTCAACAAAAACTTTAAGACTCCGTTAGAAAAACAAAACTGGTAAAATTTTCAGAATTTTACACGTGACGCCTTCTGGAATTTCTTCCTGACGCCGTCCGAAGTGACCTGCAGAAATTCTTATATTAAGTTTTCGGAAAATTTCTGGAAAAACTTTGTCCCACTTCCTGGAAAATCCTGCAAAACATCATTATGACTCGATACAAGCATTTGACTCTAACAAATACGAATATACATGTTCACTTAATATTGTGGAGAATCATGATCTAGTTTGTTTCTTAAAAACATATTTGGGGTTTCCCCTTACACTTATCTTTTGCGAAATACCTTTGAATGAAGTTAAGACTAAGCCAAACAATAAAATAAAGTATTTTCACCATTTTAGTTTTGAAACATGATCTACCAACAATAAAAATAAAGCATGCATACGGAAGCAAATAACAATCAAACAAAATAAAAATCACACAAAACATGGGTTGCCTCCCAAGAAGCGCTTTTCTTTATTTACGAGTCTTGTAGCTAGACTCAAGGTCATGGGCTATCGTGTGTCGCTTATGCTCACATAACCAAGGGTGAGCCATCTAATAGTCGCCTCATCTTTCTTATAATCATCACCTAACTCTAAACATCCGCGATAACACCTCTTATTCTTTTCATGAGTATATTTAAGCCCTTTTTTCTTATCATTCTCACTTAACATTTCTAGGGGCGGATACCTACTACACTTCTCCATGGAAAAATCCTTGAACCTAGGGTGTGCACGGGGCATTTGGTAGACAAAATATTCATCCCCATCCGAGAATGTAATTAACCCTTCCATAAGTTTTTCATCAAGGTTGGTCAACCTTTTGAAAGGTTTTCCAAACACAACTTGGGTCAACTTACTATCGATAAATTCTCCTAGATTCTCCATAACCATGAACTCAACAAGATAAACGAAGCTTCCTACAAACACATGCAATGACATTGCCCTAGCAATAACATTATTTCCTTTGTATTCTAACTCATCTACCATGATTTTATTATATTCACTACGCGAGATTATGTTCATTGGGAGAGATGAGTTAAGGTAGGCATTAAAGCTCCTAAATCCAATCTTACAAGGAAATTGCATATTGAATGAGCTATCACTCTCAATCCTTGTTCTAGGGTCGACATACCTAAGAGGGTTCACTTCATCTTCCATCCTATCCTTATTAATCACATCACCATCATCAAGATCCTCATCGGAGTCTGAATAGTAAAAAGGACTAGCCCTATGGTCATCATCATGGTCAGACTCCTCCATTTCAGAATTATTGTCAAAGTGGTGGTTAGGCGATAGGTTAGGTGGGTTCTCATTTTCCACTAAAGGGATTGGGGCGGGCATTTGGAAAATCCTACGACGAAAAACACGAATAACAGGAATCAAACGATCAATGTTATTGTTATCCATCGATGTAGTTTACGAACAAAGGAAATAAAGAAATAAGATAGACTAAAGAAAACCTAAAAATAAAAATAAAATCTTACTAGAAAGGAATCTAGCAAGTAGACCTAATAAAAAGAAATTCTAACCTAGACAATAACTATTTCCCTAGCAGCGGCGCCAAAAACTTGATGCGTGGGAATTGCACCAGGCTTTACCTCTCGAGGGATCTTGAGAAGCTTACAACCCCCACCAGGCAGTGTACCTGATCGTTGTAGTATAGTATAGTGACAAGTACCGGGGGATTGATCGTTCAACTTAGGAATAGTGTCGCTAGGATTAGAAAGCCTAAGAATTAGGTCTAGAGGCGAGGGATGATTCTTTTTGTATTTTTATGTTTTTAGAAAAGCAAATAAAAATCTCGGTTTTTGAAGAGTGGGCGGAATTAGTTGCTAGTCAACTAACCCAATTACTAAGATGTAATCAAAATAAAATAATAAAAATGATAATAAACTAAATTAACTAGTGGTGTGAGCAATATATGGGAGAATTGTGTTTACTTAGATTTCACTACTCCCTAAATATCTTTTACAGGTTAATTACTTGTTACAGTTGCGTGGATGACGGATTGTATTCCTTAATACCATTCATGGGGTGGCGTACTTACTTCCCCAATCCTATAAGTTCCTACTTCACTCCTATGTCGAGCCGGCTAAGAAGCTCCTAACATGGGATCACTAGAATTCGCTCATGCATTAAATACAATCATAAAAACCTAGTACACATCAGTTCATGTTTCTTAAGATGTTCAAGCAAGTTACACAATGGAGATCTACCAGTTTTCTTAAGCCTAACATTGAAATCATTCATCCATTACAACTATAAACAAACAATCAACCTATAATCAACATCTAGGTTTCATTACATCTAAGCAAACACATGAAAGATCTAGCCTAGCATGTTATAATCAAGACAAGCACAAGATATATTCAAACAACACATAGACATATTGAATGAATTAAAAGAAGACTTATCTTAATTGAACATGAAAGGTTTCAAGGGGTGAAAACCCTTGAAAATACTGTTACAAATGACCTAGGGTTTATTAGGTTCGGCCCTAGTATTCTCCACACAAGTTCCTCCTTCATGAATGAAAAAATAGAAAAGTATATATAGATTTTGTGAGGTGACGGCGTCAAGAGTAAATTTCTGACGCCGTCATCTCGCCGCCAATAAAGTTCTCGGACTGCCTAGATCTGGGTTTGACGCCGTCACGTGTAATCCTTCTTCAGGCCGTCACCAAAATAACTCTTGACGCCCTTCTTCTGACGCCTTCAGGTTTTCTCTGGGTCGTCATGGATTTTGCTCTTGACGCCGTCATATTTTCCTTCTTGACGCCGTCAGGTACTGTTCCCAGCATGGAAAATTAAGTCTTTGTCGTTTTCATCACTTTTATGCTCCAAAAACGTCCAAAATGCTCCCTTTTCCAGAATCACTTCCAAAGTACCTAAAATCACAAAAGGAACGATTTAGGGCAATATTTGATCAAATAAATTCAATTCCGGGCTTAAATGACCCCCTAAAAACGGTTCATTTTTCGCCTCATCACAAGCATAAGATATAATCACACAATACATAGACATATTGAATGATTTGAATAAAGACTTATCTTCAATTGAACATGGAAGAATCAAGGGGTTGAAACCCTTGAAAAAGTTGTGTAAAACGTCTAGGGTTTATGCCTTAATATCCACACAAAGTTCCTCTCTATGTTCCCCTCTTTAACAATGAAAATTAAGAAAAATATATATAGATTTTACATCCTGACGGCGTCACGTTTTGGCTTGTGACGCCGTCAACTCGCCGCCAAATTAAGGGTCGTATTGCCTAGATCCAGTCTTGACGCCGTCATGTAGAAATATTGCTCTGGGCCGTCACTTGTAATTTGACCCTGACGGCCTTGGTGACGCCGTCAGGCATTTTATGCTTGAAATAGTTCTGGGCCGTCATGTGTATTCTTCATATCCACCTCTTTTGCAAAGCTTGACGCCGTCACTTGTAAAGTCTTGACGTCGTCAGGTACTGTTCCCAACAAGGATTTTAAGACTTTGTCGTTTTCTTCACTTAATCGTTCCAAAAACGTTCAAAATGTTTCCTTTTCCAGATTTCTTCTCAAAAGTACCTAAAATGACAAAAGGAACGATTTAGGGCAATAATTGATCAAATAATCACGAATTCGGGCTTAAATGACCCCCAAAAAGCGGTACACTTTTCGCCTTATTAGTAAACAACGTTGAATTTTTTACAATCACCATTAATCATTGTCCATTTACTCGTGAGCATATCTTTTCTATGAGGCTCACGGCCAGAATGAAGGTTGAACATCTCCAAAATCTGGTTCCAAAAGTGCTCCTCAGAACGGTCATTTCTGATATCTTTATCTTGAGAAACCTCTACCCAAATTTCCGCAAGAAGCCTTTCTTCTTCCTTTCTCCACTTCCTAACCACACGCGTACCTAGCTCCTCAAAGTCATTTTCATCATCGGCGTCCAAATCCATGGCATTTTTTGTTTTTTTGGCCATGGATTTTTTTTCCTTTACCTTTGCCCGGTTCACGTGCTTGTGGTCCTTTGAATTGTGAACTCGACGGTTGTGATTCAACGTGTTGTTGTGGTTGAGATTGAGGCCACTTTAAAGGTTGTGACGGGTTATAAAATTGTGGTGCCGGAAAGTGTTGTTGGGGATGATTTGTGAATCCATGTTGAAACGCGTATTGCTGATTACGGTAAATTGTCTCGGGATTGGATTGCTGCGTACCATATTGAGGTATTTGTGGCGACATCGAGTTAGAATTTTGTGACGAGGGGGTAGACGGGTTTGACGAACCCCCGTATTGTTGTGGGTTTGAGGTGAGGAGGTTCGTGAAATACCCGCCTTTGTTAGGATTTTGAGACATTTTTTTTCTTGATTTGGATATATAGAATAAAGAGTATTGGATTATATGTGAAAAATAATGTGTATTGGATTGGTATTTTATAGAGTGAAAGTGTGTTAAGTTAAAAAAAAAAAAAAAAAAAAAAAAAAAAAAAAAAAAAAAAAAAAAAAAAAGTTAAACGGTAATATTACCGTTTTTATTAATTAGGCCCAATACAAACGGTTCTTTTGTCAGAATTTTTGCTCGCCGTGCAGGTGAGGAGGAGTGTTTTGGCGAAGGATGAGGAAGATACACGGTGTGGTGGTGAGGGATGAGGAGCCAGCCACGCTGGCACGGCGAGGGATGAGAAGATCACATCAGGCGCTCTTATATATGCAAACTAATAAAGAGGAGTGTCTTTTGTTAATCATTTTCGTGAGACCCACATATCTTGTTACTTTCACCACAAAAATAATGGAGTTTGAGCGCTTGGATAGACTCTACTAAATGTAATAACATGCTTTAATTGCTTACATGTCGTGGGTGCAAATCAAAAACACAGGTGTATAAATCACCTCTCTTATATATACTTTCCACCAATATTTGCACACTTTTTACAAGACTACTCGCAATGATATATCCATAAAATATCTTTCACTTATTCAACTCACTTATCATTCGAGAATCATATACACTCCATTGTTTTCTTCTTAAAGGTTAGGTTGGTCGCCTCTAATAACACGCTATAAAACAATATGATTTAGCGTTAAAAGAATTAAAGATGCTAAATGAACATGATTCTGTATGAAAATGAACGTTTGATTAGTATCTTGGATCTAAAAAAAAAAAAAAACTGATTTAGAAGTCTAAATGTTTTTATAAATTAAGATCAAATGTACTATTTCGATTTATAAATATTTGGAGTTACACCAATTCTAAATTGTGAGATGATATAAATAAATGGTTGATGCAAAAAATCATTCTTTTGTATACTTTGAAAAAATAATAATTATAACGTATGTAAATTTAGAGGAAAATAATGTATAGAAAAATATTAGTGCATGTAAGTTGAAAGCAAAGTGGTCTCAGAAGGGTGTGCAATAGGTGTCGTCGACTCGTCGCACATTACCTCCACTTAAAAAGTGCCACATTTTTATTAGTTTTGTATATAAATGCGTATGCTATTAAACATATATGAGTTATATAATTAAAGTTTGTATGCAATTTCTCTTTAGTTTACAAATGTAATAAGACATTTTTGTTATTATTATCTAGGTCACTGAAAATCACGAGACGATCCCGGTTGAAAGCTAGAATCAAAGATGAGCAACAAAATGAATTTGTTAAAGAATAAATAAAAAGATACAGCAAGAAGTAAGGTGTGACGTGTTTATGATGAATAAATCGGCAAAGCTACATCTCGTTACATGACCTATTCAACGCAAAATTGAACCATTTAGCGCCACAATTTTTCTTACCAAACTATAACTCTTCTAACCAACTAAGGAGCGAGTGCTGGCCATTCCATTCAATTGCTATCAAATACCCCTCATATACATAAACAATATCTTCACATGTGCTTCTCAACTATAAGGCCGATCACCTTTTACAACAAAACACAACACCTCACCTCATCCCACCCCTTAGACCTAGGGGTGGCAATTTTTGACCTCACACGAAACTCGACCTGAAACCGATACGAAAATTAACAGGTTCGAGTTGAGCTAAATAGATTTTGGGACAGGTTTGGGTCGACATATCTAACCCGTTTATTAAACAGGTCAGGTTCGGGTTATAAATAAAATAAACGGGTCGACCCGCCAACCCGTTTAAGTTTTTTTTTAATTAAAAATTATTTATATTTAAGTATACGGGTTTAATGGGTTAAACGGGTCAACCTGCTAACCCGTTTAACCTGCTTAACTCATGTAATGTGCTAAACTTTTTGTATATAAAACGGGTTAAATGGGTCAACTCGAAACCCATTTAACATATTCAACCTGTCAACCCAAGTGTATATACGGGCTAAATGGGTCAGGTTCGGGTTACGTGTAAACAGGTTAGGGTTGACGTAGTTAACCCGATGATTTAAATGGGTCAGGTTCGGGTTGAGGTTTTCTGACCCACCAACCTGACAACCTGAACCCGACCCGAATTGCCACCCCTACTTAGACCATAGTGATCTCACATCTTTCTCACCCATGTTACAGTTTACATGAATATATATTAGTTATATTCTCTTATACCTTTCCAAGAATATAAAATATATATCATATAAGTTCTACTGAACTTTTTTATGTTCAAATGCAATGCATGCAATCTTATACTTTTGCATAGTTGGAGAAATATTTCAATGCATGACGAATTGAAGACGGTTCAGTTCTACATATGTAGTATGCTTTTAAAAAGATTCATGTATTTTTTGTTTGACCAACAAAACTTTCTATTGATACCAATTAGAGCTGCAATCAAGTCAAGTTTTTATCAAGCAACTCGAGCTTGACTCGATCAAGCTAAGCTTTTATCAAGCTCAAGCCCAAAAATTAGCTCGAAACATATAACAAGTCAAGCTCAAGCTTTTGATAACTCGGCTCGAGTTCTTATCAAGCTTTAATATATAAGGATTTATTTCATAAATAAATGAAAAATGTATTCTAGAAGGACTTTTTACCCTAAGTAATCTAACGATTTGTATTCTAGCGTCACTTGTCTCTAGCTTATTCGATCATTCAACAACCAAGTAAGCTTCTCTTTTTATTTTTTCAGAAAAATTTATAAGTTTACTCATCAACAACTTTTATTTGAAAATTTTAAATGTTAACATCAACAAAAACTAATCATATTTATATTATAATCGATATTTATACTCTGCGTTAAATATCGTTTTGTATGGAGAAAAATCCATTTATATAAAATATAGATTTAAAAAATGTACTACTGTAATGAGTTCCATTCTTTTAAATCTATATTTTATACTATTAGACTTTATAAATATATTTATTAATGAGTGGCTATAAAATACAATATTTTTGTATACATTTAAGCTTTTTAAGCTAAGCTCAAGCTTTGTTCGAAACATAATCAAGCCTAGCTCAAGCTTGGATGATTAAAGCTTGACGAGCTATCAAGCCAAGTTCAATCTTACTAGTACTATTTTTGCTTCGAGCCAAGCTCAAGCCTTGTCAATCTCGAGTTTGGCTTGACTCGATTGCAGCCCTAATACCAACCGGACAATTAAGTAAACATAACAAATCATTATCTATTAATGTTTGGTTGTGAGTTGTGACTTAGGTGCACCCACACTACTAAATGAAAAACGTCATCTGATCTTAACAGCAAGGTCACATTGTGATTGAAAGTGTTAATTATATGAAATAAAATTGGTGGAAAAAACTATTAACAAAAACCATAGAGATAAAAGCCTCAGATTAACAAACTAGTGAGGAAAATTTTTTTTATTGAAACATTACTTATAACCAAAAATTAATAAGAGGTTTAACTAATTAAAATTAATTAAACTACAAACCTTATAAAAGTTTTAGCACATTGTGACGATTAGGGGTGAGCAAACAAAACCGAAAAAACCGAAAACCGAAAAAACCGAACCGAAAAAATCGACCGAAACTAAAGACCGATGGTTCGGATTTTAATTTTTCAAAAACCAAAATATACGGTTCGGTTTCGGTTTTCGTCCAAAAACCGAACCGCAAAAATCGAGCCGAACCGATTTTATTATATAATAATATATAATTAATATAATATGAATAAATAACTAAATAAATCAAATTTATAAACTCATATTCATTTTGTTGGTAAATTTATAAAATATTTATCATAACGTTTATATTTATATGCGTGTTTGTCGTGTCGTGTGTTTACTTGAGAATATATCAATAAATATATAACATTGATCATACTATGTGTATGTTCACTTGTATGTGTGTGTCTCATCTATATGTGTAATTATAGAATTATGCAATAAACATTATTAAAGTCGTATAGAAGGATTCATCTGTCAATGTGAATAGCATTCGTAAAGTCGTAATTGTTCTAGTTTGTTCAGGCGCGTTAAGTAGACATTACTACTTTTCAATGAACATGTAGTCATGTAGAATAGAAAGTTAGCAAACGTTATGACTTTTAAGAGTGGTTGATAGATAAGATACGTGTATTTAAGCTATGGTTTACGAATTCATGTTTAATAATAACGAGAATGGCGTCGGCCGCAGACGGGTCTGTTTTTTTCCCCCTATTTTTTGGGAGGGAAGGGGGCCGATTTTGTAGAAATAAAGTAGAATAAATTATATTCTGAGTACAAACTAAAATTCTATATGCTTCACTTAATTTTACTTCCAAATAATAGACATGATTACCTACATAGTTACATTTTTTTTTGTTGAAACGGAATACCGGATTGTTGCTACATCTTCGAAAATTCTTTGACCTTCACTCTTTAGCTATACATGTACGGAGAGTTGGAGGACAACAAACAATCAGTCCGATATCCACATTTCACCAACGGATGGTTGTGGTTCCAAATATTTCTGTAAAACAAACAAAGTTAGATACATATTACTAACTGGGCAACAAAGGTGCCTACCCTCATGTATCCAACATAAACTTTGTTTTACGTCTTAACCCCCTCTACCTATTGCTGCGTTTTCAATTTGTGAAATTTTTCTAGTTCCCAATTTGTGAAATTCCTCTAGTTCCTCTAAAATTTATAATTAACAAAAAGAATAGATAAAAAAAAGGCTTTTTCTTATTGCAAGTCAAAAGTACACAGTTAAGAGAAGAGCTCACTTCGGTTAGTAGCCTTTTCTAGTGGAATATCCAAGGAAAGAATGTATTGACACGCTCAACTTGGTTAATCAAATGTAGGAATACTCTGGTGCTTCCTGCATAAAAAAAAGTTTCAGTAGTCTGCATGGATAGTATGGTAATATAAAATTATGGACAGCATAAACACAATCAGGCTAACATAGGACTGGATTTGGCAAAAACAGGGCGGTTTTTTTTCCCTTGCATTTTGTTTTTTGATGTGCTCGTGTTGCTTTTGAGCAATGATGCCAATACGGCCAACCAACCTATGGCGAAAATCACAATAATTACCAAATTCACAAGTTAATACCAAAGGCCTATTTTGTTTCGTGTTCATGCACCTTGACAGGAGTGTATGCTCTGTCAAAAAAGATGTGATAATAATCGCATCATTCAACCGTAAAACTTACACACGAATTGCAATACTTGGTTCAAACCTTTGTCATAATAAGCTTAAATGGCATACACCAAATTTATAAAAGGTATTTTGAATACCAAAAAAACTGTTAAATGAACCATAGCACGATAACCAAATATGCAATACCTTAGCCCATAGAACGTGAACGTCCAGTGTGTGTGCGCGAACTGCTGCAACTATTTTGTATGTCCTCACTAATAGCTGCTACAGCAACAAATTGTCAACAATGAATACATCTTAAACCATTAATTGTACATCGTATTCAGATTATGATTTTATAAATGGGTTACGATTACAAAGCTGTGTAATGCAATTATTATAGAGGACAAAAATAACTGTGATTGATTTTGTTTACAGAATTTACGCCCTTTTTATACTACTTGTAAAAAATCATAATCTGTACGCCCATTTTATGAACGAAAGGCTCCATTTACAGAATTTACGAAATCAAAACTGGTACCTTTAGATGTCTTGTAAGCTCATTAGCATGCAGAATGTTGGGTGGCTTTGTCCGACCATATGGTTGATATTTATGGTACCTGCATAACACATCTGATCTAGTTATGCTAAACCTCTATATAATAAAATGTCTGTATGCATTGACATAAACATATTTGTAGCAAAATATGACTTAATCAAATTTTGTAGTTAGATGATACTCTGCTGCCTCATTCTCCCACACTTCTGTATTGCAAGGGCCATCGTTCCATAAGCTCCTCCGCTGATGTTCTTGAAAACGAATTAACTATCTGAGTAAAAACTCATGTTCGTTAAAAATAAAAAAGATGAGAATAGGTACTGTTAATACCGTATGAGTTATGACAAAAGTTCTAATAAAAAAGTCCTATAAGAATAAACTCATGTAGATAATTAGCCAAAAAAATTTTAGGTTTCTGAAAATGAAAGGAGATGCACGTACATGGATAGATCAATACTTCCAGAAAGCCAATCCCTCTTGGAAAATGTTCTACCAATTCAGTGAATACGAAGGCATGTCCTGTAGCCAATTCAGGGCACATGGTGACCAACTTCATCGTTAAATCTGCAAGCGTACATGTAATATGCATCGCACCTTTAAACTTCCTGTATAGCAGCAAACAGAGAGACAGAACACGTTTAAGTATGTATTCTAGTAAAAAATCTACGTATTCTGAACTTCAGAATCCTAGATAAGATACGATAGTGATAATCCTAGACTGGCCATCGTTATCTATTTCCCAATAATGATCTTTAAAACATAATAGATACAAACCTCACCTGAATTTTTTCGACCAAACTATCAACCCTGGGAGATATTTCTGCACCATGCGCAATTGCAGCAACAACAGAATCAGTAGCATAATGGCCATATATATATATATATATATATATATATATATATATATATATATATATATATATATATATATATATATATATATATATATATATATATATATATAGGGTAGGGTTATAATAAAAAGTCTCTTAAAATAAAAAGTCTAGGAAGGCGAATTTTGGTGCATCACAGTTACAAAGTTACTGCATCACATTTTTAAGTCACTGCATCACAGTTATAAATTTTAGTGCATCACAGTTACTGCATCACAGCTATAAAAAGTTACGACATCACAGTTAGTGCATTGCATTTATTAAGTTACTGCATCACATTCAAATTCACTGCATCATAGTTATAAATTTAGTGCATCAGAGACTTTTTATTCTTTTTATTTTAAGACCCTTTTTATTTTAACCCAGACCTATATATATATATATATATATATATATATATATATATATATATATATATATATATATATATATATATATATATATATATATTTTTATTTTATTTTAAGACCCTTTTTATTTTAACCCAGATCTATATATATATATATATATATATATATATATATATATATATATATATATATATATATATATATATATATATATATATACACACACACAGGGGTGTTTGTGTTTAGCTTATTTAGTGGGGTTATGTGTTTTTGGAAATAGCTAATAAGACCATTTTTTTGGGTTATAAGCTTATCAAGTTGAGGAAATGATTTTGTCATAAGCTGATCTTGATAAGTTCATAAGCTGAAAAAGTGGCCTTTTGATAATTTTCAAATATACGTAAGCTCATAAGCCTGGTAAACATACTAAAACAAACACCCTCTTAAATAAAAAAGCGAACCGAATTTGTAATGGAACCAAATTTGCCAAAAACATAACGTTACCTGTTGTTTCAGAGATTTTGTGATAGCGCGCAATCGTCTCCCACGCAATTAAATAATGTGCAACTCCCTTCTGATTCTTCATTTATACCTATAATAACAAATTAACAACAGCCGTCAGTGTATAAGTTAACCTGTAACTCATATATCATGTGAAAGAAAAAATAATGTTTGCTCTTCATGGTAACTTTTGTAAACAACAACTTCTGTAACAGAGGTGGCTATTTGCTACTGCAAAAGATGGAATATGAACTTCAGGAGATAACGCACTAACCTTTTTTTACACAAAAACGTAGCCGTGCAAATCCAATTCTAGTGATGAACCTTTTTTGTCTGCAAAAAATAAAACAAATAATTAAAAGCATGTTAGGGGGCTGAAATTAGAGACCAGTTTAAAGAAACCATGGTGTAACAACGCAATTGTGGTGCAGAGCAATGCGTAGCTAAAAATAATAACTTTGACAATTCATAGATTTCTACAACAAAATTTAAAACATCACCCTCTGTTTAAACGCAGTCACAAAACTATTCTTTAGTTAAAGGCATAAGCTTTCTACTTACCTAAACCATGATGAAGCCGCTGCTGCATTTTTAACAGGAAAATCAAAACAGAACAGAAAACATAAAAAAATAAGCAATCCAAACACTCATAGTAAACGATCAACGCTTACCACGTCTAAGACATTATGGTATGAGCATGTTATAGCACACCTTATTTTCTTAACGTCCAATACCAGCCGTATCTGTTGGCACACCATAGCACGGCTTCCTAACTCGTTCCCAAACACCCTTTATAACGGACTAACCAGCAAGGTGGTTGCAATGTTAATAAAAAAAATGAACTCGTATAAGCGCCTAGGCTTCCAAAACAGGTTATTATAGGTCACTACAGCTTTGATAAGGAAACATGAGAATGGGAAAAGAAAACTACATACAGGTTAACGTCACCCCGAGCAGCCCAGCATGACTTCAAGATACCTGATCTTTCATTGAACATGAACCCCGATTTGACATCATCGTATCCTGGATAGCAGCGCTGCAGTGGGCAACGCATAACGAAGATGTGGAGGTCCTGTCACATTAGGAAATGGAAGAATGTACATTACTTACAATAAGGGGGTGTTTGTTTAAGCTTATATGTGGCTTTTGACCTTATTTGTGTTTTGGCTTATATTTCATAAGCCTCAATTTTGTGGCTTATTTTGAGATCTATGGGCTTATATAAGCATGGTTTAGATAAGCTCATAAGCCCACATATAAGCTTAAACACAGGGGCACTAAACTTGAATCCAATAACATATAAAATTTCCGTTAAAAAGCATACCTAAAAGTTACAACACCATCTTCAATACTTCACAAATCAATACCCCCAAAAACATCGACAAAAAGCAAAAACCCACACAAATCCACCTATTCTAAAAACATATAAGGTTTTTTTACGATGTGGGTTTTTCCTTTTTGTAGTTAAGAAAAATGGTGTTAATGATTATTGAATTTCTAATATTGGAAATTTGATTAATCAAAACCCAAAAATAATTGCAAACACAATTAAGATAGAAAAGAAAAGCTAGAATTAAAGCAAATATACCTTGGTGTTGGTTGTTAGAGATGGCGGGATCTTTTTCACCGGAATGAGCCACACACTCGCATTCATTGTTGCTGCAACTGCTACCACTTTATATAGCTCCATTAACCGCTTTATAATATTGACCATAACACCTGATCGGAAAATTAAAAAGATCAAAACAAAATTAGTTCAACCTGAATCAAAACTGATCAAGAATTGCAATAACTATTTATGAATAATGGAATATGAATGAATCAAAAACAAAATTAATACAATCTTTTTTGCAATAATCGTCTGTTTCATCTCCATCTTGAAACCGTCGGCGCAATGAAGGTTCTGGATGCGGAATGGTTGTATGTGTGGTTGAGATCTGGATGTGGTACTGATGAATTATAAAACCCATCTGGATCCGGCAAAACTGTGTTGGTATATCACTTGGGCTAGGAAATTGGTCTGTATGTATGTGTTGGGCGTTAAATGGCTGAAAGAGCAACTGGCCAATATGAGTTCAAAATAATACCCGAAACAGAACCGCAAATCACATGCATACCAATCGTTACAACTATTACACATTCAGCAAACATATCCATTCATCTGTTTCATAGATAGTCAGCGTGTGTAGAATGCGCTTTCAACCCGCCATGGCTGCAAACACCACTTCCGTGGTGCTGCCCCGCCAAGATACAGGTAGATTTGGCACATCTTAAAAATCCACACCATTGAATAGAAAAAATACCATCAGCTAATGACAATAAACTGTCGTTTGATCACCGCATGATCAAACCAAACATCGTTACAACATAGCATAACTCAGCATAAACCAAAGTACATTTAAGGGGATACCCGGCCCAGACCCGTGCTCGGCCCATGCTCAGAACACCTTGGCTGCAAACATCATTCTATGATGCTGCACCGCCAACATCCGGACAATGTCACAATACCAGTTCCCAAATCTACACAAAATAACAAATACGCTTTATCAATATATACCTACTCTAGTAAGTTCGCATATTGTTTTATGTAAAAACATTTGCTAAGTTAGCAATACGTACATCTTCGATAACCAAATGTGACTAATTCCCATATCAGAACACTTTTTATAGCTTAAATTACCAAGCTGAGACATATCAAATTATAAATACCAACTTGGAAGTTGGAACATCAGACAAAGCAAGTTACGCATTAAAAAATGGTCATTTTCTTAATCATATTCAATTTGAATAAATCCTTAACATAAATATTTAGACCGGGCAAACCCAACCCAAACTAAACCGTTTTAACTTGCACCCAAATCAACGAAACCCCCAAATCAACAAAACCCCCAAATCAACGAAACCCTAATTTGAAATTTTTTTTTAAAGAAAGGCCCTAAATAAATCATGAATTAATGAAAATAAAGAACAATAAAGCATTAAAAAAAAACCTTACATATCAGCATATCCTAGCCGATTAAACCCCCAAATCAACAAAACCCCCAGATCAACAAAATCCTAACCATCTCCATCTTAAAACAGATTATAGCCAGTTTTTTACCTGTTGATTGCCGCATCTGCAAGCCATCATCAACACGACAGCGCACCAAAACGTCTTGGTAAACCATTCTCACCTAAAATTGCAGGATGAAGAAACACCTGAATGCAACAATTTTGAAGAATAAGATAAGATAAACGGAAACTCCTATAGCTCATACAACCATGTTTTCAAAACAAAAGGATAAAAGAAAGTGTAATTTCTGCTCACCTTCTGTATTATAGGCAAAAGTGTGCAACCACTCAATTTTCTATCGTTCCTATGCATCATAAACAAAGTTGACCAATTATTATTACAAATAATATATACTTGTCGAGAATTTTTCCTAATTAGACTACAAACACTAAAAAATGATTTAAAAAAAAGTTAGCAAAAGTGTGACACTTTATAGAAAAAAACTCACCGTGATTTCGTGTTTTCCGACCTTGTTTCCGATGAGCAGCAACATAACCATCACCATCGATTGGAAAAGGAAATCAACCCCAACAACTTATAATATTTGACCTTGAACACAAAGACCAAATAAGCAAATTTACTATAATCTATGGCAATAATGGCAAAATACAAAGTTGCTTATGAAAACCTAAAAAATCAAAAAATAAAATCTCAACCTGAAATTGTAGATCGGATCAGGTGTTTTTTTGCCATGGAGGATTTGTTGCAAACCAAAAAATCAATCCCTAGCATGCGCCATAAGATTATCTGCTTTGATTGTGTGTGTGTGTGTGTGATTTAGGATTGTGTGGTTCACCGGCATCTTATCCAACCGACTTATCCTTAAATCTGTATCGGACCATCGTTGGGCCAAGGTGGACTGGGAAACTTGGGCTCTGGGAGCCTACACGGTTTTGGCGGGAAAATGCTACAGTGCTCGACCGCATCGTTTTTTTTGTGGTTTAAATAAACTTATAATTATTTTATAAAAAAAAAATATTATTTATAATGCGACAACTCACAATAAGTGTTGAATAAACCTCGACAACAAACCCGATGTTCGATCACAGAACGCTAGATCGCAAGTTATACTGAGTACAAGTAGCAAACACAAGAGACTACAAAGAACCGACAAGAATATTACACACGTTATTACCCTCGAACGATTCTGTAACACCCAATATTTTATAAGTTTCAGAAATACACTTTTATATCGTGATTAGAAAAGTAGAAAAGCTCTTACGATAGTATTTTATGAGATAAGGACCCAATATGATATATGAGTAACTAGTTGGGATTGAGTTTGCAACTCAGTTTTATTACAAGGGCCTAAGATGACAAGTGGCTAAAATAGAGAAAATGACTAAACTACCCTTTTAGCTTATATCAAAAAGGTTCCAGGGATTTCATTTCCTCCATCTTACATATCATACACAAGAGTAGGAGGTGTATTTACTTTTCTTCACTTTGAAGAATTCTTTACAAATCATGATTTATATCAACTTTTACTAAGGATTAAGCAAGACCAATACAAGGGTTTGATGAATTCATATGTAAAGATCTTGTGTGTTATGAAGTATGGTATTATTGGTGCCTTAGAATAATTCAAGGGCGCTTGTTGGTACTTGGAGATGTTCTTGCAAGTCTTTAAAGTGTTAGGATAAATCCCCACCAAGGTTAGTAAGCAAGTTATGCTTTAATTCATGTTATGTTAATTTAAGATTTATGTTAAGTTTGTTTTTATAAACCCTAGCCTTGACTTTATGATTAAACATGATAATAGAAATCATTTAATATTGAATTATGGTTAAGTCATGTGTTAGAATCAAGATTTCATGATTAGTAGAAAACTATGTTAAGCTTACGTTGAAACTAGTTATGTTAGAATTAGGTGGTGTTTGGCACAAGGCCAAACTAATGATTATATTGATGAATTTGGCTTGGGTTATGATGAAATATGATCTTAACATTGCAAATAAGCTGTAATATAAGTTTGGTAATAAGTGTAATAGCTAATCATGAGTTTTGGGTCGTTTTGGTGATATTTAAATTTGGGACAGCAAGGTTTTTCAGAAAATGCGCAGACTTATAAGGGCTGCTGAGAATAAACCGTTCATTGGATTAAGTTGAGGTCTAAACAAAAGTTGTAGCCCTTTGAGTCTACTTTAATTTTTGGCTCAATTGGAAGTTAAATTGGTGTAAAGTGCAAGATACAACAGCAACCCAGGAAATTCTGGACTAAAAGTATTTTTGTAAAAGTGTGTTATATGATGAAATAGTACCATAAGTGAACATGTTTAAGTTGTTTAGACTCAATACATGTTAGATAAGGGTATTAGCAAGTTCTAATTGTGTTAGAATGGTTATCATGTTAGTAGGGGCTCGTGAAAAGCTTACGGAAGGCTAAATAAGACCTAGAGGTGAGTAATGGTTTATTAGTTTCATGTTACTAGATTAAACATGATGATAGAATTTGTGCAAGGATTCGGAGATAACAAAAAAAAAAAAACCATGAATAGTATGCTCACAAGAAGCATGGTTGACAAGTTTAGAGTGCCCAAGAAATGCACCAAAAGTCAATTAGCGTGCCTAAGAAGTGCGCGATGTAGAACTCCCATAGTAGCATCCTAAGTGGATGACACGTGCTTTTATAGTAGCATCCTAAGTGGATGACCAGGCGTCCTATGCGGATGACCCGTGCTTGAAAAGCACTTACATCCTAAGTGGATGACCCTAGTTCAGAAAAGCACGATGACAAGTTAGAACCCCGAGAAAAGTACTCGTTGGCTAGGAAAGTTCTCACTCATAGTAGGACGACTAAGCATCATCTAGTCAGAACACGTGCTCAGATATCATGTCATGATTAAGAATTCAGAATAAGTCTAGAACAAGTCTCAGACTCACGTACAATTAGTAAGAAAACTATAAGTCGTACCATGTATAGCATTTGAAATACGTTTATGTTCAGAATTGCAAGTGTTAATTTAGATATAGCTAGAACTATCATGTTTTAGATTCAGATTTAGATATAGACTCAGACCCGTGTACTCACTAAGTCATCAGGACTTACCGTTCTCAGTTTTCATGTTTTGCAGGTTAAGTCTTAAGGACACTGGGACACGTAGATTAAGAAGACAAGTTAGGAGATCGGTGATGAGTGTGTAAATACTCATCATTTTTACCAATTCTGAACTGCCAAAACATCCAAAAACACTCAATAATGATTCAAAATAGTGAAAATATCTCAGGAAAGTGTTTTACATGTTTCAAATGCAAAAATACCAAAAACAGATGAAAAACACATAAAGTTTGCATAATTGGCAGTTTCAGTCCCCCAACTTTCAAAAATTGTCAAAACTAGTCCCTGGAAGTTTAAAATGAAAGGAAAATCATCCCAAGGCAAAGAAAAGTCAAAATATATTCAAAATAAGTCCTTGGGTGATAAAATTTGAGAAATTTACACTTTTACCCCTCAAAATCCAAAATTGGCAAAACAGGTCCCTGGAGTTTGTAAAATTGGCAAATTTGGTCCCTAAGGTTTAAAATAATACTTGTGGTCCTTGTGCTAATGTTTAAATGCAGGATTGGTCCTTGGTGGAAAGTTTGGTGATATTTACACAAATGGTCCCTGAAGTTTGAAAGTTTGACGGTTTCAGTCCCTGGTGAAAAATAATTTGAAAAATCACCAAAGGACCTTCTAATATTCATGATATGGCATTTTATACCCTTAGAAACAAATTAAAAAGATGCCAATTTCACACCCTCAACTTTCGGCTAATTACAAAACTAGTCCCTAAACTAACCTAAACCTAACCGGACCTAACTAAAACCAAAACCAAAACTAAACCAATCCATTTAAACTCCAAGTCCAACCCACACCTGGCCTGTTACACCAAAAGCCCACCTAAGCCCAAAAGTTAACCCGAGCCCACTCCAGCTTTGACTTCGGTCAAATACCACCCCGTACACCTTCTTCCCTCCCAAACCACCTCCACCACAAAACCACCTGGTTTTTGTCCACCATCCCCCCCCAACTTGCAGCAATCATCACAAACCCACCCCCCTACACCTACCCCCTACCTCCGCATTAAATGTTTCTTCCTCAGTCCACTCAACCGAAGATCAAATTGCAATTTGATTTTGGCGCCAAAACACGTGGAGCCTTTTCATTGGACCAAATTACTCACAAGATGGTGGGATTTGCTCAGAGGGCTCAGGGGAACCCTAATTGTTAGCTATAAAAGGAAGAGGATGCAAGATGAAAGATAGTTAGTTTTAATTTTAGTTTTTAATGTCGTATTTTAATTTAAAAGCAATTTAGTGTTAAATTTTCTAATTCCAGCATTGTACTAGTTTTAGCTTTGTAATCTCACTCTTTTAAATCAATAAAGTCTCAAGGTTCAAGCTTAGTATTTGTATTTTCAATTTCACTCATTTTCTAGAAAATCGAATTGATCAAGAATGTATGGTGTATGGAATCATGGACTGAATGTAGGCTCACATAAGCTCCATTAAGCTTGTTCAAGCTTTAGAGACTCATAAAACTCAGTATTAGTGGAAGAAAAACAAAAAGATAAGAAAAGTCAACATAAGTCAACTGTGTGTATTTCTTTGTTGTTTGTCTCAGGTATGGTGGTTCAATGAGGAGCTGGATTGATTGAGAGTGCCTATCTAAAGATAGGCTACATAGGAAAACTTCTTGTTCATGCTAGAAGTGATTAGTAAGTTTTGCTTATTTCATTTTCACCTCAAAAGTTCAAGTCTATAAGTTCTTAGCTTATGTATGCAATTTGTGCTCTTATTGTACTCTTGAATGATATTTGAGTAGCTTTTAGTTTGGAATTCATAGTTTAATTGTTAGATTCTTTAGTTACTTTATATTTCAATTTCAACTGTCAAAAATTTGTATAAGAGTCAAATTTATGCCATTGTAATCTTAATCTGTTTTTTAGAGTCTAAACTTAGTTACTAAGTCATATTTGGTAAGTTGAAATCATAAACTTGAATCAGTTCATTCATTTCCTTTAATAATCTGCAAATCCTAGATATAAAGGGGTGTTTGGATAATCTGTGTTTACCACCCTTAAGGGTGTTTCAGTTGTTAGTTCTGGTTCAAGTGAATCACAGTAGGTCTATTTTGGTCAAGTAAGTCACAAAAATTGGTTTGGAAAAGAGCAAAAGTCAAAATCTCACCTAAATCCCTCACACAGTCAACTGTGTTGAGATTAGGATCTCATAAGCTCAGAACCTGATAAAACTTGGTTAATCTAGCTGTTAGTTATCTCACTTTAGCTTATAGTAACTTAATTAGTAAGATAGATAGCTTAAAATCTCATAAAAGTCAACTAGTTTAATTTTCTTAAAAAGTCAAAGTCACTTGTTCTCAGATTTCATCATACTTGCTAGTCCATTTCTGAATTTTGTGATTTATTTGGGATTCTGAGACTTTGAGGTTTAATTTTCTACCAGCTTATCTTTGATAAAATGCTCTCACTTCATTTTTAGAAAATTTAACCTGGGCCCCACAGGCCATCAAAGTGAGCTGCAGGGCAAGGTTGTGCCCTGCTCACCCAGACACCCAGTCACCACCACCACTTTGGTGGTGTTTTGTGACCAATCCAGTGGACCCCACACCTTCTAGTTAGCTTTTTAGAACCCCCCTCCTACCAGGGTATCACCATTGACCCTTGGTTTGACCTGAATCACTGTGGACCCCACCTAGATTAAGCCAAATAGTTTGTCCCTTATCTGTGTTCATTTTCAAAGTAACCAAGTGCTTATTTCCTTTTACTCAGCTTAATTGTGCTTATTATTTGTTATTTCTAGCTTATTTAAGTTTGTTAAACTTAGTTGTATCTGTTTTTACCATTGTGGACCCCACCCAAGGCCATTTGACCCAGTTTGACCAAACAGTCAACCAAAGTCAACTGTTTGAAACAAAGGGGTGTTACAGCTTATTTATAAGCTATTTTTAAAAGTGTTTTTACAAAAGTTTGTTATTTTAAGTTGTTAAGTAGTTCTGTAAAAGAAAAAAATCCAAAAAAATTAGTTTTAAAATAAGTGATAGTTTCTATTTAATTAGATTTAATTTTAATTTCCATTTTTACAATTTTATTAAGTAAGTTGTGTTTTTATATTTTTAATAATTTCATCTTAGGTTAAAATAGTTATAATAAATTTTTCAGATTTTTATTTTGTCATTTAGTAATTATTAGATTTAATTTCAATTTTCTTTATTATTAATCATTATCAAATATTAAATAGCTTAATTAGTTTTTAAAAGGTTAAATCTAGTTTTTATAATTTTTCTAGTACTAATATAGTATAATAAGTTTTTAGAAAATAAATTTTGAGATTCTACTGTTCATTTTCTATTTTCCTTATTTTATTTGTTTAAAATAGATTTTAGTTAATTAATAGATAAATAATTAGTTGTTTAATCTTAAAACATAATTTTAGAGTTTTTATAATTTTGTAGGATTCCAGTGATGGTTAAATAATTTTATAAATTTTATCTTAATTTTCTAAGTTAATTTAGTATTAATATAAATTAAGAGTAGTTTAAATAGTTTAATTAAGTTAAATAGTTTTTAATTAATTACAAAACCACAAAAAGACAAAAATATTATTTTTAATTTTTTATACTTTCTTTAAGTTCTAATTTAGGTTTAGAAAATATTTTTGTTAATTTTTAGTATAATTTAAATCATTTGTTATTTTTAGTTTAATTAAATTAGATTTTAATTTAGAATTTAAATAGTTTAATTAATTAAATATTAGTTTAATATTATTTTAATCACTTTTATCATTTCTTTTTCATTTTTAATTTTAAGTTTTGAAAAGTGTCATAAACACCCCCTGTAGTTTCATAATTACCAAAAACCCACTTTTCCAGTCCGATACGTGATCTTAATTGTTAATTTGTGCATATATCTGATATCTGATTATTGTGAATATTATATCTGTTTGTCAACACCAAAATAACAGTAGCAATATCATTCCTACATCATCTGGCTACTGTCCTCAGTGCCACTTTCTCATAAACGATTCCAAAAGCACCATTTCAATCTCGCTGGGACTTTCACGACCCGGGAAAACACTACACTATCACCGGAGTATTGATTCTAGGCTATCTTTGACTTATTGACCTTTGTCAATAATAATAAGGTGGCTCGGGCTCAATCAAAATTTGGCGCCGCTGCCGGGGAGGTTGTTGCGTGTTTTATAAAATCGTTTTAAGTTTAGTGGTTTCAAAACCCTCCCTGTAAAAAGTTTTTTAAAACATAATCATATCAAAAACGTTCATTAACACTTTTCCTGAAGTGTTGAGAAACACCAAAAAAATTAAAAACAATCAAAAACAAACTGTGAAGTTAAATTACTTCGTGTTCTTTAAGATTACAACCTGAAACAGTTGGTTTAAGGTAAGTTCTGACATTAAATTGCGAACTGAAGAGGGAACCTATTTACTTCCTCCCGCCAGCCTGCGAGTAATCTTAAAGGGACGATTTCGGTTAACGAATCAGTTCCAAAAATATTTCCCAAGTTTTCTGCACACACACCCATAAGCCTAAAGCAGTTTTTCAAAAATCAAATAATAAACCCATAATAAGTTCCCAAACTTAAGATTAAAACTTGCCTTTGTATTCCTGTGAGTAGTGTACCTTTTTCAAAGAAGCTACTCACTTGTGATTAATGGTTTAAGTTCACTGTTGATTTGCCTCGAATTTGTGTTGAAAAATTGTTTTTAGTGCATGCGCACTCGGTCTCAAGCAAAGAATAAAAAACAGAAAGACGTACCCGAGTTACGTTCTAACACAGAAACCGAAATGGCCGCTGGGCCACCACCACCACTTTTACCACCCCCTGACCCTCGTAGGGATGAGCCAGCTCCCGATCTCCGAACTATGGAAGAGCTGTGCCAACCTACCATGCAAGGGCGGGGTGGGCCTATTGCACTACTCACTATTGGGGCTGCGGACTTTGGCCTCAAGCATCACATGATCCAACAAGTCCAGAATTCGTGTTCATTTCACGGATTACCGGGTGACGATGCCAACAAGCATCTTGACAAATATCTCACGGTCACCCAAAGCATGAAACAGCATGGTGTCACCGATGATGCCCTTCGGCTGTACCTCTTCCCCTATTCTCTCTCTCATCATGCCACTGCATGGTTTGACCGACTTCCCAAGAATTCTATTCGAACCTTTGATGAAATGGTAACCAAGTTTTTAGCAAAATATTTTCCACCATCCATGGTTACCAAGTTACGTAATGATATCAGCAACTTCCGGCAACTTCCCGATGAGTCTCTTTTTGAGGCTTGGGAGCGTTATAAGCTAGCCATTGATCGGTGCCCTAACCACAATATGTTACAAGTTACCATAATAGATACTTTCTATAATGGTCTAACATTGAGGCACCGAGACATTCTCAATGCTGCTGCTGGTGGGACCTTTATGAAAAGGCGTCCCGAGGAGTGCTATGACCTAATCGAGAACATGACTGCCCATCATAACTTTTGGGATTCCTCTGCGGAGAGGGAAGCGTCATGTCATTCAGTTACTCCCTCATCATCATCATCTCCTGAAATAATCGCTCTTACCAAAAAGATGGATGATATTTCTACGGCTGTGTTGAGAATGAACCAAACGATACAACATCAGGCTCAAAATCAACAAATAAAAGCCGTGGCCCGAAGTTGTGAAACTTGTGGGGGCCCACATCTGTATTCCGAGTGTCCAGCTACTGCTGAATTTTCTTAAGAGAACGTTTATGCTGCTAACGGTTCCTACAACACGGGAGGTAATTCTTACCAACCGCAAGGGGACCGTAATCTCCTAAGCTATCGTTCCAACAATTTTCTCGGACCTCCCGGTTTTAACCAAAATCAAAACCGTAACACGAATCAGAATTTCAACCAAGGTCAAAACTCAAATTTCCAAAACCCGAACCAAAATCAAGGCCAGTTTAATCAAAACAATTTTCAAAATGGCAATCAAAACCAAGGTTTTCAAGGAAATTTTCAAAGAAACCAGAATCAAGGGAATTACAATCAGGGTAATTTCAATCAGAGAAACACTTTTCAGGGTAACAACAATCAAAACCAAGGGAATTTTCAAAATAACCGTGTTCAAAATCCCCCTGTTCAAAATCAAAACGTTGTTCCACCCCCGTCTTCCTCAGATGCTGAAATTAAACAATTCATGAAAGCACAAGAGGAAACAAATCGGCTATTGATCAAGACTATCTCTGAACTTCAGAAGTCTTTAAATGATCGACCCTCGAGCTCTGGTACATTACCGAGCAACACGATCGCTAACCCGAGGGGCGATGTTAAAGCGATCACTACCCGAAGTGGGGTGTCATACAATGGACCCTCGATTCCCCCTACCTCTTCTTCTCCTCCTAAGGTAGCGGAACGTGAACCTGAGGTTACTACGGACAAGGTATTTCCTACTAATAACGGAGGTACCAACAACGTCCACCCTCAAGTTGTCCCGGTCTCGGCTCATAAGCCGAAAGTTGTATTTGATCCTCCTGTGTGTCCTGATGAAATCTCAAAGAACAGCCCTAAGCCGTCAATTCCATATCCTTCACGAGTGACTGAACAAAAGAACCGCGAAAAAGCTAACCATCAGATGGAAAAATTTTATCAAATTTTCCAAGAATTACACTTTGATATTAGCTTCGCGGACGCTCTTCTTCTCATGCCTAAGTTTGCTTCAACAATCAAAAATCTGATAAGCAACAAAGAAAAACTTTGTGAGATGGCAAAAACTCCTCTTAACGAGCATTGCTCAGCAGTGCTCTTGAAAAAGCTTCCCGAAAAGCTTGGAGATCCCGGGAAATTTCTCATTCCATGTATTTTCCCTGGGATGGTTGAATGCTTTGCCTTGGCCGATCTTGGCGCAAGCATTAACCTGATGCCTTACTCAGTCTGGAAAAGGCTTTCTCTTCCTACTCTCACTCCGACCTGCATGACACTCGAGCTTGCAGACCGTACCATATCCCGTCCTCTCGGCATTGCCGAAGATATCTTTGTGAAAGTAGGAAAGTTCCACTTTCCGGCAGATTTTGTGATTGTTGATTTCGATGCTGACCCACGAGTCCCTCTCATTCTTGGGAGAGGATTCTTAAGAACGGGTCGTGCTTTGATCGATGTATTCGAAGAAGAAATCACTCTACGTGTTGGTGGCGAAGCCATCACATTCAATCTTGATCAGACCTCGAGATATTCCTCCAACTATGACGCTGAAACGGTTAACCGTATTGATATCATTGATATTGCGTCTGAGGAGTATTCTCAAGAGGTCCTCGGTTTCTCATCCAGTGGCAGTCTTTCTACTGACCCTATCATTTCCGACTCTTCCCCCTCCCTCACTCCGTTTGAGGGAGGTGACTTCCTTTTGGAAGAGCTCGAGGCTTTTCTTGCTCAAGATAGCTCAATTCCCGATGGAGTTGATGAAGACTATCTTGACCCGGAGGGGGACATTCTTCTCCTTGAAAGATTGTTAAATGACGATCCTTCACCCTCTCCGTCTCCACAAATACTTCATAAAGCGGAAGTCAAAAATGTTGAAATAACTGAAGACTTCCCCGAGGTTGAGCTCAAGGACTTGCCTCCTCATCTAGAATATGCATTTCTGGAGGGTGATAATAAATTACCCGTCATTATTGCCAAAGACTTAAAAGATGAGGAAAAGGCTGCACTCCTAAAGGTTCTTAAGTCAAACAAACAAGCAATTGCTTGGAAACTCTCCGACATTAAGGGCATAAGCCCGAACTTTTGTACTCATAAAATCTTAATGGAGGATGACTTTAAACCAGCTGTGCAGCATCAGAGAAGGGTAAATCCCAAAATCCACGAAGTTATCAAACAAGAAGTTCTTAAACTTCTTGATGCGGGATTGATTTACCCTATATCTGACAGTCCTTGGGTTAGCCCAATTCATTGTGTTCCCAAAAAGGGAGGCATCACCGTTGTCACCAACGAGGACAACGAGTTGATTCCAACTCGTTTGGTCACGGGTTGGCGGGTTTGTATTGACTATCGAAAGTTGAATGAAGCCACCCGTAAAGACCATTTCCCTCTCCCTTTTATGGACCAAATGCTCGAAAGACTTGCGGGGAATGAATACTACTGTTTCCTCGATGGCTTCTCGGGTTACTTCCAAATCCCCATTGATCCCCAGGATCAAGAGAAGACTACCTTCACATGCCCCTACGGAACTTTTGCCTACAGACGTATGCCTTTCGGCTTATGTAATGCACCAGGCACGTTCCAGAGGTGTATGATGTCCATTTTTTCCGACATGATCGGGAAAACTATGGAGGTATTCATGGATGACTTTTCAGTCATCGGGGATTCATTTCAGACTTGCCTCTCCCACTTGGAACAGATGCTTAAACGTTGCAAAGAAACGAATCTAAGTCTCAACTGGGAGAAGAGCCACTTTATGGTCAAGGAGGGCATTGTCCTCGGCCATAAGATTTCAAAAAACGGGATCGAGGTTGACAGAGCTAAAATTGATGTCATTGCCAAATTACCTCATCCCACCACCGTAAAAGGTGTTCGGAGCTTTTTGGGTCATGCCGGCTTCTACCGTAGGTTTATCCAAGATTTTTCTAAGATTGCCCGGCCTATGACCCATCTCCTCGAGAAGGATGCTCCCTTCATCTTCTCTCCTGAGTGCATCGAAGCTTTTGAAACACTTAAGAAAAAGCTTACCGAGGCACCGATTCTTGTTGCCCCCGATTGGGACCAACCTTTTGAGCTTATGTGCGATGCTAGTGATTTTGCCATAGGTGCGGTCTTGGGGCAACGCAAAGCAAAATACTTTCAGCCCATACACTACGCAAGCAAAACTATGACTGAGGCTCAAGGTCATTACACCACCACTGAAAAAGAACTCCTAGCTGTGGTGTATGCCTTCGAGAAATTCCGGTCATACCTAATCTTGACTAAATGCGTAGTGTACACAGATCACTCGGCTTTGAAATACCTATTTGCAAAACAAGATGCAAAGCCGAGGCTTCTTCGTTGGGTTCTCCTCCTTCAGGAATTTGATATCATTATCCGTGATAAAAAAGGAGCCGAGAACCTTGCTGCTGATCATCTCTCACGATTAGAGAACCCTCATCAAGATGTGTCCGAGAAAAAGGAAATAAATGAAACATTTCCTCTCGAGACACTCAATGCGGTTGCTTTTCGTGGTGACTCTACTACCCCATGGTTTGCCGACTTTGCAAATTACCATGCGGGTAACTTCATAGTGAAGGGGTTGACGTCCCAACAAAAGAAAAAATTCTTCAAAGACGTTAAACATTACTTCTGGGACGACCCCTTCCTCTTCAAAATCTGTGCCGATCAAGTCATCCGGCGATGTGTATACGGACAGGAAGCCACTGATATTCTCAAGGCTTGCCATGCTGGACCCACCGGGGGCCACCATAGTCCTAACTACACCGCCAAAAAGGTGTTTGATTCCGGTTTCTATTGGCCCACAATCTATAAGGATGCCCACGAGTTAGTCAAAGCCTGTGATGCTTGTCAGCGTCACGGGAATATTTCACAAAAGAACGAAATGCCGCAAAATGCTATTCAAGTTTGTGAAATCTTTGACGTCTGGGGCATTGACTTTATGGGGCCATTCCCATCTTCTCACGGAAACAAATACATACTCGTGGCTGTTGACTATTTGTCAAAATGGGTTGAGGCAAAGGCCTTACCCACTAATGATGCCCGAGTAGTCGTGAAATTTTTGAAATCCCTCTTTGCTCGTTTTGGAACCCCACGTGCCATCATTAGTGATCGCGGTACTCACTTTTGCAATGATCAATTTGCAAAAGTCATGCTGAAATACGGTGTTACTCATCGTCTTTCCACCGCATATCACCCCCAAACAAGTGGGCAGGTGGAGGTTTCCAACCGTGGTATTAAACGGATTCTTGAGAGGACAGTAGGTGAAAACCGTGCTTCCTGGTCGGATAAACTAGATGATGCACTCTGGGCCTTCCGTACAGCTTACAAAACACCCATCGGGTGCACTCCATACAAGCTTGTATACGGTAAGGCGTGTCATTTACCGATCGAGCTCGAGCACAAAGCCTACTGGGCCTTGAAACATGCTAACTACGACCTTCATAAAGCGGGTGATCACCGTAAGGTTCAAATCAATGAATTAAACGAACTTCGTGATCAGGCCTACGAGAACTCTTTGATCTACAAAGAAAAGACAAAGAAGATTCACGACTCTAAGATTAAGAACCGAGTTTTCAACGTCGGTGACAGAGTCCTTCTTTTCAATTCAAGATTAAAGATCTTCTCGGGGAAATTAAAAACCCGATGGACTGGACCATTCACTATTGCTAAAGTATACCCATACGGGACTGTTGAGTTATCTCAACCCGAAGGTCCCAACTTCAAAGTGAATGGTCACAGATTGAAACATTATTTTGGAGAGGACACACCACCCTTGGTTGTCCCGGATCTCCAAACTTTCCCCATGGACCAATGAATTCGGGGATCGAGTCAAGCTAGTGACTCGGTGAACAAAAATTAGCAACATATATGGGTTTTCACCCATATTTCTGACTTCTTTCTACTTTCTACCACCCTAGTGTGGGGGAATGGCCATCCCCCACCGTTTCAAAAGTAAATATTTTTCAAAATTCAATAAACATGTTTCGTATGTATTTTATGTCATTCAAATCCCGGGCTGTCAGGACGAATTTACTACAGTTAATCATTCACAAGTGATTAGCTAGCGTGGTAAACTTGACACAAGCCTGGGATGTGTATGTATATTATTATTCATCTTCCAGGCTGTCAGGGAGAATTTATTACAGTTAATCATTCACAAGTGATTAGCTAGCGTGGTAAACCTGACACAAACCTGGAAAGTGTATGTATATTATAAACTTTATCATTCAACTCCCGGGCTGTTAGGGCAAATTTATTACAGTTAATCATTCACAAGTGATTAGCTTGCGTGGTAAACCTAACACAAGCCTGGGAGGTAGTGAGCAAAAAAAAAAAAAAAAAAAAAAAAAAAAAAAAAAAAATGTATGTACAGATAAAATAAAGTGAAAAATAGAAATTTCCACAGTTAGAATCAAATATTTGCTTTTCTATTCAGAGATTCGGCATAATAGCCGGGACTTTTGAATATTGAGGACAATATTCAGTTCTAGTGTGGGGGGGGGGAAATTCTTACGAATTTTATCATAAAACATTCCAAGTACCCCCATTTTAGGCCAAAATTTTTCAAAATTTTTCACTTTATTCCAAAATTTTTGTGGTTATCAGTCCGCCAAAGTCTATATGACAAAGGGATTGGCTAGTCCAGGAGCAAACGGCTCTTGGTAAAGACATCTCAAACCCGTTGATGGCTGGCAGTTTGCCAAAAATTGCATGGTTCCTCAGCTCCCCCGCATCCTCATAAGCAAATGAGCTGGCTAGCCCACAAGATTATGGCTTGTGGTAAAGGCCGTGAAAAACCATAATTGGTAATCAGCTCACCAAGATGTTGACTTAGTCCATCAAGATGCTGGCTAGTCCAGAAGCAAACGGCTTTTGGTAAAGACAAATCAAATCCGTTGACAGCTGGTGGTTTGCTCAAAATCACACGGTTATCAGGTGTGCCACAGTTCTTACACCTGGCTACTCCAGAAGTGATGGCTTTTGGTAAAGAGTTTCAAATCCATTATGTTTTTCTCAAAAGATTGCTAGGGACTAGCAATGTTTTAGTGTGGGGGATTGATGAGTGTGTAAATACTCATCATTTTTACCAATTCTGAACTGCCAAAACATCCAAAAACACTCAATAATGATTCAAAATAGTGAAAATATCTCAGGAAAGTGTTTTACATGTTTCAAATGCAAAAATACCAAAAACAGATGAAAAACACATAAAGTTTGCATAATTGGCAGTTTCAGTCCC
Source organism: Artemisia argyi (assembly GCA_030686995.1). Taxonomy (NCBI): domain Eukaryota; kingdom Viridiplantae; phylum Streptophyta; class Magnoliopsida; order Asterales; family Asteraceae; genus Artemisia; species Artemisia argyi. Next base: position 137,767,195 of record CM060707.1, read on the forward strand.
CCAACTTTCAAAAATTGTCAAAACTAGTCCCTGGAAGTTTAAAATGAAAGGAAAATCATCCCAAGGCAAAGAAAAGTCAAAATATATTCAAAATAAGTCCTTGGGTGATAAAATTTGAGAAATTTACACTTTTACCCCTCAAAATCCAAAATTGGCAAAACAGGTCCCTGGAGTTTGTAAAATTGGCAAATTTGGTCCCTAAGGTTTAAAATAATACTTGTGGTCCTTGTGCTAATGTTTAAATGCAGGATTGGTCCTTGGTGGAAAGTTTGGTGATATTTACACAAATGGTCCCTGAAGTTTGAAAGTTTGACGGTTTCAGTCCCTGGTGAAAAATAATTTGAAAAATCACCAAAGGACCTTCTAATATTCATGATATGGCATTTTATACCCTTAGAAACAAATTAAAAAGATGCCAATTTCACACCCTCAACTTTCGGCTAATTACAAAACTAGTCCCTAAACTAACCTAAACCTAACCGGACCTAACTAAAACCAAAACCAAAACTAAACCAATCCATTTAAACTCCAAGTCCAACCCACACCTGGCCTGTTACACCAAAAGCCCACCTAAGCCCAAAAGTTAACCCGAGCCCACTCCAGCTTTGACTTCGGTCAAATACCACCCCGTACACCTTCTTCCCTCCCAAACCACCTCCACCACAAAACCACCTGGTTTTTGTCCACCATCCCCCCCCAACTTGCAGCAATCATCACAAACCCACCCCCCTACACCTACCCCCTACCTCCGCATTAAATGTTTCTTCCTCAGTCCACTCAACCGAAGATCAAATTGCAATTTGATTTTGGCGCCAAAACACGTGGAGCCTTTTCATTGGACCAAATTACTCACAAGATGGTGGGATTTGCTCAGAGGGCTCAGGGGAACCCTAATTGTTAGCTATAAAAGGAAGAGGATGCAAGATGAAAGATAGTTAGTTTTAATTTTAGTTTTTAATGTCGTATTTTAATTTAAAAGCAATTTAGTGTTAAATTTTCTAATTCCAGCATTGTACTAGTTTTAGCTTTGTAATCTCACTCTTTTAAATCAATAAAGTCTCAAGGTTCAAGCTTAGTATTTGTATTTTCAATTTCACTCATTTTCTAGAAAATCGAATTGATCAAGAATGTATGGTGTATGGAATCATGGACTGAATGTAGGCTCACATAAGCTCCATTAAGCTTGTTCAAGCTTTAGAGACTCATAAAACTCAGTATTAGTGGAAGAAAAACAAAAAGATAAGAAAAGTCAACATAAGTCAACTGTGTGTATTTCTTTGTTGTTTGTCTCAGGTATGGTGGTTCAATGAGGAGCTGGATTGATTGAGAGTGCCTATCTAAAGATAGGCTACATAGGAAAACTTCTTGTTCATGCTAGAAGTGATTAGTAAGTTTTGCTTATTTCATTTTCACCTCAAAAGTTCAAGTCTATAAGTTCTTAGCTTATGTATGCAATTTGTGCTCTTATTGTACTCTTGAATGATATTTGAGTAGCTTTTAGTTTGGAATTCATAGTTTAATTGTTAGATTCTTTAGTTACTTTATATTTCAATTTCAACTGTCAAAAATTTGTATAAGAGTCAAATTTATGCCATTGTAATCTTAATCTGTTTTTTAGAGTCTAAACTTAGTTACTAAGTCATATTTGGTAAGTTGAAATCATAAACTTGAATCAGTTCATTCATTTCCTTTAATAATCTGCAAATCCTAGATATAAAGGGGTGTTTGGATAATCTGTGTTTACCACCCTTAAGGGTGTTTCAGTTGTTAGTTCTGGTTCAAGTGAATCACAGTAGGTCTATTTTGGTCAAGTAAGTCACAAAAATTGGTTTGGAAAAGAGCAAAAGTCAAAATCTCACCTAAATCCCTCACACAGTCAACTGTGTTGAGATTAGGATCTCATAAGCTCAGAACCTGATAAAACTTGGTTAATCTAGCTGTTAGTTATCTCACTTTAGCTTATAGTAACTTAATTAGTAAGATAGATAGCTTAAAATCTCATAAAAGTCAACTAGTTTAATTTTCTTAAAAAGTCAAAGTCACTTGTTCTCAGATTTCATCATACTTGCTAGTCCATTTCTGAATTTTGTGATTTATTTGGGATTCTGAGACTTTGAGGTTTAATTTTCTACCAGCTTATCTTTGATAAAATGCTCTCACTTCATTTTTAGAAAATTTAACCTGGGCCCCACAGGCCATCAAAGTGAGCTGCAGGGCAAGGTTGTGCCCTGCTCACCCAGACACCCAGTCACCACCACCACTTTGGTGGTGTTTTGTGACCAATCCAGTGGACCCCACACCTTCTAGTTAGCTTTTTAGAACCCCCCTCCTACCAGGGTATCACCATTGACCCTTGGTTTGACCTGAATCACTATGGACCCCACCTAGATTAAGCCAAATAGTTTGTCCCTTATCTGTGTTCATTTTCAAAGTAACCAAGTGCTTATTTCCTTTTACTCAGCTTAATTGTGCTTATTATTTGTTATTTCTAGCTTATTTAAGTTTGTTAAACTTAGTTGTATCTGTTTTTACCATTGTGGACCCCACCCAAGGCCATTTGACCCAGTTTGACCAAACAGTCAACCAAAGTCAACTGTTTGAAACAAAGGGGTGTTACAGCTTATTTATAAGCTATTTTTAAAAGTGTTTTTACAAAAGTTTGTTATTTTAAGTTGTTAAGTAGTTCTGTAAAAGAAAAAAATCCAAAAAAATTAGTTTTAAAATAAGTGATAGTTTCTATTTAATTAGATTTAATTTTAATTTCCATTTTTACAATTTTATTAAGTAAGTTGTGTTTTTATATTTTTAATAATTTCATCTTAGGTTAAAATAGTTATAATAAATTTTTCAGATTTTTATTTTGTCATTTAGTAATTATTAGATTTAATTTCAATTTTCTTTATTATTAATCATTATCAAATATTAAATAGCTTAATTAGTTTTTAAAAGGTTAAATCTAGTTTTTATAATTTTTCTAGTACTAATATAGTATAATAAGTTTTTAGAAAATAAATTTTGAGATTCTACTGTTCATTTTCTATTTTCCTTATTTTATTTGTTTAAAATAGATTTTAGTTAATTAATAGATAAATAATTAGTTGTTTAATCTTAAAACATAATTTTAGAGTTTTTATAATTTTGTAGGATTCCAGTGATGGTTAAATAATTTTATAAATTTTATCTTAATTTTCTAAGTTAATTTAGTATTAATATAAATTAAGAGTAGTTTAAATAGTTTAATTAAGTTAAATAGTTTTTAATTAATTACAAAACCACAAAAAGACAAAAATATTATTTTTAATTTTTTATACTTTCTTTAAGTTCTAATTTAGGTTTAGAAAATATTTTTGTTAATTTTTAGTATAATTTAAATCATTTGTTATTTTTAGTTTAATTAAATTAGATTTTAATTTAGAATTTAAATAGTTTAATTAATTAAATATTAGTTTAATATTATTTTAATCACTTTTATCATTTCTTTTTCATTTTTAATTTTAAGTTTTGAAAAGTGTCATAAACACCCCCTGTAGTTTCATAATTACCAAAAACCCACTTTTCCAGTCCGATACGTGATCTTAATTGTTAATTTGTGCATATATCTGATATCTGATTATTGTGAATATTATATCTGTTTGTCAACACCAAAATAACAGTAGCAATATCATTCCTACATCATCTGGCTACTGTCCTCAGTGCCACTTTCTCATAAACGATTCCAAAAGCACCATTTCAATCTCGCTGGGACTTTCACGACCCGGGAAAACACTACACTATCACCGGAGTATTGATTCTAGGCTATCTTTGACTTATTGACCTTTGTCAATAATAATAAGGTGGCTCGGGCTCAATCAATCGGCAATGCTCGTGTATATATGTGATGAGCATCTCAACCATACTTTGTTATTCAGCTTGTTAACGCCCCAAAACTTTATGATTAAGTGTCAGAATCATATAAGTCATGTTTTGATATTAATGTGTAAATATATATAACATGTATTTGAAAATGGGTCAAAATAGGGGTGTTTGGGTTAACACCCGCACTCGTAGTTTTACGCTTCCGCTATCATTATTTAAGTACCATGTTTATGTATTATATAGTTATGATGTGTTTTATTCAGATTTTTAGTTTAGTAATTTTCACAAGTACAGATCGATACGGCGTATAGGACATAACCTATACGGCGTATTCAATGTTAAAATATAAATTTAGAGTCGGGCGTTACAAGTTGGTATCAGAGTGTTGGTTTGAGGGATTTAAGTATCTGCCGCTAGTAAGAGGGTACTTAGACTTAAACCATAGCTCGGTATTGACTATAGAACATGTAGACTTATTATATCCTATGTAGAATTGATTAGAACCATGTTTATATATGATTAATAACCATGTTTTTCCATGTTTAGTTAAGCTTAGCATGTATAGAATTTCCATGTCTAGTAGAACGCGTGTAGGAATGCATTACTAGTGCGATGTAGATGTAGCCATTAAGAGTATCATGTCAGATTTAGTCATAGTATGCCTTATGATACCATAATTAGAAGCGTATAGATAATAGCAGATTACCATGAGATGTGATGAACATGAACATTATAGCATGATCAAAATAGTTCAGTAGAATGCCATGATAGTAGAATATGATGTTAGATAGGCCGTTTTAGTTTTGTAACTTGGGGTAGATTATAATAGCAATGAGTTCATGGTTATATGATGTGATTATTATGACGTCTGATCAACGTAATAATACTTACATGATAGTACATGAATTTATTGAGATTATAAGATGTCTCGGGGTGCTTACTAGAGCGATTATGTGTTTAATGTTTATATGTTTAGCAAATTAGAACACTTTGATAGTAGAAATACATGATTAGATATGCCTTACTAACAGGATGATATAAGTAGTCAGAGTAGATCAAAAATCAGAAACATGTATAGTATAAGTAGATTATGTCATGACCAATAGTGATATAGTCGCTCAGTAAGCGAAATAGGATTAGAATGCATGAAGTAAAGTGCAGTATTAGACCATGTTTAGTACCCAGTATATAATAAGAATTAGAAATCATGAGTAGAAATATATAGATAGTTAAATAATAGAAATAGAATAGAATTAACTATGCTATAGCATTAGAACTTCAGATCTAGAATGTCATGTTAATAGTGCAGAATGTCAGAAATAGACATAGCATGTATAGTATGCTATGATTAGCAGACATGTTTTCGCATCAGCACGCATAAATAGAAATATAGTGATAGCAGCAGAATAACATGATAACACAACATATTAACGTGACAACAGAACCTGATGTTAGACAGGTTGTTTTAGTTATAATTCGAGGTAGAATATGATAGCAATAAAGGCATATTTATGTGATGCAAGTATTGTTACGTTTGGACAACGTGATAATAGTTACATCATATAACGTGAATTTATTGGGATCATAGGATGTCTCGAGAAGTTTCTAGAACAGTAAGAGTAGTTATAAGTCTTATTAGCCTCAATGTACAATTATAGTAATCAAATTTAAGTGTTCAGAGATATCAGAGGATAGAGTAGTCATGACAGCTTAGACACCAGTAGTTCAGTATAGCATGCTACAATAGATTAATAAGGTTAATTCAAAGTTTAGTAAGTATCTGTATAGCATTACAGTATAGTCAATAGGAAACTCAGAAATATGTCGTTAAATTATATACAGCTTAAGAACGAATAGATAGTCAGACATAGTACAACAGATAATAGCCTCGTAATACCTCTATTTAGGCATGTGTCATGTAGTAAATATCTGAAGTTTCAAAATTTAGACCCCGAATAAGTATATTGTATAAACTTAGAAAATATTGAGACAAGCTTTATGACCAGATAGAATTTAGAACTATTAGAAATGAAATAAGCTCAGTGGGGGAGACTTTATAGATAGACATAAATTAAGCAGAATAGCTTCAACATGATGTTCATGAGGACACGAACAATTCCAGTAGGGGAGAGTTGTAACACCCAATATTCTATAAGTTTCAGAAATACACTTTTATATTGTTATTAGAAAAGTAGAAAAGCTCTTACGATAGTATTATATGAGATAAGGACCCAATATGATATACGAGTAACTAGTTGGGATTGAGTTTGCAACTCAGTTTTATTACAAGGGACTAAGATGACAAGTGGCTAAAATAGAGAAAATGACTAAACTACCCTTTTAGCTTATATCAAAAAGGTTCTAGGGATTTCATTTCCTCCATCTTACACATCATACACAAGAGCAGGAGGTGTATTTACTTTTCTTCACTTTGAAGAATTCTTTACAAATCATGATTTATTTCAACTTTTACTAAGGATTAAGCAAGACCAATACAAGGGTTTGATGAATTCATGTGTAAGGATCTTGTGTGTTATGAAGTATGATATTATTGGTGCCTTAGAATAATTCAAGGGTTCTTGATGGTACTTGGAGATGTTCTTGCAAGTCTTTAAAGTGTTAGGATAAATCCCCACCAAGGTTAGTAAGTAATTCATGCTTTAATTCATGTTATGTTAATTTAAGATTTATGTTAAGTTTGTTTTTATAAACCCTAGCCTTGAATTTATGATTAAACATGATAATAGAAATCATTTAAGATTGAATTATGGTTAAGTCATGTGTTAGAATCAAGATTTCATGATTAGTAGAAAACTATGTTAAGCTTATGTTGAAACTAGTTACATTAGGATTAGGTGGTGTTTGGCACAAGGCCAAACTAATGATTATATTGACGAATTTGGCTTGGGTTATGATGAAATATGATCTTAACATGTCAAATAAGCTGTAATATAAGTTTGGTAATAAGTGTAATAGCTAATCATGAGTTTTGGGTTGTTTTGGTGATATTTAAATTTGGGACAGCAAGGTTTTTCAGAAAATGCGCAGACTTATAAGGGCTGCTGAGAATAAACCGTTCATCGGATTAATTTGAGGTCTAAACAAACGTTATAGCCCTCTGAGTCTACTTTAATTGTTATTCTTTAAGTTTTGGCTCAATTGGAAGTTAAATTGGTGTAAAGTGCAAGATACAGCAGCAACCCAGGAAATTCTACACTAAAAGTATTTTTGTAAAAGTGTGTTATATGATGAAATAGTACCATAAGTGAACATGTTTAAGTTGTTTAGACTCAATACATGTTAGATAAGTGTATTAGCAAGTTCTAACAGTGTTAGAATGGTTATCATGTTAGTAGGGGCTCGTGGAAAGCTTACGAAAGGCTAAACAAGACCTAGAGGTGAGTAACGGTTTATTAGTTTCCTGTTACTAGATTAAACATGATGATAGAATTTGTGCAAGGATTCAGAGATAACCAAAACAAAACATGAATAGTATGCTTACAAGAAGCATGGTTGACAAGTTTAGAGTGCCCAAGAAATGCACCAAAAGTCAATTAGCGTGCCTAAGAAGTGCGCGATGTAGAACTCCCGTAGTAGCATCCTAAGTGGATGACACGTGCTTTTATAGTAGCATCCTAAGTGGATGACCAGGCGTCCTATGTGGATGACCCTAGTTCAGAAAAGCACGATGACAAGTTAGAACCCTGAGAAAAGTACTCGTTGGCTAGGAAAGTTCTCACTCATAGTAGGACGACTAAGCATCATCTAGTCAGATGACGTGCTCAGATATCATGTCATGATTAAGAATTCAGAACAAGTCTAGAACAAGTCTCAGACTCATGTACAATTAGTAAGACAACTATAAGTCGTACCATTTATAGCATTTGAAATACGTTCATGTTCAGAATTGCATGTGTTAATTTAGATATAGCTAGAACTATCATGTTTTAGATTCAGATTTAGATATAGACTCAGACCCGTATACTCACTAAGTCATCAGGACTTACCATTCTCAGTTTTCATGTTTTGCAGGTTAAGTCTTAATGACGCTGGGACACGTAGATTAAGAAGACAAGTTAGGAGATCGGCAATGCTCGTGTATATAGGTGATGAGCATCTCAACCATACTTTGTTATTCAGCTTGTTAACGCCCAAAACTTTATGATTAAGTGTCAGAATCATATTGTAACTAATATGTCATGATGTCCCATTAATGAACTGTATGTTACATATGTTTAAATCATATGTTACTATTATATTCAATGGCATGTTTAATACACTTGATGACACATTAAGTCTTGACCGTTACAAGTTTAGTAATGATGGACATACTAACCTTAATCCATATATATACACTAGTCCTCTCCCTACCCAATACACACAAAAGTAGAATCATATAGCTATCCATCAAGCTCTCTACACTTAAGTGGGTTAAGGGAGAGAAACTAGTCGTATTCAAGTGTTTTTCTATATTATGTCGGCATCCACTACGGCATCTGGTATGTTGTACTCGTTCATCTTATCTATGTGGTTATTATCGTATTCTAAGATCATTGTGGCATAATAGTTTAATATGTTCATCATGTATGTTTGATGTTAATGTCTAAACATATTATTGCTTACATGTGGTATCAGAGCCCTCGTTATTGAATCGATAATAATCCTATTTTTTGATCGTGTATCATTAGAGATTTTTGAACCATCTTAATTTTGACAACGACCATTTTATGCCATGTGTTATGAGTAACATCATATCTTTTCTATTGTCTTTGATTTTGCATGATATAGTTAATAACTATTGTTCCTTATGCTATAATTAATATGCTTGTATGCCTAAAAGAGTTAAACCTCTTTGTATGATCATGCATACAATCGAAGTATGTAGATCAACCGTTATTTGGCATGTAATTGATTGCTCTTATGTAAATAAATTTGGTTGAGTATTATGGTAATGTCATTGTAATAAATCTAAGTTTTGACGTTACACATTTTGATATACATGGCTTACACGCATCATACATTTGTGTTTAATATTAAATAAATAAGTAAGGCTCACATAATTATTTTCTATATGTTCATTTGGTGAATGTTATCCCTTGTGATGTCTATCGCTTCCGCTACCAAAAATAGTTTTAAAATATTGTATGATTTGTAAACTCGGATTAAGATGGTTCACTGTTGTATGCATTTTCTTTTGAAAAGTTCTTATGTACGTTTAATATTATGAATTCCCGGGTCCTTATGCGTTAATGTTATGACTTTAATGTTTTAATGGAAATTATGTAATTTAAAATGTAATGGGAGAAAAGTAACTGTATTCTAAGATTAGTCACCATTTACGTGTAAAATATTATATAACGCTTATGATTGTTTTTTTATGTATATATAATGATAATTGAGAGAATGTTACTGTCTAATCATAGCTATTTTGTAGCATTCGCATCTCTCCTATAACTCATAATTTGATTGCTTTTGATTATGTATGATAATTATATTGAATGCCATTATGATGAAGTTAAGTGTTACATAATTTGAAAGATGTATTGCTTAACATCTTTATGGCTTAAAACTCCATTAATTTTCCATTAAAGTTGTTATTTATTATATGACATTAAGTGAGATTAATTTGTTACTCACCAAAGGTGATCAAGTTGATTTCAAATTTGTAGTCATATTATTTATGTTGTCTTAAAGATTCCTATTATAGATCTTTTATTAGTTGATAGAAATTATGTATTTTTCCCAAAGGAAAAATTATTCTTCTATAACTAATAAATTTAAAGATGAAAATTAATATACTTTGGTATATGTATATAGTTATCCAAAGATGTGTATATATTTGACAAAGTCTATTTTATTTTCTTGTAAAGTTCCATTGCATTTTAATAACAATTTAAAGCTATTTATATATTATATGACATTAAGTGAGATTAATTTGTTAGTCACCAAAGTGACCAAGTTAATTTCAAATTTGTAGTTATATAATTCATGTTGTTTTAAAGAATGCCATTATGAATTGTTTATTAGTTGATAGAAATTATGAATTTTACCCAAAGGAAAAATTATTATTTTATAACTAATAATCTTAAAGAATAAAAAAAATAGTATACTTTTGTCATATGTATATAGTTATCCAAAGATGCGTATATATTTGACGAAGTCTATTTTATTTTCTTGTAAAGTCTCATTGCATTCTAATAATGATGAGGATATATTGTTGTATTTACCCAAGGGAAACCAATAATATATATTTCATTCATTTATTTCGTATGAATTTTTAACTAGTAAGCATATACATTTTCCGCAATTAACCTTCACGCTCAAGCTTCTTCTGTTACCTTGTTTACCGGTGTGAATTTCTCCTAATGGAGCAAACAAGTCACTTCCCATTTAGGTGCTTTGGATCTTGACTTGGCGCTACTGGAGGATAGGCCTACTGACCTTACTGGTGATAGTACAGAGGCTCAAAAATCACACCATAAGGCATGGACAAGGTCCAACAGATTCTGCTTGAACTTTATGCGGATGACAATTGCCAACAACATTAAGTCTTCTCTTCCTGGCATTGAAAGTCAGAATGATAAAGATTTTCTTAAGCTTGTTGAAGAGAAGTTTCGTTCTGTTGATAAAGCACTAGCAGGGACACTCATGGTTGAACTGACCACCATGAAATTTGATGGTACAAAAGTATGCAGCAACATGTCCTTGACATGACCAATACCCTAGCAAGACTTAAGATACTCGGTATGAATGTGGATGACTCTTTCTTGGTGCAATTCATAATGAATTCACTTCCTTCTGAATATGGACCGTTTCACATCAACTATAACGCATTAAAGGATAAGTGGAATAATTATGAACTGTCCGGTAAGCTTATTCCAGAGGAAGCAAGACTAAATAAACAAAGAGTTCACTCTGTTAACCTGGTGAATCAAGGAGTTGACATGAAGCAGTAATCTCCTTGAAATTATACACACTGATATTTGTGGACCATTTGATACTCCAACCTTCACTGGAGAAAAATATTTTATCACCCTTATAGATGATTTTTCACATTATGGATATGTCTATTTGTTGCCTGAAAATCTCAATCAATAACTGCCCTTGAGGTTTTTGTAAACGAGGTTGAGAGGCAACTTGACAAAAAAGAGAGAATCGTAAGATTTGATAGAGGTGGTGAATGTTATGGAAATTATGTTGAATCTGGACAGTGCCCCGGTCCCTTTGCAAAGTTCCTCAATAGTCGTGGCATATGTGCTCAATATAATATGCCGGCCACGCCACAACAAAATGGTGTGGTAGAAAGGTGAAACAGAACAATAATGGAGATGGTTAGGAGCATGATAAGTAAATCCATTTTACCCAAAAGTTTGTGGATGTATGCACTTAGAACTGCAGTGTATCTATTAAATAGGGTTCCTAGTAAGTCGGTTTCAAAAACTCCTTTTGAGTTATGGATTGGATGGAAACCTAGTCTAAGACACCTGCATGTTTGGGGTTGTCCAACAGAAGCACGGGTTTATAATCCACAAGAAAAGAAATTGGATTTTCGATCCGTTAGCGGTAACTTTATTGGTTACCCAGAGAAGTCCAAAGGGTATAGGTTTTATTGTCCAAACCACAGTTCTAGAATTGTTGAAACAGGCAATGCCAAATTTCTGGAAAATGGTGAAGTTAGTGAGAGTGTTGAAAATCAAGTTGTGGATATTAACGAAATAGGGGATGATGATCCATCACCCATGAATGTTTATAAATCCACAACTGCACCAAATGTTGTTCCTGTATTTCAAAATCAAGAGCAACATTTGAATAATGAACAAACACCCCATGAAGAAACTAACTTACCAACTCAAACAAGTGAACCAATTGTAATAGCATTCAACAAACCTGCAAGGGTTAGAAAGTCAGGTATTCTTGATGACTATATAGTTTACTTGCAAGAGACAGATTTTGATATTGGCATTGATAATGATCCTGTAACTTTTTCACAAGCCATAGAAAGTGATAAGTCTAAAATGTGGATTGATGCTATGAAAGAAGAGTTAAAATCAATGGCTCAAAATAAAGTCTGGGATCTTTTAAACTTGCGAGAAGGTTCTAAACGAGTTGGTTGTAAATGGGTCTTTAAGACCAAACGCAACTCTAAAGGGAATGTTGAAAGATATAAAGCTAGACTTGTAGCTAAAGGTTATACTCAGAAAGATGACATTGATTACAACGAGACTTGAGGGTAAAGAAATTTTGGTGTGTAAATCAAATCAATATATGGACTTAAACAAACTTCTAGGCAATGGTATATTAAGTTCAATGATACCATAAAATCTTTCGGTTTCGAAGAAATCATCGTTGATCGATGTATATACCGCAAGATCAGTGGGAGCAAGTTTATATTTTTGGTTCTATATGTTGATGATATTTTACGTGCGACTAATGATTTTGGTTTATTGCATAAGACTAAAGAATATCTCTCTAAGAATTTTGAAATGAAAGATACGGGTGAGGCATCCTATGAGATTGGAATTTCAATATTCCGTGACAGATGTGAAGGTCGATTAGGACCATCTCAAAAAGCCTATATCAATAAGATTCTTGAGAGATTCAATATGAGCACTTGCTCAGATAGTATAAGCAAGCCGCTGAAAGTTTGTAGCTTGTTATGAGGCTACTATTCATGTATTATGGCTGTGGAACTTTATTTCAGGGCTTGGGGTTGTCGACACTATAAGCAAGCCGCTGAAAATTTATTGTGATAATACCGCAACAGTTTTCTTCTCTAAGAACGATAAGTACTCTAAAGGTCCAAAACATATGGACATAAAATTCCTTATCGTGAAAAGAAGAAATTTAGAACAAAGTGTATCTAGAACACATTAGTACAAATCTCATGATTGTTGATCCTCTTACCAAGGGTTTACCACCAAAGACATTTACGCAACATGTTCCTAGGATGGGTCTTGGTTGTAATGAAAACTAATTATGATGTTCTAAACACTCTTGAGCTCAATAAAAATGTTTTTGATTTTATTTCTTAGTCATTATGTTGTTATGCATGCATTTGTGTTTGAATAAGAAATATGTATGTGTTATCATAACAAGTATGTGGATTGTATGTTATTTGTATATAACTTATGAATCTAGCATGATGAACTCATAATGTTGTGATATATGGAAGGGAGTATACGAGAAATACTGTGTATGACCGCCATAATCCCATTATGTGGTTTGTTGTGTCAAGATACTTATGATGTTAACGGTTAATAACATTTAATTTGCTAGCCTTACGTAGATCATCAAGTGACTTGATGAAACATCATGCCAAGTGGGAGAATGTAAGTAATATGTCATGATGTCCCATTAATGAGTTGTATGTTACATATGTTTAAATCATATGTTACTATTATATTCAATGGCATGTTTAATACACTTGATGACACATTAAGTCTTGACCATTACAAGTTTAGTAATGATGGACATACTAACCTTAACCCATATATATACACTAGTCCCCTCCCTACCCAATACACACAAAAGTAGAATCATATAGCTATCCATCAAGCTCTCTACACTTAAGTGGTTAAGGGAGAGAAACTAGTCGTATTCAAGTGTTTTTCTATATCATGTCGGCATCCGCTACGACATCTGGTATGTTGTACTCGTTCATCTTATCTATGTGGTTATTATCGTATTCTAAGATTATTGTGGCATAATAGTTTAATATGTTCATCATGTATGTTTGATGTTAATGTCTACACATATTATTGCTTACACATATAAGTCATGTTTTGATATTAATGTGTAAATATATATAACATGTATTTGAAAATGGGTCAAAATAGGGGTGTTTGGGTTAACACCCGCACTTGTAGTTTTACGCTTCCGCTGTCATAATTTAAGTACCATGTTTATGTATTATATAATTATGATGTGTTTTATTCAGATTTTTAGTTTAGTAATTTTCACAAGTACAAATCGATACGGCGTATAGAACAGAACCTATACGGCGTATTCTATGTTAAAATATAAATTTAGGGTCGCGCGTTAAAAATAAAACTGTTACTTTAAAAAGAATAAAAGTAAAAAGACACTAATAACTATGTTTTTCTTAAGCAGTTTATTTTTTGCCGAGGACAATTATTTTCAAGAGGGAGTGAGTATTTACTCCAGAAAGAAAAAAAAGTTACGGAGTAATTATTTTTTTTTAATAAAAAATAAATAATTTTTATAAAAAGTTTTTACAATTATTATCTCTAACTAGTAATATAAAAAATACAAAAAGAATTATCCCTCATCTCTAGACCTAGTCTTTAGGTTTTCTAATCCTAGCGACACTATTCCTAGCTGAACGATCAATCCCCCGGTACTTGTCAGTATACTATACTACATCAGTCGGTTTTTACACATTTGCAACTACAAATAGAATAAGTCGGTTTTTAAACCGCATCATCTCCGGCGATTCATTACGGTCACCGTCACCGGCAACGGTAACTACAAATACCTCCGATCAACATCATTTTTCACTGACGTCATCATCTTCAGTAGTCAGGTTATTATTATTATCATCTTTATTTCCTTTCAACCATAATATTTAGGGCTTCTTCTTATTTTACAATTTTGTTACTAAATTTTATTAGTTTCATTACGATTTCTTTAATTTATAGTTTTAGGGTTTATTACATATATTATAAGATTTTACCCCTTAGGAGGGGTGTTTGGGTTTATGAGCTTATATGATAATCTCATAACCTTACTTTTAATTGCGTATGAGCTTATTATTAACTTTAGCTTATATGAACTTAAATGAAGCTATAAGCTCAAGTTGATTAGCTTCTAAGCCGTTAAATGTGGCAAATTAAATTGCATTTTCTTTTTCTTACTGTCGCTTCCAATATTTGAACGACACGTGTATGTGTGGAAATTCTTTTGTAAATTTTGAGTGAGACTAGGATTCCTCAAACTAAAATTAGTTAAATATTATACATTTATACCTTTTAAAAACTTAATCAAAACTTTCGCATAAGAAAATGATAGAACAGTAAATTTCATATGACTAATTTTTTTTGTCAATAAATTTGATGATGATAAAAGCCTTATTTTAAAGTTTCGTTTTAAACCATTTTAAAGTTTGAGCCACTCATTTAGACCACTAACATATGACTAGACCAAATCAACTATAAAGATATTATCATAATTTTTAAGTTTTCCAAGTCAACTTCCGATTTCTAACGAATCCTTTTCAAATTTCTAGATCAAGCAGTGGAACTATAGAAAAGCTTTCTTTGTCTTTATAGATAACCAACTTGACTTTAAATACATTTTTGAGACTTTACTCGATAAATGCATAAAAGAAAATGAAATAAATAAATAAGAACGTGGGAAGAGCTCCAACACCAATACGGACACACTTTTACCTACTACGTTAGCCATACAGCCCATACTAGCAGTCTTGAAAAAACACAGCATTTCACGTATCTCAAATCTTTTTTTTCGAAAAAGGCAATATATTATATAACTATAAACGTATATACAATGAATATACAAACTAAGTGACAAAAGCCCGCCACACCCACTTGGCACATGATTGACCACAGCTCAAGACAGACACAAATAAAGATGGTCATCCACCAAACGGGATGCCAAAGGAAGTTAACGAACAACATCAATTTGAGCCAAAAACTAAAAGCACTAGCCATATTGCAGTCACCACTTCAAGACCAAACAAAACTAGCTTGTAACATTGCAGACCACACCAGGACCATAGCCAAATACCATTGCATATCACACCACACCAACAAAAATACCATTGCAGACCACATGTATCTCAAATCTAGAAGCTCAATGTTGCAAGAAACCATTAACAAATCAATTCTACGTTGGCAATGTATCACCATAATGCTCGTTTTGATACCACTAACCACCACGAGCCACCACCAACATCCATATACCTTCCCTACAACCAACTCCACAGTCCTCCCTTCCCCATACACCTTCTTCTCCCGTAAACTCACACCACCACTCCCCACCAACTCTTTCTTCCTAAACTTTGTCCTTAAAAGAGGTGACAAACCTGAACACATACACCCTTATCTTATAAAGTCACACAACTCATCACTTTCCATCTCATACCCTTCTTTATTCTCCAACTCTTCTATCATTTACCAAAGATTCAAACGTGATCTCACCATTTCAGTTTTAAATAACTCGAAGAAACATGCCCATGTCATTTCTTCTTTTGATGATCTTAGTGTTACGTTGGATATACAAAGTAGTTTAAGGTTTTTTCTTGTTAGAGGTAGTCCGTTTTTGACATGTGAGGTTTTGAATAAGGTTGGGTTGTCTATTTCTACTGTTCATGCTATTGTTGGTTTTAGTCTGAATAGCGCGAAAACTAAGTACAAGATTAGTTTGAATAATGGACAAACTTGGGTTTTGTATGCTAGTTCTGCTATTGATTTGAGTCATGATGTGAATAGGATTGTAAGTGATGAGTTTCGTGGTGTGATTAGGATTGCTTTGTTGGGTTCGGATTTGGGGTTTGAGTCAGTTTTGGATCGGTTTAGTACTTGTTATCCAGTTTCGGGTCGAGCTGTGGTTAGTGGGCCGTTTCGTGTCGAGTATAAGTGGGAGAAAAAGGGATGGGGGGATTTGTTGATGTTAGCGAACCCTTTGCATATTAAGCTTATTGATGACGGTTTGGTTAGTAAAGTTGTTGGCTTTAAGTATGATAGTATTGATGGTGAGTTAGTTGGTGTTGTTGGTGATTCATGGGTACTGAAAACCGATCCGGTTCCTATAACTTGGCATTCTATTAAGGGTGTTAGAAAAAAAGCATACCCTCAAATTGTAAGAGCACTTGTGCAAGATGTTAAGGGTTTGAATGCTCGTACTATTGAGACTAATTCGTCATATTTTTTTGGGAAATTGGTTGCTAGGGCAGCTAGGTTAGCTTTGATAGCTGAAGAAGTTGGTTACCCTGATGTTATCCCAAAAATTAAGAAGTATTTGAAGGAGACAATTGAGCCATGGTTAGATGGGACGTTTGGTAGTAACGGGTTTTTGTATGAAGAAACATGGGGTGGACTTGTAACCAAACAAGGGTCTAATAGCAGTACTCTTGATTTTGGTTTTGGTGTTTATAATGATCATCATTTTCATATTGGGTACTTTCTCTATGGAATTGCGGTTCTTGCGAAGATAGATCCTGTATGGGGAAGAAAGTACAGGCCTCAAGCGTATTCTTTGATGTTGGATTTTATGACATTGGGCAAAGGCTCAAACTTGAAATATACCCGTTTGAGATGCTTTGATTTATGGAAGTTGCATTCTTGGGCTTCAGGATTGACTGAATTCCCAAACGGTAGGAATCAAGAAAGTACCAGCGAGGCTGTTAACGCGTATTACTCAGTTGCATTAATGGGATTAGCTTATGAAGATAAACATTTAGTTAGACTCGGGTCGCTGCTTACAGCAATGGAAATTCATGCTTCTCAAACATGGTGGCATGTAAAAGAAGATGACACAAAATATGGTAAAGATTTCACTAGGGAAAACCGAGTAGTGGGAATTTTGTGGGCGATTAAACGAGACAGTGGGTTGTGGTTTGCTCCACCCGAATGGAGAGAGTGTAGAACAGGAATTCAAGTGCTACCATTGTTACCAATCACTGAGGTGTTGTTTTCTGATGTTAGGTATGCGAGACAGCTTGTGAAGTGGACGTTACCTGCCTTTAAAAGAAAAGGTGGTGTTGGTGAAGGGTGGAAAGGGTTTGTGTAGCAAGGTATTTATGACAATAAGGCTGCTCTTCAGAAGATTAGGGGTTTAACTGGACATGACGATGGGAATTCTCTAAGTAACTTGTTGTGGTGGATCTTTAGTAGGGGCGATTGTGCAGATGGAGATGGTAAACGTTGTTAGTTTAGGCATTATTGTCACTGAATGTTTGCGCATATTTGCGTAAAGTGTGAGACATCATTGTAGCTTATTACATTAAACATACATTTCCTTTTTGTAGCAAAGTGCAAGTTCATCATTTATATGTATGTGAGTTCTTTGATAATAGCAGATGATGTAATAATCATTATACAATATATACGTTAATTATTTTAGTTTATGTAGGTGCTCACTGTGGAGAGTCGTTTTTCATTAATATATGTACGTACATACCAATTACGACTAGTTAACACGGAGTGCTTAAAAGACTACATTTTTTATATCATGGAAAAAGTGAAGGGAGTGTCGAGTGTGACAGGGGCCAATGGGTGGTTAATGGTGTCTGGCAGTGGTTTTAGGATTGGAATAGGCTACCGACTACCGAGAGAGGTACAGGAGACCTCTTAACAAATGTGAATTTGTCTCCAAATTTCAAAGACACTTGGCTTTGGAATCTTAGTGAAGATGGCGTGTTTACGGTTAAAGAACTCATATCAATAGCCGAAGATCAGCTTATTAATGGAAGCAACGTGCAACAGGATTCAGCTTGGCACATATTGGTGCCTATAAAGATCAACGTTTTCACATGGAGAGCACTAAAAGGAAGGCTACTGGATCGAGTGGAATTAAAAATCGGGGTATTGATAAACATACAAAACTTTGTCCTCATTGCTATAATAAGATAGAGAGAGTGGATCATGTTCTGCTTTATGTAATGAATTTGTGGCAGAGAGTTTTACAGTGGATGGGTTTACTTTTCATTTTTATACAGGAATCAATGTAAATTATTGTCAAAAGTTCAGATTTGTTTTAAGTGGACCACGTTTTAATATTTTGTAGAGGAAATTCTCCCAAAACTTTTCGCTTATTTCAAGACTTGGTCACAAGACCCCTTTTCTCATTTTGGACTGCTCGACTCTACCCAAATTTTGACACGTGTTATAAAAATCGAACAACAAAAGCCCCATGATATTGATCACCCCTAGTAAAACTTGTATGAGTGTTTTGGGCTGGTTAACGGATTGCTAAACATAATAATCCATAGTATATAATTGAACTGAGCAAAAAAAATGGGGCTTAACTTGGGCTTAAAATTAAGATCTTTATGCATGAGCTGAAGCCCAGCCCGCTATACCACTAGAGTTTGTGATCGATGTTTAGTTGGAAAGTATGGTGGGATCTAGTGATCTACAGCAAAATATTTGGAAACCCGGGTGGAACCTGGAACTCTTATGATCTCCGGATGCCGGTTTTGAGAAGGAAAAAAAAAAAAAAAAAAGCGGTTGAACCGCTATTGAGACCAGCTGAACCGGAAATCCAGAGCTCGGTTGGGTGGATTAAAAGGCCATATCTAAACTTCTGATTCATTAATCTACAGGTATTATACATGGCAATTCAATATACAAGCACTTCATGATCTTTGTAAAAATGAAATTCATAATGAATTATAATATGAAACGCACAATCTTTGGTAGGGGTGTTCATCGGTTCGGTTATCAAGTTATTCGGTTTATTCGGTTAATTTTTTTCTGGGTTAAACCGAAAACAGAACCGAACCGAATTCAAATTTGATTCAACCGAACCGAATAACCGAAAACCGAACCGAATAACCCGAATTACATAATTTTAATTATTTTTTCATTTAATTATATATATTTTTAGAACAAATTTTTTTTCAAGCTTAAATAATGTTACATTTATACTAAAAAAGATTTTTAATGATTATTTTTATATATAAATACATCAAAAAATTTATATATTTATATATTTTTGGTTTTCGGTTTTCATTGCCAAACTCATATCCAAACCGATAACAAAATATTTAGTTCGGTTCGGTTTGGTTTTGAATAATTCAGTTCGGTTATTTTCGGTTCGGTTTCAAGTTTCGGTTTTCGGTTATTGTGAATATTACCTGATCCGTGAACACCCCTAATCTTTGGACTAGGCTGAGCCCATTAGGCCCAGATCCATGCACTACAAAGTAGCCAACACAACATTAGGGCCGTCCCCTTCATTCTATGCTGACCCTGGCTCGGGCTGGCTTTTTGGGAAGCCCGTCCCCACCGTGCTCACGGCCCGGCTGGCCTGCCAGCGGTAGTGGGAATTATCCCGTTCCCTGGTCAAAGACTTGGTTGGATGCGGGATCTACTCCACGAGGAGCGGTACGGACGTAGATGATATCATCACGACCTCTCTTTTCGTACCGCTAGGGATGCTTAACGCCACTTCGCCAACTGGCGTTACCTGCGCTTTCGTGTCTCTCAGTGTGGTCAAACACATTTACAGGATTTTCTTTTAGAACTAGGCTTCATTCCAACATTACATTAAAGAAAAAGGAAAGAAAAGAAAAAAAAAAAAAAAAAATCGTTGTTAGTGTGGTTGTTTTATAATATTCCGTTGAACATTATCTCATAACCGACACCTTTATGATTCTTCTTAGATCATTTTACCTGTTTTCTTTTTGCAAAAGAATCATTGTCGTAATGGTAGGTCCAGCCGTTCACATAACAGCTCATTCATAAACTACAAACTGTGTGGAAGTCCAAAGTATGTGCTACTACTATTATATTTCTTGTAAATTACATGAGGGGAATATCATGGGCCATTGCATGATTATTGGATTTTATTCCTTTTACACAAATTAAAAGCCAAACCTTTATACATTTATTGCTAGTATACTTGTATACTTATAATTTTACAATCACTCTTGAAACCTTTCTAAAACATTTATGGACTAGTTACATACAAATTCATCTAATATACTCTAATTACAGTTTTGAAACAGAACTTCGAAGTTGATCATCTGAGGTTAAGTCTTGTGATGTTTCTTTGAGGTGTTTTATCGATAAAACCGTCTCCTTCCATCTTCAACATCTCAAGCAAAAACTCATTCCATGTATCGACAGGGCCAGGCATGCACCAATGAACACAATCCGGGTAACTTTTGTTGTCGCTAGCCGGATGTCCATAATGGTTTGGATGTCCATCTGGTCTCAATATCATCGCGTCACTAGTGTCCAATAACCTAAGTTTTAACCCCTTGTTTTCACCTTCCTTTTGGGCTGCTTTAAACTCGTTCACTTGAGTTAAATACATTTGTAGCTTATACCCATCTAACCTCATTTCTAGACTAGTAAAAGGTCTCGTTCTAACACAATTTCCGCCGTTATTATACTCCCCGTTCTCAAAATGTTGCGGTGAAAATGTTCTTAAAAATGCTAATCCTGTATAATTGTGAAGGTTTAGGAGTGTGGTGAAGGTTGTTTTGTATGCCATTTGGTACGCATAGTATACGGAAACATCTGTGATGTTTTCTTGATTGCAGAATCGGCAGCCTATAATTTCGCCTTTTTCATAGTAGACAAATGGTCGAAAAAACCATTGTCCAGATGAAAATATGACAATGTCTAAGTTTTGTAGCTGAGATGTCCACACGTCGTCTGCTTCGTCTAAATAAAGGTTCATTATGCTGTTTCGGGTGAAGTTGTCGGGATTAGGATCTCGAGTTTTGACCAATAAAGGAGACCATATTGCGACTAGCGTGAAATTGTAGGTAGGAAAGATCCATTGCCCGAGTCTTGTATCGTTTGGGTATACAGTGATGGGATAAGCTTCCTGATAATCAAATTAACATTGTAGCTGAATGAAATTCACAAAAAAATCTATCTCATAGATATTTAAAATCGTACCATCTTCGTTCTAATAGATATTTAGAATGAAAGTAACATGCAATTTTAAGAAAAGTCATAAATCATAATCCATCAATCAAATGTCACATTTACTTTTTAGTATTTTATTTGTATGTTTCGTTTATTTCTGTCGGCCCCGTTCACTTTTAATTATTGTATTTAATTGGGATGACTTGTATTGTATTTTGATTTCATTTTGGGTACTTAATAATATGTCGTCTTTTTAAAAAAAAATTCATATATACCCAACTAAAAAATTATAATGACATATTTAACCAAAACATGTTTTAACTACATTATAAATCATGTATTGAAAACATGTATTTTGAGTATATATATCATTTTCATGTTTAGATTGGATATATTTATATATATGAAATTATACCTACTTTTTACATACTCCCTACTTTCATATTTAAAAATTATGATATTTGTAATAAAGATTTGGGTAAACAAATTGTTAATTTTACCCATTTTTTTTAACAAAATTTTTACCCATATATTAAATAGTAACATGAACACTTAAAATAAGACGGAAGAAACTTATATATATATATATATATATATATATATATATATATATATATATATATATATATATATATATATATATATATATATATACTTTCTTACGAGAACCATCTTATCTGCGAAAAATGAGAGAATCACCAAAAACATACATGCACGTCTTTTAAAATAAAATAAAAATACATGCAAATCATCAAAAATCGTAAGTATCCACCTATGTTCTTCAATATCATCATGAATTCATCCTCTTTTTTCACAAAAACCTAACACACGACCGCAATATTGTCGTTGCACGTCTTATAAGAACATACATGCACACCTTCAAAGAAAAATTTTGTTTTTCCGATTTCTTATCAAATTCTTTGAAACAACTATTTTTTTTAAACATATATGTTGTTTTTAGAACATATGTGCAAAACTACGATTATTGAAGGCGTGCATGTATGTTTTTTGTGGTTCTCTCGGTTCTCGCAGATAAGAAGGTTCTCGCAAGAAAGTCTCATTATATATATATATATATATATCTATATATATATATATATATATATATATATATGATCAAATAAGAAGAAAAGTTAAAATGGAAAAGATAAGAAGAAACAACAACCACATACTTTAGATGCACTTATAAAATTAGATGCATCTCCCTTTAATTTTCTTCATCCTATTTAAAATGTATGGCTAGAAATACTTCTTATTCTTCTCATTTTAGTTTTCTTCTTATTATATCCCTTATATATATATATATATATATATATATATATATATATATATATATATATATATCGATAATGAACACTTATTGTAATTAAAAAAAAAAATAGTAATAATTGTGTTCAACTTTCGTCTCATTTTCATTTTGAGTTGCTGCTTTCTAAAATGTTTTGGGCTATGACGCTATGTTATACAAACCCTCATTATATTGTCACATCAGAATGTTTAGTCAAACCATACAACCTGCAATGCACACAGTAAAACCCGGTGATAGTTCAAATGATTGAATACCCTCCTGTAGGGTGGGGTAACTCGCCCAAAATGTTTTAGCTGCTAACTTTAAATAACTATTTGCCACGCCCACAGATTAGTTGCTTTTTGGGGTTAAAAAGAAAGTGTTTACTTTAAATAACTAAAGCTAGTTGCTTTTTTGAGGTTGAAAGAAAGTGCTTACTTTAAGTGACTACTTGCTAAAGTTTAGTTACTTTAGATTTGCTACGCAACAAAAGTTGGTAACTCGAAATAACCCTTTCATTTATTTTCGATTGTATCATAACTTTTAGAAATATTTCTCATAACCTAATTCATTTTTATTTTTGTAATATCTTTCTGTTTTTAATTACCTAAAAGTTAAAACAAAAGACGTTATTCTGCCGTACTTTAACAAAGAGTCAAAAACTTCACTTTATCTTGTCATTTTCTTTTTGCATCAATACTATTTCTTCTGTTTTTTTCTTCTCAGGCTTATTACATTAGAGCATCAAACTTTACAATAATCTTTTTTACTAAAAAAAAAAATTCTACTCTACCCCATCTATTATTTGGACTAACGACCCTTTCAAATATCATAACGGATACTTAATCTTTCCAGCTATTGAAACCTACATTACACCAAATATAATTTTGGCCGTTTTGTATAATTACAAATTATTTATCAACAAAATAATTGTCGAATTGATATAATACCGTTTGTTGTCATTGAACTTTCTATATCTGTTGATACGTCTCTCTCTTATCAATGTCGGATAGTTCGATACGTCTCTCTTATACTAGTATGTGGTAGGCTCTACATGTATAGTACATAAATAATAGGATTATGATTATTCATATCGATAAAAACATGTTAAGAAAGACGACACACCACAATCTTATGCATACACAACATATCATGTGTTACATACTTACATGCAACACATACTAGTGCTCCTATCTTAATGTTTATGAATGAAAAAATGCGTGTGAAAATCGTCTCTCTTTTGTGTATAGTATGTGTTACATGCAACTTATAATGCGTGCAGAGGCGGAGACAGGAGGGAGGTATGGTGGGCACGTGCCCTCTTAATGAAAAAAATTGTAGTGTAATTTGACTACTTTTATAATTTGTCCTCCTAACGAACTAATTTGTAATGTAGCTTGTAAAGAATATCAAAGTTGCCCCTTTGATCGTAACTTTCCGGCTCCGCCTCTAATTACATGTACCTTATTGTATATGAGTAAAAACGATCGTGTGAAAATCACCTCATTTTTTTTTATCCTTATACAAAGATTTCTTCTAGAACTATTTTTCGTGTGAGTTATCTCTATATGCATATATTTTTATTTTTGTTGTGGATGAAATAACTCAAGCCTCAAAATGTTGGACCATCAATTATCAAAGGGGTATGGTCTTGATACGCTTGTTTCATAGACAAAATGCTAGATAACAAGAAAATTACTTATCAATGACTCACTGTATAGTACCACCACTTGCTTTTGTTATCTAAGTTAAATAATTCTGACCCACCACTACAACTGTACCAAAGTATACATATTTGTCAAGGGCCAGTTTGTTTTGTTGCTAGAAATGACAATAGGTATCAGATTTGGTATGAGGTAGAATGACAATGGATATGAAAAAGTGTATCATTACGATTGTTTATGTTTTGATGACAAAATATGGAATGAAAAAGTGTAGAGTTTTGTAGTGTAAAAGATATGAGTCCACGGGAATGGATTTCATATACATCAAATTGATGGGTAATCAATCTATGGCAATGATATACTCAATTTATTACCGGGCCCACAAAATAAACACATTCAATGACTTTCAAAGTCATATACTCATTCCCATTAACCCAACCAAACGGGCCTTATATATCATGTATACGTGGAATACGTATTTATCTATTACCAATATCTTGTATATATAGTATTAATTAAACCGCCATTTTTTAACAATAAACTAGTAATCATGTAATGGTGATTTTATAAACATGGTTATAAACAGGGACGGAGCCAAGGGGGTGCCCGCAGGTGCACTTGCACCCCATGAATTTTTTCGATATAGTGTTAATTTTTAAAAAAATTGTCGATTTTTCTTAAATGTATCTTAAATGCACCCGGTGCATTAAAATGTGTCTATAGTATTATTTAGTTCATATACTTACAAATAAAAAATAAATATAAAATTTTGTAAAAGCCCAAAGATGAAACAAGTTTAATAATTAAAGCACAAAAGCCCATGAAATAGGTTTTTTAATGGAACAAGTTTATTCATCATCCTAACAATTTACAAAATCTAAAATTGAACCAACACCACAAAGATGCAGTATTTGTTTATTATGTCTTTTTAAAGTTTTCATATTTTGATTGGTTGTATGAAATCTTGACTAATTTGTTGGTTCCGTATAGTCTATCATCATCAATAAGGGCTTAGGGTAATAAGAATAAGCGAATAACTATGCAATTTCTATTAAGACGAATATGGATAAAAAGTTTAATTGATAGTCAACAATATATTAGAATATGAATAGTACCCCAATTATGTCGTCATGGGGCATTTTTATTGTTGTCATATTTACAATATATATGAAAAATGGTGCTTAAATGAAGTTGGTTTTAGTCTTGCTTGTTGCTACCGCTACGGTTGAAAGATGTTTTTCTAAAATGAAGCTCATTAAAACTGATTTTAGTCTTGCCTGTTGCTATCGCTACGGTTGAAAGATGTTTTTCTAAAATGAAGCTCATTAAAACTTATTTGCGTAATCGGATGAGTGATGATTATTTTAATGGCGCTTTAACTTGTGCTATAGAGAAAGAATAACTTATTAATATTAAAAATGAGGGTGCACGTAAGTGTTTTTTTTTTGCTATGGAAAATCGTAGAATCACTAATTAGAAGGTAATATGTTCATTTATTTATCGCTTTAATGAAATCTTCATTTTAATCCACTTTTTAACTCTATTATATTACGGTTAAAAAAAAATTGTGCACCCGATCATATTTTTTTCTGGCTCCGTCCCTGGTTATAAGGAAGAGGTTTATATATAGAAAAATATATATAACTACACTCATCTATTGATGTATATATAATTTCAATAGATATGAGAGGCTTATAATTTATTTAACGAATTTAATGAACGTGAGTTATTATGTGATATATTTATGAAGTTTATGCATGATTGAGATAAGCTGTTACATCAAGAAAGTTAATTTAGTGGTTTATGATGTGTAAAATAATTATATAACTTTATAAAAGTATATCATAAAGATGCCCTACATATGTTATGCATGGTGATAGATAGGACTTTCTATGAATCAAAGTTTAGGTCGAAAACTTACACTAGCTAACATGCAAACCAATGATTGCATTTGGTTTCTTCCAACCGAGTCTCCAATAAACCCCAAGGTTTTCCCTCTAACAATTTCCAAGAACTCGACCGCGTCGAATTCGGGCAAATCACACTCATTAGGCTGCCATCTCCACTTCATGAAGTCGGTATCGGGCCTTCCATACTTCATACAATTTTGTCTATCATCAATTACGCATTTTGTTTCATTTGTATAATATGTTTCCCTTTCATCATCAAACACCCAAGTGCCTTGGAACACATTACACTTGTGATCATCGGTCGAGTTTACCGCGCCTTGGCCCGGGCTTATGAACCGAAGCTCTGAAAAGTTTCCAATGTATAGATGGATTGTGATTAAAAGTGCTAAGGTTATTATTGGTAGGATGAAATGTTTGGAGTTGATGATGAGTGGTTTAGTGTTACCATTTGTGGTGGTGTGAAGCTCAATTGGATTGGGCTTCATTGGTTGAAATAGGGTCAGGATTGAGTTTCAAGTGCTTTATATAAACACACACACTCACTTCTTAATGATGGTGACAAGTATATATTAGCAAATCATTGCCCTTTAATTAGAATAGTTAAAATATATAAAATAAATATTGAAAATGAGCTGGCTAGAAAATCATTATCCTTTTAGGACAAACTTGAAGAATAATCTTATTTCCAATTTTCCCCACCACAACATGATATATAAATCATATAAGAAAAAGTGGATTATGTTCTTGAAGCAAGGGTGATATGGTAATATCACACAATGAGTATATTTTAACTTTTTAAGTGTGTGTGTTGGACGACACAAATCCAAAGCAGACATAGCATATGTAAAAGACCAACTTCTGTATGATTAGTATTACCAACTACAAAACCTCACATGGTAAGACAGTTTGTACCTCGACATATGTTCTTTGCCAGAATTAAAATGCTTGTTTTATTGTGGCTACTATCACTTTGTGACATCGAGGTCTCGTCGTAAGGGTCATGTACCTTTTTAAGTATTAAATAACAAATATAAAAAGTTGTTTCATTTTTTTATTAGAGTAAACCTTAGTGTGTAACTGTGTATGTATATAATATGCAGCAAATTTAGTTTACCACACTCGTGTTACAGCTTTTATAAAATATAATCTTACATGGTCTGACAGGGAAGAGAGTTATGGAGATATGAATAGAAAAAATTAGTGAAGGAATCTTTAAGTTTCAAGATTGCATGTGTTGAGGGAAATTTTATATTGTTGAAAAAAGTCCATATGGGTCAATCATGATATTTGGTTGCCGTATTTGTTGAGGTAACTTGGGTGCCCAACTGCCCATGTTCTCTTTTGGAAAAACAATTCCATACATTATTATCATAGATGTCAAAAATCTTCACAATGTTTGAAAGATTTGAGCCACCTTCCTGTATAGTACCATATACTTAGTTGGTTAAGTCTTCAAAATGTTAAAATCGGCGAAGAAATTCTGACTCCATGCATCAATTTTTGGTGCAGACTGACCCTTCTTCAAATATCTAGCCTAATGCAGTGAACATCTTTTCTAGCGAACTTTGATTAAATTTTAGATATAGTACGACTAATTCCATTTATCTAATTAACTCTGTATTTATGTGTCATAATGTTTCTGATTATTATGTTATTGAGGGTTTTTTTTCAAAGAATCTAGTGTGAACTTGTTAGTATGAATTTATTAAACCGAACCAAATGACCAAAGATGGATTTCATTATGCTCCTCGAGACCTCGACATATGTTGATGATCTTCTCGTGGATTTACGTATGATCTTTGTGTTTTCGTGTAATTTGCTATTTGTTTCACGTTTGTATACTACGTTTAGCCTAACAATTTTAAATGTGGATTATCAAATACAGTAATAAATAAGAGACCCGTATAGCTTCGTTATTTTTTATCTAATAAAACTCACAATGAAACGAAATTGTCGACCAAGTTTTTCCAAGCTCATGGGCCAAGACAACATTTTACCTACTTTAACGGTATTGTTTGTTAATTAATGACCACTTTTTCTTGTTGAACATTTGAAATCACCACTATTTGTAGTTTTGCACATGTAATTTAGGTTACTTTTAAGTTTTAACTAGTTAACTTTGCTTAGATTGGAGACAGAGAAAGCTATGTATAAATCTATTTCACACATTTTTCCTTGTAAAATTTTCATACATTTTTCCGACAATCTTTTTCATCAGTTTTGCCTAATCAAATATTTCTGCGAAGCTGAAAATTTTAATAGTATCCTCACTTGATATACTCATATTTGCATGTATAACATACGTAAGTAAGATGCCTTAAGTGCAAATTATAACCTTAGAGAAAGTTCATATCGATACTTTATATTCTGCTTTGCTAATCGTGTGAATCACAGCTTAATTCCATAAGGGCTTAAAGCACTTGAGACGAGTCCTCTTTTTACATAGTTCAGAGTATTTTTGGTAAACATAGTTGAAGCTATATGTTGTATCTGCGAGCTTTCATCATTGGGATGTAACAAGCAGCTAATACCCAAGACCATGTTTGAAAAAATCTGGGACAAATAGACAAAGCATATATACAATTCAAATCAGAATTGATCACCACGGAGCACGGAACGACAATTCAAACACATTACAGGCCAAAAAAAAAAAAAAAAAAAACAATGATTAGGCACCTGGGTGGAACATTTGAAACGTGGTCCAACTAGTTATTTGGTTGTATACACAAAAGAAACATGACATGACAACATTTGTAATCCACAATGTCGCAAATAATGTTTGTGAATTTTCTCTTTTAAATGAAGCTACAAAAGCACACAAACAAATAGTAGTGTCATGAAGTGATGTGAAAAAGAGAAGATTATGAACAGAGAGTTGTGTGGCTTGGTATGGAGTAAAGTGTTTGTCGCTGTACGTGGTGTGGCTCTATCTTGAGTTATATGTGTCTCCGTTTTCCTAACAGCTATGGAAACCAGTGGTTCTTTATTGAAAGGCATGTGTCAACGAAGGCTCTCTTTGTTATTCGTTAGAAAAAGAAGTTTAGCGGCTGAAAGGACTGAGTCATGAGGAACGGCTGTTAAATTAAAGGCTGCTTTAAGTTAAGGAAGCTATCTACGTGGCTGTTCGTTATTAAACTAAAAAGGCTGCTAAAGAAGGAACAAGAACCCGTTTGTAGATAGACAAATGAGATTATATGGCATTCAGAATTTGGATACGAGTACTTTTGTCTACTACTAAAAAGAACAAAACATCACTTTGAAGTATTCATTTTTGTTAACTATTAAAACCCTCTTATCGATCCTAAGCATAGAAGTACTTGCAAAATTTAACCTTCTTTCCAATAAAATGGCAACCCATAATAGTAATACAGCCAACATCTTAGCCGATCAACACTCAAATGTCGGAAAATATCCTGTTTGTAGCCAAGTTCAACCAGCTTATCTCACAAAAACTATGCCTAAATCGGCACCAATGCAACCTGAACCTATTGAAACCATGTGAAAAGGCTTGCAGAAAAATATAATTCCCCATATAACACATTAGCAAAGTCCTGGTTTTCTCGGTTATTCCCAATCCGATGGAAGTATCGTAACTTACAAGGTGAATGCTTAATCTTGCAGGCTTTAACACAATAGTGAATAACTGGTTGGCCTCTCTTGCTGCCACCGAGCTTGAGATGGTTGTCATGAAATGGCTTTTAGAGCTTCTTCAACTTCCTATATCTTTCTCATTTTCTTGCAATGTTGTGATTGGGAGTGTGATACATGGGAGTACATGTGAAAGCTTTGTATGCACATTGAATGCTGCTCAAGAACAGATCAAATTGGGACTACAGGAGGCAGGCTCTTAGGAAAGCTTGCTGTTTATTGCTTGGATCAAACACACTTTTCTCTCCAAAAAGTGTGTGAAGTTGTTGGGATCAACACAAATACTATTCGGGTTGTTCAAACAACCAAGTCCACATATTTCAAGTTATCACCCTGTCCTATGCATTATTACGAACTAATGAATCACACATGAGAGAAGGTTTAATCCCATAATACTTATGCCTTACGGTAGAAAGCAACAGCAATTAATGGATCCACTGGGAACATTTTGTGAGGTTGCAAAGATATTTGATATGTGTGGGTTTATGTCGATACTGTTTATTCAGGTCGATACTGCTTATTCGGGTACTGCATGTATATACCCTTTTATGATGGTGTTGAAGGTGCAAGCTCCTTTGGTTTCAACCCTATCAAAGGGTTCCAGAAATCTTTAGATTGTTGTTGTCTTTGGGTTAAACATCGAAATGACATTGCATATACTCTCTCTACATAATTTGAACTTTTGAAAAATAAAGAAAGAGTGTCAAAGCAAGTGGTGGACTACAAAGACGGGCAGATTGCTCTTAGCCTCTTAGTGGTAGTTTTTCATGCTATTAAGTTATGAATGGTGAAGAGAAGCTATGAAGTAACTGGGATAAGAGTGTTTAAGTGAAATTGTGGTTCCTAGAAAGTTTGCTATGGTCTGTTTCAGGAGGATATCACCATGGTTAATGAAAGTAACAATGAAGATCTAAATCGCTTGAAGAAGCAGTTACTGAATCATTGAATGCTACAACCTACAGGGGTGTGTTTTCATGACACACAGTAATTGAAGGTATACATGATTCGGGTGGCTCTAAGTGCAACTCTTACTGATGAGAAGCATGTTAGCATGCTATGGAATATGGTTAAAGACTTAAAGAGCATGCAAATGCTCTGCAAGCTAAAATCAGTTTAATCGTTAGTATCCTTAAATACTCATTTTGGTGACCTTGCTTTGAAGGAAATCAACCAATAAAAATGGTGTAAGTTGTAGCTTATGGATATTTGACTTATAATTCCCTTATGTTCAGCTTTTTTCTTTTTGTTTCATCAGCATCTCAAGCGATAGACCGGGACAGGTATATTCAGGAACACTGTATACAGCTATATGCTTATCTTAATGAGCTTTTATTAGTTGCCAAAACGATTTGGTCTAAATGATGTTGCTCAATTCATTATCAAAGAACATTAAGGAAAAAAAAAAAAAAAAAAAAAAGTCATTTTCATTACAGATTATTGATTAGTTGTATACTATAACTTTATTCATTGTGGGTGTCAGTGACCATCTGAACTTTTGCAACATGCAGTTTTTTAATCTCCATGGGTCGATATTACAAAATCTGTTAAAATATGTATAGTAGTTGGAGCAAAACCTTTTCAGCAATCAGCATTATTTAATATGCAGCCAGATTGGTCAAAAATATACACATGTATAATTATTTGATTTATCAGTTTTAGGATAATTTAAATGTCAACATTTAAATCTGATTTTTTAGCAATGGATGAGGTAAATCTATATTTCGACTATACATTAACAGTCCATACCTGAATGATGTAATAAAAGATGTTTTAAAATACGAATATTAAGTTTGGATATTAAATTAGTTACCACGCACATATTTGTTTATAAATGATTCGTTGTTTCTCTAACGAAATTTGACTAGCAATGAAGTCAAATCAATAATACTAGCATGCCTAAAGATATGTTTTAAAAACATACACTATTAATGCATTGTTTGTGGAAAAGTTGGCTTTTTGTAAACACCAGTGGAAATTTAATAAGCATGCTGATGCTGGTATGCTAATACTAGGGATATTTGTTGGGCTAGGCTCATATGAGATGCACCTAGTCTTCTGTTGAACTTGGCTCAAATGAACCCAACATTATGGACAACTTGTTTTAACTTTTAATCACAACAAGATCCCATATAATATTAACTATAAAATGAGCAAAGCTTCATAATCAAGGTGATTATGGCCTATAGATTAACACTATTTTTTCCAATTTAACAGTTACAATCTTTAGGATCGAAGAGAAGTTTACAGGAAATCACCATAATGGTTGTGCAGGGACATGTCTATTTGTAATAACCGGAACAGTTCATGAAATCTAACGAAAATACCTCATACGAAGATCCTTGCATTGGACGCATACCCATGTAGTTTGTGGAGGATCCATGCAATAGGAATGAACACAACGATTTTCGCAACTATGACAATGTATCAGAAGTTCCTCTGGCTCACGACAACAACACTGATAGCAAACTGGTCTTGGTGGTGGCTGTTCAACCCAAACAATCAACAAAAAAAAAAAAAAAAAAAAAAAAAAAAAAAAAAAAAAAAAAAAAAAAAAAAAAAAAAAAAACAAAGTCAATCCATTATGAACTAAAAAGAAACTTAATCAAGGGTCTACTGTTGACAAGGTTATTTGCTTAAAAAGCTAATGCAATGTATCAGTATCACTGGTTAATTGCAGTAAGGAGTAAGGACAAAAAGTTACCATATACTGAAGTCCGGTCCGTGTGGATGCTTCACCATGTGGAATAATGTAGACATCAGTAGCAAAAGAGTTGCTTGGAATTGTTTGAGAGTATATTTTCTGATCAGAGGATACAGCTTCCTCCATCTTTTGTATGCTATAAAAACTAGCCTTGCACAAGGGACATGTAGAAACCTTTTTCATAGATGCCTATAAATAGAAAGATTATTCGAAATCAAATTGTCATGATGAAAAAAATACAGAAATTAGCAGAGTTACACCAAAAATTGTGTTAGCTCAATATGCTTAGAGATAATAATGAATTTGGTTTTGTATGTAAAAATATGGTAATACCCACAAAAAGGTGCAGAATAGTGTGTTTGAGTGCATCTTTGCTGTTCAAAACATAGAAATAAAATAAAGAGAAAATAATACCTTGTGATCTGCCCAGTTCTGTATGCAGGAAAAACAAAATCGGTGTCCACAAGGCAGAACTCCTCTAGTTGAACTAAAATCCGTCCAACATATGACACACGATAAATGAATGGGTGTAGGTGACGCGGGAGCATCTTCCCTTTCGTTAGATTCATCATCAACTTTTGTTGACTTGTCTAAAGAATTCTTGCTCAAGGAAGCTGAGACACCATTGTTACAAACTGGATCTTGAATATCAGAAGTATCCAAATCTTCAATCTGTTCAGAATCCTCCAAAATCAAATTCCTTCTTTTTGCATAATCGGGTAACCTAGTTTGGTAAAGCCTTCTAGAAAATTTGGACGGCTCGCCAATGTCGACATCATTGTCGTGAATTTCCGTAAGTTGGAAATCGTCCTCTGCATCTGAAGAAGATTTCACTACATTATCTGTATTCTTATGCATCAGCCTACGACTTCCTTTGGAGGATTCAGATCTGGTAATGTCTCTCTTTTTTTTATTCGCACGACGTGAAGGGGAAGGACAAGGTAAGTCCTTGGACTGTAAGAAACAGGTACAAAAACAGTTCAAAATTTGAATAAGAACTGCAATAATTTCAACTATTTTCACACATTGCCAGAGAGCCACATAATTCAGCTAATGTTACCTCTATTCTGCTCAAGCCAAATGAAGGAGATTCATCTAAACCGCATTCGTTTGTGAGGGAGACATCCAGTCTTGAGCATCTCTTAGTATCTTTTCTATTCAATCTAGAACGATCCTTATTTCGTCTCTCATCAGAAAGGAGGTTCTACAATGGAAATAGCATGCATATAATCAGTACTTCAATTTTAGGCGAAAAATATCCAAATAGGGCATCGGATTATCCGATATTTAATTAGTTCAAAGTTATCAGCAGCCATGATGGCAGGTGAGAAAACCTACACATGCTACAAATACTAATAGAAAATAAGGTGCATACAGTAAGTACCAAGTTATGAGCTAAAAAATGGAAGAAATAGTGGAGGTAATCATTTGGCAACCAGTACAGCTTTTGCAAATATAATGTAGAGAAATACTAAACCCTCCTACATTCCTACTGATCCTTCTAATTCACATGTCATTTATCAAAAAGAATGAGCAAATGGGTCCCAATTCTAAGTGCATAGATGATTAGATGAGTGGCACGTGTAATTAGGAGCATTCAACATGTAATGAATGAGATGTCATGTAAATCATTTGAACAAACTACAACTTAAATATTTCAAATAGACATCAGCTTAATACTTTTTTGTTACAACAAATTACGTATAATTTGGAAAATGGTCTATCATCTAAACCAGTAATTATAGAAAAGAGGATGTCCTTCAGTCTTACTGATTCTAACAGAGCTTTCATAAAATAGACCAACCAAAACTTAGAATAAAAAAGATACAAAGATCAAGTGGCTCATGTAAAAATATAATTTCCCAGGTCTTGCATTATAAGTCAGCTTGTCATACTATTACTGAGACACCCGGAGTTCGGGACATATCATCTCTAAACTTCATCAGTTCTTAGTTCTTACTGGGAAATATCTCATGCCTATACATTGTCATATTAGCCATACACATCCCATATAAAGTATTTATGACTTAATAACACAATCTCCATAGTTAAAATCACACCATCTGATTTGAAACACCTGTTTTACCAAGAACTTGTTAAGCTCTGGAACTAAATTCACACAAAGTAAAAACATAAGGATACCCAACTTTCAGCAACAGTAAAGAGCTAGGATCAAACCACTTTCAACAATGAAGACTGAGTCCAATCATCTTCATCATCAGATTCAACATATTCGTTTGTGACAGAGACGTCCTGTCTCAAGCATCTCTTGGTGCCTTTCCTCCTTAATCTACAAGGATCCTTATTTCGTCTCTCATCAAAAAGGAGGTTCTACAATGGAAATAGCATGCACATTATCAGTACTTCAATTTTAGGCGAAAAATATCCAAATAGGGCATCGGATTATCCGACATTTAATTAGTTCAAAGTTATCAGCAGCCATGATGGCAGGTGAGAAAACCTACACATGCTAAAAGTACTAATAGAAAATAAGGTGCATACAGTACGTCAGTACCAAGTTATGAGCTAAGAAATGGAAGAAATAGTGGAGGTAATCATTTGGCAACCAGTACAGCTTTTGCAAATATAATGCAGAGAAATACTAAATCCTCCTACGGTCCTACTGATCCTTCTAATTCCATGTCATTCATCAAAAAGAGTGAGCAAACGGGTCCCAATTCTAAGTGCATAGATGAATGACACGTTTAATTAGGATGATGACTAGGAGGATTTAGCATTCATCATGTAATGGATGAGTTGTCAAGTAAATCATTTGAACCAACTATAACTTATGTTTTTCAAACAGACATCAGCTTAACACTTTTTGGCTACAACAAATTACATACAATTTGCAAAATGGTCTATCATCTAAATCAGTTATCATAGAAAAGAGCCCGTTCTTCAGTCTTACTGATTCTAACAGAGCTTTCATACGACAAACCAACCAAAACTTATAATAAAAAAGATACAAAGAAGTGGCTCCTGTAAAAATACAATGTCCCAGGTCTTGCATTATAAGTCAGTGTGACAGTGTATCACACTGAGACATCCGAACATATCATCTCTAAACTTCATCAGTTCTTACTTCTTACTGGGAAATATCTCATGCCTATATATTGTCATATTAACCATACACATCCCATATTAAGTATTTATGACTTAATAACACAATCTCCATAGTTAAAATCACACCATCTGATTTGAAACACCTGTTTTATCACACAAAGTAAAAACATAAGGATACCCAACTTTCAGTAACAGTCAAGAGCTCGGATCAAACCTCTTTCAACAATGAAGACTGAGTCCAATCATCATCATCATCAGATTCAACATATTCGTTTGTGACAGAGACGTCCTGTCTCAAGCATCTCATGGTGCCTTTTCTCCTTGATCTAGAAGGATCCTTAGTTCGTCTCTCATCAGGATGCAGATTCTACAATTAATATGGTTTGCAGAATAATCAGTACTTGATTTGTTAGCCGAGAATATATCTAAGCATGTCATCAGACCCAACATCTGGATAGTTTTTCAATTATCAGAAGCCATGATGGGAGGAGAGAAAACTGATCTAAAGGCAATATTAAAGAACAAGGTGGATTTGCTACTAAGTTATAAACAAAGAAAATTTAAAGAAAACTTCATCTGATTATTTGGCGATCAGTGACAACTTTCACTTCTATGCATCGTAAAGAACAAGAAATATGCGGATAAAATGTATCGCGTTATACACGCCTTTTTAATAGTAGTAGCAAATTCAAACCCCCATCTACTCTACACCTTTCAAACCCCCACCTACTCTACACCTTTTAGCCCTAACAGGACTTAAACTTTCAACTTCTTGGTATTACATACGAATACTGTTAGGCCAAAGGCCCGTTGGTATGGCATTATATATGTAACGCATAAGGTCTTTCATTTATATCAGTTATCACAAAAAGTACTTTACTCTCGCTCATTGCCTCATTCTATCAGGAAATAGACCAAACAAAGATTATACGAGTAGTAATAATAAGAAAAAAATGATGCCGATATGTCAAGTCTGCCTACTTTTCTCCATATTACTAAACGCTCTACAAACATGTTTTCTGACTTAAAGAAACAATCTCCAATGTTTTGTGTTATACTATCTACTTTAAGCACCTAATTATCTAACTTGTTAATCTTCGGCAACATATCCATATAGACAAGAAACGTAAACATACTCAAGTTACAGAAACAGTCAAGAGATCGCATCTAACCTCTTTCAACAACGAAGACTGAGTCCAATCATCCTCTCCACCATCATCAGATTCAACATTGATCACACGGTTTCTGGAGAAGCTTCTGCTCGTAGATGCCTCGCCAAACACACTTCTAACTTCTTTAGCAGCAACTGGTATCTCCAACAGCAATGGCCCAATCACCGCCCCACTGCAAAAATTTAAAACCAAACAAACATATCACATGCTGAAAAAAAAAAAACATTATTATAAATTTAACTTGTTCCACAAACACATCACAGTCTCACACGTTGGGGGTGTTTGGGATTGCGTTTTGCAAAACAGTACTTGTTCAAAACGGAATCCCAAACACCCTCATTTTAGCACAAACAAACAATAACCAATCATACCAATGCTTCGTATAAGGCCGCTCCGAGACGCGTCTCCCTTGCTTTACACAATCCTCGACCCATCGATGATTGACCACAATTATTTTCAACTTCCTAGCAAGTTCGTATTTCTTTCCTTCGAATTTTCGACAAACCTAATCAAACAACGCATTAACTACAGAATCATTTCAAAAAAAAAAAAAAAAAAAAAAAAAAAAAAAAAAAAAGTACCAAATGAGTGGTGGATTGATTCATAGCTCCAACATAAATTGCACCGGATCGGGCGATAAGTTTAATAAGATTAAATCTCTCGGATCCATGGTATCCGCTAACCGTAGCGATAACTGAATCCATATTTTGAACTAGGAGCTAGACACAATCCTGAAATTCAAAAAAAGTTATTAGGGTTTCAAAAGCACATTGTAATTGTGTTTGTGTATGCGCGTGTGCGTGGCGCGTGGCGCGTGGCTAAAAGGCTTAGCGGGAAGATTATTTTTTATGAATCTTCACACGTTCCTTTGTTTTGGATTAGCTTAAAATAAGTATTTTCGTGAGGAGTTTTTGACCGACTAATTGCCTTTTAAAAACACTAGACGAGTACCCGTGCATAGCAACGGGATTTTATAGCGGCAGATAGTTTTATTGATAAAAAAAAGTTTGTGGGTTAAAAACTCAAAATAATAAGTCGAAAAAACAGGTAAAATTAAGCCAATCAACCCGCCGGATTGAATTAAAAAAAGGGTCAAATTAAACCGGTCAACCCACCCGGTTTGAAGCAACCCGGGTTAACCCGGTTTTCGATGTGTATTAATAGTGTGTTAATAGTTTTCAGCTTTGCATATGCTTTACGAAAATAATGTAAGTTTCCTTAGATAGATGACTGAATTTTAAAGTTTTTCTGAAAATAATATAAGTTTCCTTAAATAGATGATTGAATTTTTAAGTTTGACCAAGATTAAGTTTTTCACTTTTTCACTTTGACTGTTTTCTATTTATAGATAGTATAGATTGGTTCCCATATAAATATAGTAGGCGTGTTTTCATTTTGATAAGTTGGTCCAAGATTAAGTTTTTCATTTTTTCACTTTTTCACTTGTACATTTGGTTAGACCTGTAACATCAAAATGAGGCAGAAACCAAGCTTAATAGATTTGAATAACACAATAACGTAACACTATTTATGTATTGAGTTTTATTTTAAAAAAAAAAGTCAGACCCTATTTATGTATATTCAACTGTGTAATCAGTAATGAGTTTCAACATTTCCATTTACTTTTCACTTGTGTAGTCTCCATTAATTGCATGGCTGTATTTCCTTATTATTTTGCATGACTGCATGTGTTTTATGGTCCACGTTTCCTTGCTTATAACTACATTCCAAATTAAGTTTTACAAGGGTATTATGGGCATTGACCAAAAGTTAAGATTTCACTTTTTCACTTTGACTATTTTTCCATTATAAGTAGTTAAGATAATTAGCGGGGTAGCCCGCGCTTTGCCGCGGATTTGTTATTTTGTTATGGCGTTGTATTTTTCTTTGTATTTTTGTTTTGTATTGTTTTTGTTATTTGTTTTTTTTTAAACAAAAATGAATGACCGTATAATAAAATGTTTTTTTGCAAGTTTTGTATTTTTTTATTTAAGGAAAATTATTCATAGTTTCACAAAACAAACAAAAAAAAAAAAAAAAAAAAAAAAAAAAAAAAAACTACAGTACATCTGCTACAGTACTGCTACGGTACTGTACAACATGGGACAGCACAGTGTGCACTGTTCATCCAACTGTTTCGTACAACTAAATTATGCGTGCTACTGTTCATGAACAGTAAAAAACTGCCCTTTTAATATATTTATAGTTACTATTTTACGGCATATTCAAGAGTATTGCCTATTGTATGGTGTTACTTTATATTATTCTTTCATTTTTTATTTTAGTCCATTTCTTATAATCAAATACAATATGATCGAGCAAGGGGAACCGAATATGAATCCCATTAATTATATTGTTAAAAGATATCATTTGTGATTCCATCAACCCATTTTTCATACTCATCCATGTATATTTAATACGTGGTTTGGGCAAATAGTTAACATATACAATACATTTTAAGTTACCACATGACTTTAATATATGTTAAACATGCTTGCAAATTTTTAGTAATAAAAAAGTATGGGCGGGCAAAAGATATTTGAATAAAATGACTCTCAACAAAACAATAGACTCGTGCATGATTATAAATGCATTCCTTCAGTAATTAGTTAAATGAACAAAATCAAATTAAGATTCATGCCAAATGATAAATACCCGAAACCATTTGTAGCATCAGTTATTTATCGAATTATCGTGCCCCATAGTATCTAGTCACCTCCAAAATCAACTTCTAAAATAAACAAACGAAAAGTAATTTATTATCTATGAACCAAACCTAATATTAAAAAGGATAACAAAGTTGAGCGATTAAAGGTACACCAGCTTCGTGCGGCCTTGAAGTAGAGTAAATAAAAGTTTCAGGAGTAAATAAACGTTATATAGCAAGCTAGCACCATGCATTGAAGTTTCATGAGTACAATATGTGATCACAAGCATAACACAAACACAAATTTTAAAAAATTAGCTAAGAAAAGTTATTAGTAATACTCCAATATGAAACGATACCTTTGTGTGAATTTCAATTCCTTTATAATTAATGAATGAATTACAGACGTAGTATCAGGTGTGTAGGGCTTACTCGCTCATTTTGTAATTTTTTATCGCCAGAAAATATTGAGAATTTGACTATATTATTAGATTTGGTAAGTGGTGCCATACATTTGGCAATATTTTTCAACATACCATGCAATAGTAATTATGTTTTTTTAAAACAACTAATCGGTCAAAAACTCTTTGGTGAGTAACGTGTTCTTAAGTTTTTTCAAAATTATTTTCATCTTTCCGTTTGAGTGTATCGTAAAATACTAGCAGGTATTCGCGCGTTACATTAATGGGTATTTTGTAATAAAATATTTTGTCATAAATATTTTTTATTTTATGTTTTTTGTTAAATAAAATTATGAATTACGAGGATATTTTTTATATTAACTTTACGTAATATTAAACTAATTCATGTAAAGTTGTAGTCTGTAGAATATCCGCCGATGTTAATTCAATATAAAGACTATAGTACCGATAATGGTTACATTTAATTGTACAATAGGTATTGTTAACATTTTTTTTATGATTCACAAACAGATTTGTTTTTATTTTATTTTTTTAGTTTTTGTTTCATGACAAGATTTTGACATTTTAAATTATTTATTTTGTTGATTGTTAATGTGGGGTAAACTAATTTTGCACCACTTTAATAAGAAAAATAATCTACAACTTTTAGTAATTGTGTTATATTGAAATAATTTATTTTTGAAAAAAAAATGTAATGGCGCATGCTTTAATTGTATTCTTAAATTTCAATTAATGTTTTGGTCTTTATATTAACTTTAAAAAAAAGAAGTTGACTATACCTTGGAAGAAAACTTTTTGTGCTAAATTTGTTTGTACAGCAAGCTTATTGATTTCTATTGCTTAAACTTAATATTTTAGTATATTTAATGGGGAGAATGAGCTCCCTCCATTATATGTAGTTTAGATTAGATATGTTTGCTTATAATTTCGATTGATGAAAAGTTTTGAATAGGTAACACTTGTATATTTAATAGTGAGATAGGCTTGAAGTGTATGTCGAATTGGTCTAAGAGTTTAGTTATGATTCTTTCTGGTATTTTATATTTATTTGAAAAGAAGTAAATATCCAGGGTTTTAGATATTTTGATTTTAAAATAAATTAAACCTAATTGCAAAAAATAAATAACAAGAAAAATAAAATGATGGAAACTCTTATGCGGGGAAAGTGTATTTACCTTGGGTGTATTACTCTCTAATAGTGATCTACTTAATCTATTAAATTGTCACGTCCTTGTTAATGTAACATGTGATATTTCTAATTATCTATTGTAGGTTGGTCACTCTCACGCCTATGCAATAGCCTAATTGAGTGACACAT
Organism: Artemisia argyi; assembly: GCA_030686995.1. Lineage (NCBI taxonomy): Eukaryota > Viridiplantae > Streptophyta > Magnoliopsida > Asterales > Asteraceae > Artemisia > Artemisia argyi. Next base: position 137,808,471 of record CM060707.1, read on the forward strand.
AAAAACGCTCGAAACACTCAATAACTAAAGCACACAATAAATATCTATACTAATCAAATACCTAAGACATGAGTACCTAATTAGCCGTTTCCAGTCAACGTACAAGCTAAGACGAATTCCTTAACCGGTTTTTGAACTCCTAACGTGCACGATCATTAACAAGATATAATAGATTAAGCATCACACAACTAGATTTCATGCATTCCTAGATAAGTACTATTAATTTTAGCCTAACATAGCAATGGAGAAAAAATCATAAGAAGAAATCAAACGATAAAAAGCTGAACATCATTGATTGATTTATCAAAGAACTTATCTCTTTAGTACATAGTGTTTTTGCCAAAAAGGCTCAAAATCTGCTAATAAACGACCAAGGTTTGTATCCCAAAAGCTCCACACAAATTAATGAAAGTTGCTGATATAAATAATGTATAAAAACGTTATAATATCTTTCGATATCCTTAAGTTTTGACGATCACAAAATATAAGAACATTAAACGCAAAGTTAATATGTAAACAAGTTTTAAGCAAGTTTATATCATCTCATCCAACATAATCACTTAAGGTATGAATAAACAAGTGACTAATACATTTTATGATCAAAGGGATGTTTATTTAAATAATACAGAGTTTATAAAATTAAATAAACTTATTATATATTTTTGAAAAACATTTTTGGTAATAAAGGAAAATGTTTTATTCATAATAAATATATGAATTCAAAATTTTAACCAAAATCAGTTAGTTTTTCACCAAATAAACTTTCCCCAGAAAAAGACAAGAAAACTGCAGTTTTCGTCTGGGCGGCCCCCTTAATTTTAAGGGGGCCGGCACACAATTAAGGAGACTGGCCACGCTCCCCTGTCAGATTCTGTCAGAAATTTTTCCCTATAAATACCACCTTAAATCTGGAATTTTTCCCCACCTCTTGCACGAAAATTTTCAGATCCAAATCTCTCTAAACATCCTCCTAAAAACCCTTTGATCATATAATTGTTAATCCTTGTTTCAAGTGATTCATTCCCTCACCTCTCATCTCTTAAAGTGCAAGAGAAGAATACTCCTTCAACATCAAGTTGTGAAGTATTGTAGATTTGTGTATATAGTCTAGTTGTTGTGTACATTCATTGTAAATGTGTAATATTAGTGTAACTAGATAGATCTAGGAGTAGAAGTTGTGAATAGAAGTAGTGAGATATAAGTAGTGGTGTGAAGAAGAAGTAGTGGAGTAGTGTGAAGTTGTGAAGTAGTAGTGGTGTGTACAAGTTGTGAAGAAGGTGTGCCAAGTCGTGAAGAAGTTGTGTAGAAGGTGTGACGAAGTTGTGGTGTGTATATTGGTGTGTAAGGTTTTCTCCGCCATAAGGGAGCTTGTTGACATAGTGAAGAAAACTCTCGAGTAGGTGACTCGAGGAGTAGAGTTGGGCAAGGAAGGTGTCCTTGTAGCCGAACCACTATAAATCCTTTGTCTCGCGGTTAGATCTTTTCATATCTTACTTATTATCTTGCTTATATCGTTATTACTTTTGTAGACGTAGACGTATATGTATAGTTGCTCATATAGTGCTAGTATTGATTTTACTTAAAGATCAAACAAAAGTTTCATTCACAAAACAAAGTTTTTACAATCAAACTAAAAAGATAACATACATTTAATTGATCATTTCGATCAAGTATAGTTTTCATACAAAATATAACTAAGGATTATAAAATAAACGTTTACTTACTTATCTCTCGTATATAGCTATAATTGTTTATATTATGCATGTGTTGATTTCACATACTTAGTTTGCATTATTATTATTGCTCATACTTAGATATGGTTGTTCATATTGTTCAAGACTTGAATTCACATAAGATCGAATCAAAGTTTTAAGAGTAAACAAGACTTTTAAACAACTAAGTTTTCATAAAACAAAAAAGACGTAAAACTATTCAACCCCCTCCCCTTCTAGTTTTCCACAAAAATAAAGCGAAAATATATATATAATTCAGTGTGTGACGGTGTCACTTAGGGGTTGTGACGCCGTCACCTCACCATCAACTTTAGGGTTTTTCTTCCACCAACTTAGAGTGATGTCGTCGGGTATAAGGTTGTGATGCCATCCCTTGAGGTTTATGACGCCGTCACTTCTGCCATCTCAACACACTAAGCCGTCACAAGTCACATTTATTTTGCACTTTATGGGCAGTTATGGTGACCACGTTGGTTTGTGTGATTTCACATACCTTTATTTGTCCAAAATCGGACCAAGAAAACCAAAAACTGATAGATAAATGCCAATATATGTGTTTTTGTGTTTGTAATTGTGCAGGTATGGATATTTTGGAAAATGGACAAAAACTAAAGCAAAAATGGCAAAACCGAGCATGAGAATGGAAAGAGAATCAAAAAGCCGAGGCCGGGGAGGAATTTACAAAAGTAGATCACAAATATGCTCAAAATGTCAAAGTTAACCTTGGAAGAATTTTACAAAATTGGAAAAAATTGTCCTTGGATTTTATGAAATTACAACATTGGTCTTTAAACTTTTTACCTAAATCCTAAAACTAATACTACACTACTTAAACCTAGCCTAATAATAAACCCATAAAATCCAATCCTGTCCACTCCTAACCTAACACCAAATCCAGTCCACCACACCAGCCCAATCCCTTTATCACCAAATCCGTCCAAAATAAATAACCCAAATCCTTTACCCATGACCCGGTCAACCCAACTTAACTCACTAGTAAAAAAAACTCACCCTTTCCCTCTTTTTTACCCCGTAATACTATTCACCCTTCTTCCCTAGTAATTACCCAGCTCCCATGATTTACCCACCACATCATTGGATCCACCATGCTTCTAGAGAGGGTCTGACAAGGACAGAGAGTGTAAGAGAATGACAGAGTGGCAAAAGGGGCTCTCTTGATTGGATGATACATATCACCACAATGATCAATGGTTAAGAATACTACTTCCACCTGAGAAATTGATCAAGGGATAACATTGAAGGACCTAGATGATTCCTGAAAACCCTAATTGCTCTCTCCTTAGATATAAATAGAGACCATTTTCCCACATATTGGTGTAATCTAGGGTTTATGTTTTATGCTTTTTATTCAAATTCTATCTTTGATTATTCAAATATTGTAATTTACTCTTCAGAATTAATATAAGTTAAGTTTTATCTTATTTTACTTGTCTTTCTTTACTTTAATTGCTTTTTTTATATATGGTTGATTAATCTTTGTTAAGCTCAAATTTATGTTTTGAGAGGATCACTTGATTTGATAACACACTATGAGGTGTTGGACCTTTGTAATGTGTATATGTGATACTTTGAGTGAATATGATTAAGTATGCTGAATCTACTTAACCATACTTAGAATGTTTATTGGAAATGGAACTGTGATGTTTGTGTTTATTTAACAAAGAACAATGAAAGTATTTCACCAAACGATTCAATATTATTCAAAATAATACGAGTGATCTTCACTATCACTAGGGTTACAAAGACCTTGAATCTTGTGTTTTGTTCTATTGTTTTTCTTTATGTATATCTTTACGCACATATCACTTATCTTTGTTTTAAGTCATATCTAAGATCTTCCTTTTATAGTCCAAGGAAAAGATCTTTTATAATCTATATGACTCATCTAATTACTAGCTTATGACTAATCTTCATTCTAGCTAGTTGAAGACTTATCTTGTCAGTCATTAAGATACAACATGTATCTAGGAATACAACTCACTTGGAGTGTTCAATTTGATGACTACAAGAAAGATATTTTCTTGTACACGTATCAGTAGAATAAGTAGTGCTTATCTACTCAGCAGCTATATGAGTCATAGTAGCATCAGCAGAATCCATCAGTAGAAACACCTTTAGTAGAAAACATTCTTCAGCAGAATCCATCAGTGGAAACGTGCTTTGTGCTTTATCAGCAGAAACATACTTGATGTATTTCCTTAAGCCTTTATGCTGATTCTTCTGATTATTTAATTCCCAACAATCCTCCCCTAAACATGTGAATTACATTCAAACATGTTTATCTGAAATAAATGAGGACTTTGTGAAGATCTTTCAAACACTTCATTGTCAGACTGTGATCTGAACTTTCTTCTCTTTTGAGTGATTGAATGTCTTTCTCTGTAACTCATCTGCTTTCTTTTCTTTGCTCCAATCTTGGACTAAAAGATGGTGCAATATTCAACTTGAAGAATTTATAAGAGACAATGATGTTGTGTATCTTGGATGCTTGTTCCAAGAAGTAGAAATCATCTTTCAGCATGTCTTTGGAAGTGATGAACAAACGTAGTGAACTGAAATTGAAACCTTTCATGTTTTGATCTAGATAGAACTTTCTCCTATCAGCTCGTTCTTGTTCTTTATCAGTAGAAACTATGTCATCATCTTGTATGCTCTTATCTTTTCCTTCTTTTTCTTTGGATAATCTTCCTTTTAAAGGGCTTTTGTAACCTCCCCTGATATTTATTTCTCTCTTTGAGCAATTTCCTCCCCTGTTTGGAAGATCTCTCACAATCATAACATATCACAATCATCTGATCTAGCAATTTCCATGTTTTCAGATAATTTGTACATGAAGCCATCAATTCCTTAAGAGTTTAAATGCTGCCCTCATCACTTCTAGGTGTGTAACCTCCTATGAGTGGTGAATCACTGAGCATTGACTCATAATCCATCATTAGATGATTTTCTGAGCCTCTTTGAAAATTCTTTTTAAGAAATATTTGACTTAGCAGTATGAACATGATTTTATGATAAAAAATCATACTGCTTCTAACCATTTTGAAGGGATTAAGTGTGGTAACAGACACTTAATCAAAATTTCGGTTTAAAGCAATCTCTGGTTGTGTGAGAACCAATGTTTTCAGTTATAAATAACTGCCTGTGTACAGATAAACTTATTCAAAAGGCTTTCTTTACAGGGTTTCCAGCTCGTGGCATTTGTTACCTCTAACACAAGTGTTAGATTCACTTTTGCTCCCTGTTCTTTCTATCAGATATTCGTAGATTAGTCACATTATACTTGAGAGTGTGGTGGAGTTAGGTGATCATGGTTTTCAAAATTTGGTTCTCCATAAAGAGGACCATGGATGTCATGATAGATTGGGTGAAATAACAATGGTTTGGGTTGATGGTATTCTTGGTGTGGTGGTTGGTTGTGGTTAAAATGCTCATTTTGGTCAAGAATTGACCTTGGTGTTTCATTTGCGAAAGGTGGTGGTTGTGTTGGTCTTGGTGGAAGATCATTGAGATCTTGGACAAAAGGGTGTGGTGATGTTGGAGGAGACCCAAATAACTCCATAGGTTCAAGTTTGGGTAATGGTGATGGTGATGGAGTTTTGGATGGTTGGGTTGGAGCACTTGGTGGAGTTGGGTCAATGGGTGATTTAGTTGGTGGTGGAGTGAGCTCATTGGGTTCATTGGATGATGGAGATGGAGATGCAAGGTTTAAAAAATGTTCATTTTTGATTGGTGAGGCGAATTCATCCGAGGATGAGGAGCTTAGGTTGATGGATTGGTTAGACCAAAGTGGTTTGACACTTATTCGGGCGGTTTTCCGGATGGGTCGTGATGGTTGAGAGGTGATTGTTGACTTAGTCATGGTTAAAATGGTTTAAAAGATGAGAAATTGTGATGAAGAAGGTGTGATTTGATAGTGTTTAGGATGGTTTAATTTATAGTGAGAAGGAGTGTGGAAAGGAGTGTTTGGATTTGATGTTAGGCCATACAAAAATGGAGGTTCCTAATGATTTGGAAGACTAATTGTGGGTTGTCATATCATGGAAGTCAATCCAATGAAAATGGTGAAGTGAGAAGACAAGATTTGCACTAAATGCTTAGTGGTTTTGGTAAATTTGTAGAAGGATATGTCTCAAGGATTTCAAGGAACCTTTGGAAGAGTTCTTTCCTTTATGTGTGAAGGTTCCTTGAGGTAGTTATGGGTATTTTTGAAATTTGGCGGAAAATGGTTTTCTTTGAGTTATAAGGAATGAGAACTACCCTATTGTGCTTACCAAATTGCAGGTAATTGGTTTCTATCTAAAAGGATGGTATTTTGTTGATTGGATGTTGAAATGTTGAAAACTAAAAAAAAATTCTGCAGGAAATCTGGCGGAACCTTCAGGATACACAGGCGGAACCCGGGCGAGGGTTCCGTCAGGTCCGTTGGGCCATTTCTGGGTTGCCCAGAAAATGCACTGGCGGAACCCATTTTAGGGTGCCGCCAGATCCGCCTGGCCTGAAAAAGTTGGCAGTCCGCGATTTTGACCCGCGAGATGATTTTCAAATTTTTCGAAAACTCCTAAAATCAAAAAGATAATGCATATCTGGTTAGGTAATGCAAAAATTGGACATGTAAACACATATACCATAGGACTTTGACCGGGGGGTCGAGAATTTCACTATACTTAGTGAAAATTTCATAAACATGAAAATTTGACAACTTGCCAAAAGTTGTCTACCTGTATCATTGTTAGTTAATACATGTTCCAAATAGTATCACACGATGTACCAACACACAAATACATCACAAACATTGTTTAAACGACCAAATTGTTCAAATAGCACCTAGTGCCAAACACTCCTACACACCCGCACTCATTGACGGTCAATCTTGTTCTTGAGCTTTCCAAGGAATCTTCCAAGATTCTTAAACATCCCCTTTGTTTGCTTGAACTCCGCCGACTCATTTGGAATATCCAGAAGTTGGGATAGGTATTCGAGAGGTGGGAGCCTAGAGTTGGGCAAAGTGTCATCTTCACTCATTGAGGAAGATGATGAGGAGGTAGGAGGATGAGGACGTTTTCCTTGGGATTTGTAAACTCTCTTATCACTAAGTGGAACAAAGGTGTGTGGAATGAGAGAGTAGTCAAGACGAAGACGGTTTGGAGTTGGTGGAATGGGAGAGATGAACCTAAAGAGACGGCTCAAGAGCATTCCATACGGCATAGCCGTTGTGCCATGCAGGGGAATGTCGGCCATTCTCTTGGCCATGTAGTAGGCAAGGTTGAAGGGTTGCCTAACGAACAAAGAGTAGAGCATGTAGCAAAGGCAAAGATTTATATGATCTCGGTTTCCTATTGTGCTAATGACATTTGCTCTATGGACTTCCTCCCATTTCTTGAATTGGGGCTTGAGTTCATTCATTTCCATTCCATATGGGTCCTTTTCGACCTCATTTCCCGAACGGGTTCTCCTAGTGTTGGTTGTCCTAACAATGAGGTGGTCACGAAGTTCATCTTTGGACACAAGAGGGGTGTCATAAGGATGGATGCGGTCATGAAGTGTGTCAAGAGTTGAGAGAGAGTGCAAGTCGGAGTAGATGCAAGTACCACGGTTTGGGACACCTAGGATTTGAGCAAACTCCTCAAGAGTGAAGGAGTATTGATGACCACTAGCCCTAAAGTTGATAGACATGCGACCATACTCATCCGTAGAGAGAGTGACGGATGCATAGAATTCTAGAATGAACCTCGGGCAAATAGGCTCGTCGATTTCTAAAAGACACTCAAAGTTGATTGTGGAAAATTTGGTGTAGAGGTTTGTGCCTTCTAGGAAGGACGGGTCAATGGTTCTACCCTCATGGACATAATGTTTTTCTAAGGCTTTGAAAACATTGACTTGATTTGGGGTAAGGCCTTTGGTTTTGTGGTGTTTGGGTAGGTACTTAATGGTGTCCTTGTGGTCGTAGTGGGTTAGAGGAGGCATGATGATTCCTAGAAAAACAAAATTTCACATTTTAGTCTAAGTAAAAGACTATTGTAATGTGGTTGTTCTAGTGTGTGCCTATATGAAAACAATGTGAAGGTGCGGTTATCTTGACTCATTTTGATGCTTCAAAAACGTTTTATAATGCAAGTTTTGTTATAAAACAAAAGATAACCCAAGCGCTCCTAGTTCAATGTAGCTTCGGTTGAATGTACCCGAAAATACATATTGGTTATGTATTCCCTTTAGCATTCAAGAGACATTATGCAAGTGATGTTTTAAACATAACGTTTTGATTTTGTATTCTCAATGTGAGACGAAAAAATATTTGTCATATTTGTGAGAAATTTTTGGAAAAATTTGTCATGGGGTGTTTTAGCAAACATGTTTACACTTAGTAAGAATGCAATTCCTAACTATGGGGAACATGATTAGTTTTGTTAAACACCTAATTTCATGCATGAGTTTCTCAAATTAATGCATAATCCCAAGTTTTTGTTTTTGTGCAAAAAATAGAATTCCTAGACTCAGATCAGGATTGTAATCAAGGTTAGAATACTTACAATGATGATTGATTTGCAATGTGAGTGAAAGGAAGACTAAGAAATCGCAGGTTTGGATGGATGGTTAAGTGAATAGTAACAGTTTGGAAGTGGTGCTATGAGATAATGGGTGTTTTGTTTAATATAAACAAAAATATTGATTCTGCAGGTCGGCGGATACGGCGGACCCTTGAATAAGGTTCCGTCCGTTGTGTCTGAGGGTTCCGCCGACCCTGCTGAGAAAAAGAGTTATGGATGTGTTTTAATTTTTGTGATTTTTGTCTAATGTCCAGAACTACAACGTAGGTTCCATGAGTCCTAAGCCTAGCCTAAGAAGGTTAAAAGGTTCACGTTTAAGGGGTTTTGTGAGAATGTCGGCTATGTTGTCTTCGGAAGAAACTTTCTCAATTGAGATATTTCCTTTTTGAACGTTGTCACGAAGGAAATGATTACGGATTTCAATATGTTTTGTACGAGCGTGTTGAACCGGGTTTTTGCTAAGATCAATGGCACCTTTGTTGTCACAAAGAATTGTGATGTCGTTAAGTTTAATTTCGTAGTCGACAAGAGCTTGCTTCATCTAAAGAGCTTGTTGACATGCCTTTCCGGCCGAAACGTACTCGGCTTCCGCTGTTGAGATAGCAAGAGCCGTTTGCTTCTTTGAGAACCATGAGGTGAGACAATGTCCAACAAAAGTACAAATACCACTTGTACTTTTTCTATCAACATAGTCACCGGCATGATCTGAGTCGGCATACACTATGGTGTCTATTCCCGTTCCTTTGGGATACCATAAACCTAAATGTGTAGTGCCCTTAATATACCTAAAAATCCTTTTAACGGCTTCGAGATGAGTAGTCTTAGGATCTTCTTGAAAACGAGCACATAGACAAACACTAAACATAATGTCGGGTCTACTAGCCGTTAAGTAAAGTAGACTACCAATCATACCTCTATATTTAGTGCTATCTACGGATTCACTTTCCCCATCCTTGGTGAGTTTAGTTTCCCTGGACATGGGTGTTTTGATTGGTTTCGAATCTTCTAATCCAAATTTCTTAAGCACGTCCTTAATATATTTAGATTGGTTAAAGAAGATACAATCTTCTAGTTGTTTAATTTGGAGTCCTAGGAAAAAGTTGAGTTCTCCCATCATACTCATTTCAAACTCGTCATGCATGATTTTTGAGAAATCCACACATAATTCTTGACAAGTTGATCCGAATATAATGTCATCAACATAGATTTGGACTATGATAATATGTGAATCTTTCTTCTTAGTGAAGATAGTATTATCAACTAAGCCCATGGTATACTTATGGTCAACTAGGAAGGTTTTAAGTCGATCATACCATGCTTTTGGAGCTTGCTTAAGTCCATAAAGAGCCTTTTTAAGTTTGTAAACATGATTTGGTTTTTCAAAATCGATGAAGCCCGGTGGTTGAGCAACATACACTTCTTCATTTATGACTCCGTTTAGAAATGCACTTTTGACGTCCATTTGAAAGAGTTTAAAATTGTGTGCACATGCATATGCAAGTAAGATTCTAATTGACTCGAGCCTAGCAACCGGAGCAAAAGTTTCATCGTAGTCAATGCCTTCTTGTTGGTTATATCCTTGTGCAACTAGCCTAGCTTTGTTTCTAGACACAATTCCATTTTCATCCATTTTATTACGAAAGACCCATTTTGTTCCAATTATAGTTTGACTCTTTGGTTAAGGAACTAATGTCCATACATCATTCCTAACAAATTGGTTTAACTCTTCTTGCATTGCAATTACTCAAGACTCATCTTTAATGGCTTCATTAATGTTTTTCGGTTCAATGGTTGACACGAAACAAAAGTAGTTGCTTTCATTTTGAACTTTTGATCTTAGTGTTCTTTCGTTAATGTTGCCTATGACACCATCTAATGGATGACTTTTAGATTCTTTGACATTGACAAGTTCTTTGTTTAATAGTTCATCTTCCTTGTCATTACCTAAAATCTCTTGATTTTCTATTGTTTGGCTTTCAACTAAGTCATCATCTACCAAAGGTGATGTCTTAGAGGGAGGTGGACTCTCGTCAAATGTTACGTTCAACGATTCCTCGACTCTTAAGGTTTCTTTGTTCAAAACAATGTAAGCTTTACTATTTTGTGAATATCCAAGAAATACACCTTCATAAGACTTTGGGTCAAATTTGGTGAGATAATTGATGAGTGCTCAAACATTTATCATTTTTGGTCAATCTGAACTGCAAAAACATACAAAAACACTCAATAATGCATCAAAATACTAAAAATATTTCAAAATTGTGTTTTATATGTTATAAATGCAAAATGAGCGAAAACAAATGAAAAATGATCAAAGTTTGCAAAATTGGCAGTTTCAGTCCCCCAAGTTTCAAAACTTGTCAAAATTAGTCTCTGAGCGTTTATTTTGAAAGAAAAGTCAACCCAAGTCCTTTACAAATCAAAAGTTATCAAAAATGGACTTTGGGTGAAAAGTTTGAGAAAAATGCAAGTTTAGTCCCTGGACTTTCAAAAATGACTTTTAAGGTCCTTGTACTATTAATATTTGGCAGGAATGGCCCTTTGAAGGAGTTTGGAAAATTGGCAGAAACACCCCCCCTCATTTTCAGCTTTTACCAATTTGGTCCTTGTGACTAATAAACCTAAAACCAAAACTAAACCCAATCTACAAATCCAATTGATGAGTGTCTAAATACTCATCATTTTATACTAATCTGAACTGCCAAAACATACAAAAGCACTCAAATATGTATCAAAATACTTAAAATATCTTAAAGGTGTGTTTTATATGTTTCAAATGCAAAATATGCAAAAACAGATGAAAAACGCACAAAGTTTGCATAATTGGCAGTTTCAGTCCCTCAAGTTTCATAAATTGGCAAAACTAGTCCCTAGTCACTCAAAACTTGTTCAAATATCATTTTAGGTCCTTGGGATTCATAAGTTGTTAGGAAAAGTCCTTTGAAGTTAAAAATCATAAATTTACAACTTTGGTCCCTCAACTTTGGAAAAGTGTCAAAATCAGTCCCTGGGTTATCTAAAATGGAAAATTTATCAAAATAACCCTTGAACTATTCCTAAATGACATATTTGGTCCTTTGTGTTAATATTTGATAATTACAGGTTTAACCCTTCAAGTTTCATAAAATTACAAGTTTAGTCCCTCAACTTTGGAAATTGACAGAAATGGTCCCTGGGATGTAAAAACTTTGAGAAAAAAATCAATTTTGGTCCTTATACTAATAATCTTTTGCAGGAATGGTCCTTGGTGTGAAGTTTGGTGAATTTACATGATTGGTCCCTAAAGTTTCACAGTTTGGCAAAACAGGTCCCTCAAAGTTTCAAACTTGACAGTTTTAGTCCCTGGGTGTTCAAAATGGGAAAATTATCATTAAGGGTCCTAGGGAATTCATAATTGTCTCTATTAGTCCCTGGATAAAAAGTTTGGATAAATTACATAATCAGTCCCTGGAGTTTCAGTTTTGACAAAAACATAGTCCCTGGGTATTTAAAAAAATAAAATACATCAAAAATATCCTTGTACTATTTATTTATGGCAACAATGGTCCTTATGTGAACTTTGGGAAAATACCAATTCAGCCCTTTAACTTTGAATAAATTACAAAATTGGTCCTTGTGTAAATTTCTAAACCAAACGGATCCTAATATTATTATTACCTAAACCATTATCCAATCCATACACTACACTAACCCACCCATTATCCTAGTCCAATCCACAAGGCCCAAGTTCCTAACCCAGTCCACCCTTTGGTCAAAACCCGATCAACACAAACAAAACCACCCCTTTTACCGCCCTTCTTCCCAAACCACCACTTCCACCACTGCAACTCAATACCACCTTCCACCTCACACTCCCACCTCTCCACGCAATACCTTCCACCTCACCACAACCCTCCAAGCCTCATTAAACCCGTAAAATCCTCTCCAAGTAATCCACAGTACCCCCTATGACTTTTGGCGCCAAGTTGCAGATTTAAACGGCCATGATTACTCAGACCAATCCAATGGTCCTAAAGTGGTGGGAAAGGTCAAGTGGGTCCCACTTGACTCAGAAAATTGCTACAAAAGGGAAAAGAAGCCAGAAGGATGATTTATTAGATTAGTTTTAGCTTAACTAAGTCGTAGGTAGTGTAAGTTTTAAATTCAGTTGTATTTTCAATTAAACAAGCTTGTATTAGTAAAATCTCATGTATTACAATCTTTAATCTAAATTAATTTCAAGTTTCATCTCATTTATCAGTTTATGCCATTTTCAAGAATTTCAAAAATCTCAATAGGTTTGAATGTTGTTAGTTGTTGTTGTTATTGAAGCTTAAGCTCATATAAAGCTCTGACAAAGCTTTTGAAAGCTCTCAGATAATGCAAAATTCAGTTTAGAATAGAAAACTCAAAAATACAAGAAAAACAAGAAAAATAAATAGAAAATAAAAAATAGAGTGAAGAAAGAAAGAAGGATTGAGCAGGGTGTTGTTTTGGATTGCTTCTGGTATTAGTAACCTTGTGGAAGGTTGTTAGGTTGATCTTGATCCTTGGTTCTATAATCTCAGTCATGTACCATTTGTAAGTCATAAACTTTATAATTGTAAATTTTGGATTCTTATTATTATTTCTGTTGTATTTGTGTTCAATTAGGTTTAATTATGTTCCTAGTTTATGTTTCAAGCAAAAATATTGTAGGTTAAAGAGTAAATTCAATAGTTGTAGTATTATATAGCAGTTATAGGTGTGTTTGGATTAGTGGATTGCACCATTGAGTCCTGTGTTTTAGTTGCTATTTTTAGTATAAATAGATTAGTCTAAGTCCTGATATATCATATTAGTCATAAAACCTATGAGTCTTTACTAAGAAAGTCAAAATCATACCCACATAACCATTGACAGTCCACTGTTAGGGACTGTGGGTTAGGAATTCAACCATTTGGCTCTAACCTTGTTCTAGTAACCTAATCTAGGTCTAATATAACATAAAATATCATAATCAGTAGTTAAATTAGGATCAAAGTTGGTTAAAGTCAAAATTCCAAGTTTTCATCAAAAGTCAAAATTACTAAACTCAGATTTTTTCAAATCTTCAAGGATTTGTTTAGAATTTATGAAAAGGATCTAGGACTTGAAATTTGTTATAATAACACTCTACCAGTTCATCTTTGATTTCCCATAGTTGTTACATTTTTGTGATTTTTAGGGTGGGCCCCACAGATCTCCAAACATACTTGCAGGGCAAGGGAGTGCCCTGCTCCATCAGACCTCAGTCACAACACCACCTTTGGTGGTGTTTTGTGACAACCACAGTGGGCCCCACACCCTCTAGTTAGGTTCCCTCAACCCCCTCCTACCAGGGAACATTTATTGACTACTCATTTGACCTAGAACCCAGTGGACCCCACTTGAAACCCATTCCCATATCTGTCCCACTTTCTGAGAGAATACAAGTATACAAGTGCTTATTAAATGCTTATTAGCTTATTCCACCAGCTTATCTGATCTAATCTTGCTAATACTTGTTTACTTAACTTATTGGAACTAGATTTTATCATAGTGGGACCCACATAAGCTCTTGAGAGCTTATTTCCATTTTCAGTCAAACTTGGTCAACTGTTAGAGTTGTTAGCTTATATCTAGCTTATTTTTAAGTTATAAAATATTTGTTTTTACAAAAGCTAGTTATATTTAGGTATAATATAGTTTGGAAAAAGAAAATTCAAGAAAAAACAATATAATAGTAAGTGATAGTTTCTATTTAATATAATTTAATTTTAATTTTCATTTTTACATTTTTATTAAGTAAGTTGTGTTTTTATATTTTTATTAATTTCATTTTAGGTTAAAGTAATTATAATAATTTCCTCAGATTTTAATTTTGTCTTTTAGTATTAATTATAATTTAAAATAGTTTTATTAATAATTAATCAATAAATAAATTATAAATAGCATAATTAATTTTTATATATCAACACCTAGTTTTTATATTTTTTATAGCTTCTATAAGTTATAAAATAGTTTTATAAATTTTTTCATAATTTTCTAAGTTGATTTAGTATTATTTGTAATTTAAAATAATTTAATTAGTATAAATAATATAAATAGTTTTTGATTAATAAAAAATCCATAAAAAGACAAAAATATTTATTTTTATTTTTTATACTTTCTTCAAGTTCATTTTGAGTTTTTGAAATTATTTTTATAAGTTTTTAGTTTAATTTGTAGTATTTATAATTTTTAGTTTGATTTAAATTAGTTTTAATTAAATAGTTAAATTGTTTTTAATTAAATAATTAATAATAAATAATAAAATAATCTAAAAAATAGTTTTCTTTTTAATTTAATTTTATTTTAAGTTTAAGTTTATAGAAATTTCAATTTTAACCCTTGTAGTTTATTTTTCCTTAAAACTCACCTTTTTCTTAGTACGCAGTCGCGTCTGATTTTAATTTGGTGTACGTTTTAACGTTTCTAAGTTATTTAGGTTTACGTAACAACTCTTATAGTTTAATTAAGTCATTTTACTTTGTAAACCCTAGTTTAAATCACACACACAGACACACTTTTATCTGGTTACTTCCTGTTCATAATCACTCGATCACAGATTCGTTTACAATAAAACATCGCACACCTCGTTGGGACATTACGACCCGGGGAAACACTGTATTTCACGGAAGCATTTGGCTTGATTAGTTTGACTTTACTATTGACCATTCACAAGTGGTTGAGAAATAAAAGATAACTAGTTTAAGGCGAATCAAAATTTGGCGCCGCTGCCGGGGAGGTTGTGCGCTTATTCTAAACGTTTTTGCGTATTAGTGAACCTGAATACACGATCTTTGTATATTTATCCACCCTTGTTCATATTATTATCATATAAAACCAAAAACAGTTCCCGAAAACTTTTTAAAATCTGTTTTCAACGAACACAAAAAAACCAAAAATATTTTCCTTCTTATTAGTACTACAAAAATTTTCAAAAACACCAAAAATATTCACCTTTACACTCCTACCTATTTGATTCTTCATTTCTCACACCTAAACCCTTTGATTCTTTCTATGTCTTATTCTCACCTTCTTGTCTGTCAATGCTGTGGTAGTCCTTATAATGGTGATAATTGCCCCAGTTGTGGCATGGTAGAGTCAGGAAACGGGTCTGTCTATAACCAGAATCCCTATTCCTACCCTGACATGACTGATTCATTCCACCAGCTTCCACACCATGAGACTCAGCAGTTTTACTGTTGTGAGTACTGTGGTGGTTCACACTACAGTTCTGATTGTCAAATTAGGAATCAGTTTGTCTATGAACAGGTTCCTGATAACAATTATGACTCAAACACATACGACTCACGGTCACATCAGTTCAACTGTTGTGAGTACTGTGGAGGTCCACATTTTAGCTCTGATTGTCAAACAAGGAATCCATTTCCTTGTAACAATTACGACTATTTGTTTCAAGACCCACCTCCACAGTACCAAATGAACCAAGCAACTCCTCAAAACCAGCAAGACCCTTGTCTAGAGGTTCTTGAAAAACTTAAAAACATTAGAGAGGAGTTAGCTAATATGTCGTTTCACAATGCACCAAGTTTTTCTTGTGTATATTGTGGGGGTCCTCATGATGATTTCAAATGTCAACCGTATTATAAACCTGAACATTGTTCTAGTTCTGATACATCCGGTTTTGACACATTCACACCCCCACAATCTCCACTCATTCCATATTCTCGTGATAAATCTATCGCGGAATTACTTGCTGAAGAACATGCTGCTAGAGACGAAAGAAGCATGGAAGAATTATTAGTCTTAGAACAAGCAGCTATAACACGTACCAAATTTCAAAATGCTGTTTTTCTCGATGAGGATGATGAAAGTGATGATACCTCATCAAGTTCATTAGTTGAGACTCCTTCCATGGATATACAGGGAGAAAAGAGTATGGGAGAATTACTAGCAGCTGAACAAATGGAAATTATAAAATCTATGTATGCTAGTCCTTCTCAGCTCCCTGAGTATACTGTTATCATACCCGAGGTTCCCACTCACTCTCTGAGCATAGGGGACGAGCATCTTGACACTGTTCCTAATAAGGAATCAGACGAATTCATAAAGTCTAGTGTTGAGAACCTTGTCTCAATCCCAAGTGAGTCACAGGGAATTCTTGATCATATGTGTGATATCCCTACCCCTCCTGATAATCCAAATTATCAAATTGAGAATGTCTCTAATTCCAGTGATGATTGTATATCTTATGGAGACATTGAGTATGTTGAGGCATCACTGCCTCATTCTGATGTTGATCCTCCTCTTGAGGATGTCACAGAGGAACTCACTCACATCATTCCACTTCTATCTGGAAGTAATGATGATCTCTTTGACTTTGAAGCCGATCTGGAAGAGATAGAAAGTCTCTTACATAATGATCCTTCACTCAGTGCTTATCCCAACAGTCCAGTAGAGAATGTTAATCACATTGTTCCTGAAGCATTCAAAACTACTATCACCAATCCTCTATTTGAATTCGAATATGAATTCACTTTGATTTCTGATAACCCATTATTTGGTACTCAGATTAAGGATTGTGATGAGTCCGCAACGGAACATGAGTTCACAGATTTACATCTTGTGAATGATTCTCTTTACGAGGAGTTCTCCTTTGAACTCACTCATATCATATCTCCACCGGAGTATGATACTTTCTATTTTGATCTAGATATACCCATAATATGTCTTGATCAAACGAGCTTAAAAGAGAAGATTCATGAAAGAATGAATTCTCCTATTGATGATGAGGAGTTAGTTATGATTTTCATCATGATTTTTTTTCTTTTCTTCATATATTCTGTGGCTTCTCCTGTTCTTCACTCTTTCCGGAGTGAGGATATAATCTTTGACCCCGGCATTCTCATTTATAAATTATGAGCCGGGTGTCGTTATGTCTCATCGGAGTGGAACTTTCACGTGCTTCAAATGTTTATCCAAACATCTTGAATGAAAGTCCGATTGAGATTGTCTCTTCCACTTACTTCCCCATGGACAAATAAATTCGGGGTCGAGTCAAGCTAGCGACTCGGTAAACAAAAACGGTAGCATGCATATAGGGTTTTCACCCTAAGTGTGGGGGAGTCCCCCATACTATGATTACATATGAAGTGAAAATACAAAATGGTGTTTTCCACGCTCAGCTTGTAATGTTGCCCTTTTACGTTCAAAATGACGGCATAATAGCCGGGATTTTGAATATTGAGGACAATATTCATGCTTAGTGTGGGGGGTATTCGCTATTCTAGCGAATTTTATCACATTTTACTATATAATACCCCCGTTTTTGCCAAAATTTCAAAAATTTTAAAAAAAAAATTTCACTGGTGCTTCAAAATTTTTGTGGTAATCAGTCCGCCTTGTCTAACCGACAAAAGGGATTGGCTAGTCCAGGAGCAAATGGCTCTTGGTAAAGACAACTCAAATCCGTTTATGGCTGGCAATTTGCCCAAAATTGTGTGGTTCATCAACTCCCCGAAAACAAATGAGTTGGCTAGCCCGCAAGATTATGGCTTGTGGTAAAGGCCGTGGAAAATCCATAATTGGTAATCAGCTCACCAAGATGTTGACTATTCCATCAAGAGCTGGCTAGTCCAGAAGCAAACGGCTTTTGGTAAAAACAAATCAAATCCGTTGACAGCTGGTGGTTTGCTCAAAATCACACGGTTATCAGGTGTGCCACAGTTCTTACACCTGGCTACTCCAGAAGTGATGGCTTTTGGTAAAGAGTTTTTCAAATCCATTAAGTTTTTCTCAATAGATTGCTAGGGACTAGCAATAGTTTAGTGTGGGGGATTGATGAGTGTCTAAATACTCATCATTTTATACTAATCTGAACTGCCAAAACATACAAAAGCACTCAAATATGTATCAAAATACTTAAAATATCTTAAAGGTGTGTTTTATATGTTTCAAATGCAAAATATGCAAAAACAGATGAAAAACGTACAAAGTTTGCATAATTGGCAGTTTCAGTCCCTCAAGTTTCATAAATTGGCAAAACTAGTCCCTTGTCACTTAAAACTTGTTCAAATATCATTTTAGGTCCTTGGGATTCATAAGTTGTTAGGAAAAGTCCTTTGAAGTTAAAAATCATAAATTTACAACTTTGGTCCCTCAACTTTGGAAAAGTGTCAAAATCAGTCCCTGGGTTATCTAAAATGGAAAATTTATCAAAATAACCCTTGAACTATTCCTAAATGACATATTTGGTCCTTTGTGTTAATATTTGATAATTACAGGTTTAACCCTTCAAGTTTCATAAAATTACAAGTTTAGTCCCCCAACTTTGGAAATTGACAGAAATGGTCCCTGGGATGTAAAAACTTTGAGAAAAAAATCAATTTTGGTCCTTATACTAATAATCTTTTGCAGGAATGGTCCTTGGTGTGAAGTTTGGTGAATTTACATGATTGGTCCTTAAAGTTTCACAGTTTGGCAAAACAGGTCCCTCAAAGTTTCAAACTTGACAGTTTTAGTCCCTGGGTGTTCAAAATGGGGAAATTATCATTAAGGGTCCTAGGGAATTCATAATTGTCACTATTAGTCCCTGGATGAAAAGTTTGGATAAATTACATAATCAGTCCCTGGAGTTTCAGTTTTGACAAAAAAATAGTCCTTGGGTATTTAAAAAAATAAAATACATCAAAAATATCCTTGTACTATTTATTTATGGCAACAATGGTCCTTATGTGAACTTTGGGAAAATACCAATTCAGCCCTTTAACTTTGAATAAATTACAAAATTGGTCATTGTGTAAATTTCTAAACCAAACGGATCCTAATATTATTATTACCTAAACCATTATCCAATCCATACACTACACTAACCCACCCATTATCCTAGTCCAATCCACAAGGCCCAAGTTCCTAACCCAGTCCACCCTTTGGTCAAAACCCGATCAACACAAACAAAACCACCCCTTTTACCGCCCTTCTTCCCAAACCACCACTTCCACCACTGCAACTCAATACCACCTTCCACCTCACACTCCCACCTCTCCACGCAATACCTTCCACCTCACCACAACCCTCCAAGCCTCATTAAACCCGTAAAATCCTCTCCAAGTAATCCACAGTACCCCCTATGACTTTTGGCGCCAAGTTGCAGATTTAAACGGCCATGATTACTCAGACCAATCCAATGGTCCTAAAGTGGTGGGAAAGGTCAAGTGGGTCCCACTTGACTCAGAAAATTGCTACAAAAGGGAAAAGAAGCCAGAAGGATGATTTATTAGATTAGTTTTAGCTTAACTAAGTCGTAGGTAGTGTAAGTTTTAAATTCAGTTGTATTTTCAATTAAACAAGCTTGTATTAGTAAAATCTCATGTATTACAATCTTTAATCTAAATTAATTTCAAGTTTCATCTCATTTATCAGTTTATGCCATTTTCAAGAATTTCAAAAATCTCAATAGGTTTGAATGTTGTTAGTTGTTGTTGTTATTGAAGCTTAAGCTCATATAAAGCTCTGACAAAGCTTTTGAAAGCTCTCAGATAATGCAAAATTCAGTTTAGAATAGAAAACTCAAAAATACAAGAAAAACAAGAATAATAAATAGAAAATAAAAAATAGAGTGAAGAAAGAAAGAAGGATTGAGCAGGGTGTTGTTTTGGATTGCTTCTGGTATTAGTAACCTTGTGGAAGGTTGTTAGGTTGATCTTGATCCTTGGTTCTATAATCTCAGTCATGTACCATTTGTAAGTCATAAACTTTATAATTGTAATTTTTGGATTCTTATTATTATTTCTGTTGTATTTGTGTTCAATTAGGTTTAATTATGTTCCTAGTTTATGTTTCAAGCAAAAATATTGTAGGTTAAAGAGTAAATTCAATAGTTGTAGTATTATATAGCAGTTATAGGTGTGTTTGGATTAGTGGATTGCACCATTGAGTCCTGTGTTTTAGTTGCTATTTTTAGTATAAATAGATTAGTCTAAGTCCTGATATATCATATTAGTCATAAAACCTATGAGTCTTTACTAAGAAAGTCAAAATCATACCCACATAACCATTGACAGTCCACTGTTAGGGACTGTGGGTTAGGAATTCAACCATTTGGCTCTAACCTTGTTCTAGTAACCTAATCTAGGTCTAATATAACATAAAATATCATAATCAGTAGTTAAATTAGGATCAAAGTTGGTTAAAGTCAAAATTCCAAGTTTTCATCAAAAGTCAAAATTACTAAACTCAGATTTTTTCAAATCTTCAAGGATTTGTTTAGAATTTATGAAAAGGATCTAGGACTTGAAATTTGTTATAATAACACTCTACCAGTTCATCTTTGATTTCCCATAGTTGTTACATTTTTGTGATTTTTAGGGTGGGCCCCACAGATCTCCAAACATACTTGCAGGGCAAGGGAGTGCCCTGCTCCATCAGACCTCAGTCACAACACCACCTTTGGTGGTGTTTTGTGACCACCACAGTGGGCCCCACACCCTCTAGTTAGGTTCCCTCAACCCCCCTCCTACCAGGGAACATTTATTGACTACTCATTTGACCTAGAACCCAGTGGACCCCACTTGAAACCCATTCCCATATCTGTCCCACTTTCTGAGAGAATACAAGTATACAAGTGCTTATTAAATGCTTATTAGCTTATTCCACCAGCTTATCTGATCTAATCTTGCTAATACTTGTTTACTTAACTTATCCACCCAATCCAACCCCTAAGCCCACTACCACTTAGCCCATTACCCTTTTTAAATAAAAAACCACCCTACCCCGTTTATTATTAAACCCCCTTTCCCCTTCCCTTTTTGCCACCAAACCAGACAACCCACCCAGCATCCCCAACAGGATTGTCCCCCTCCACCATCCTACCTCAGCCACCCTATTCCACCACCTCTACAAGTCAACCCCCACTTGCTAATAAACTTTCCCCCTCCACTGCCATGTCAGCAATCCACGACTAATTTTGGGCGCCAAAAATACAACCAATGGCTGTGATCATTCCACAAGCAAACCAACAGCTGGGATTTAATCACAAGAAGAGCACAAGAGGCAGTGGAACCTTAATTTTAAGTTTTAGTATAAATAAGTTATGTTGTATGCCATTTGAGGCTCAGTAGGTAATTTTAGTGTAAAATAGGTTAATTAGGTTTTAGTTTATTGAAGTTGTCAATCTAGTATTGTAATTTGCATTTCCAGTTAATAAAAATTTCAAAGTTTTGAAATTACTTTTCTAAATTGCTGTTTCAGCTTATTTGTATTCTGCTTTTTTTTACTGCTTATTTACTATACACCACTGCTAATTTTAGGCCTCAATTATGTGTTGCATCTGCTTATTTAAGTTAGTTTACAATCATATGTTCAAATTGCAGTTCAAATCCTTGTTTTCAGTTCATAAATTCCATCAGGTACCCCCTTAAGGACTGTTTAGCACAGTTGACTTCCAACAGTCAAACTAGGTTTAGGTCATGAATTTGATTTGATTTCACTGTCATTTGATCATGGAAGTTGTTTAGGAATGATTGTGATCAATTGCAAGTGATGTGGTAGGATTTGCATGAGTAGTTAGAATCTGCAGGCTCTTAACTGTTGATTTTTAGCCATGTAGAATGATTTAGGTTTTAAGCATTTTAGGTCTTTAACTCAGTCCATATTAGTTTACTTTTGCATACTCAATAGTTCTGAGCACTCAGTTTTGCTTCTTGGTCACTTCTGCTCAAAATCAAAAGAAGAAAACATGTACAACAGTTCCTAAACTCAGTTGTGGAGAGATTTTTCATTCACTCAGTTTGCATTATTAGCTCGTGAGCTTTTAGACTTTAGATATTTGGAACCTGAGCTTTGTAATCCATATTTTAGATTTAATTTAGGATTTTTCTAGAGTACTTATTTGATAGCTTGTTTTGGCCACTCTGTATAAGACTTCCCCTGCACCAGGGGACCTGTTTGAATGGCTCATTTTCATAAACGTGTAGCTTGATAATTATTGCACCTTAGCCTGTGAACTTTGTTGATTTAGAAAGCCCTTTTGGCCAGCTACTTATTCATGAGCTCACTTTCCATTTTTTTAGCTTATTTACATTGCTTAAATTGCCCTCCAAATCCACCCCAGTGAACCAGATTCACTGATTGCTCAGTATGTTAAGCACTTTTCCTAAGCAATTATTGTTTTCCATAGTGGGACCCACTGTAAGCTCTTTGGCTTTTTAGATATCCCAGTTACCTAGCTTGTAGGTTCTAAGCTTATTTTAATATTTTGAGCTTATTTGGACACATAAGTGATAGGCTGCCACTTGTTGCATTTGGCATTCACACTGAGTCATCAGTGTGAAAAGCCAAGTTGATTAGCTTCCTCTGAGCTTATCTGTGAACCCCACTGCATGTCCCTCAGCTTATTTGGTAGCCCACAGATCCAGCTTGTTAGATCTTGGCTTAACTTTCACTTCCATGCTTATTTGATAAGCTAAAATCAGGCCTGCAACTTGCCTGTGTGGCCTGCTTGTTTAGTAGTGCACTGGATTTGCTTATTCAAGCTTTTCAGCTTATTGAGTGTGCTTTTTCTCTTGTTTCTTATTAATCTAAGTTCATATCATCTGTTTGTTGCATGTTTGGTCTTAGGTTCTTGTTATGTAGCTTGTTGTGTAGCTTTTTCTGAGCTTATAAGTTCTAATAAGCTTCAAACCTCAACCTGTTAAGCATTTGAGCCTTCAATTTGCTTATTTTTGAGCTTCTACCACAATGTCTTCACAAAAGTTTCTTAATACTAGTGTTTAAATAGTTTTGTAAAAGAAAATTTCAGAAAAACCAAATTTAATTTCTAGTGATAGCTTCTATTTAATGTAATTTAGATTTCTAATTTTTCTTTTTAAATTTTTGTTAAGTACTTATATGTTTTTATATTTTTCCTTAAATTTCTAGCATCTTAAAGTGTTTGTAAAATAATTTTCAGAATTTTTGCTTTTCATTTAGAATTTATATTAGTTTAATTAGTTGTTAATTAATATTAGTAAATTAAATAGTTTTAATAAATTTTGTTAAAAAGTAGTATCTTTTTATATTTTTCCTAGGTTCCTCATAATATTTAGTACTTGTAGTAATTTTCTTATAATTTTCACTATTCATTTGATAATTTTTAGATTTAATTTTAATTAAATTAGTTTAAGTAAAAAACCAAAAAGAAAATATTTTTAGCATTTAAATTTTATCTCAGATCATTTTTTCTAATTTTCCTAGCTTCTATAAGTTGTTAAGTATTTGTAAAAATTAGGTTTGTAATTTTCTCTTTTCATTTGCTATTTTTCTCATTTAATTTAGTTTAAATAGCTTTTAAAGTAATAATTAGGTAATTATTTAATTTTAAATCCACAAAAAGACAAAAACATATATTTTTAATTTAAAATTTTTTTTAGTTATTTTATAATTTTAGAAATTTAATTTTCACTTTTCTAGTATTAAAATAATATTATATTGTATTAAAGTATTTAAATATTAATAATTAGTACTAATTTGTAATTAATTAATAATAAGTAAGTAATTAGTGTAAAAATTAATTTTCTTTTTTTAAAAATTTTCTTTCATCCTTAGGTTTGTAAAAAAGTCATTTTCACCCCCTGTGGGTTTTCAGATTTCAGTTTTCACTTTTAATTTTGTACGTTCACGTAAATTTAAACTGAACGTACGCGTTTTTTAGATTTTAAACGTTTTTAGGTATCTAACTTTCACGTAATCATCTATATAGCTTATTTAAGCTATTTCCTTGTAGATTCCTTAGTATAACCATTCACAAATCGTTTCCTGTCCAAATTCACCCGATCACAAACCCGTTTGATAACAATTCAGACCTCGTCGGGACATAACGACCCGGGGAAACCCTATATTCCGCGGAGAATTGAGCCTAAGGAGTTTGACTATATTGACCACATCCGTGGTTGACTTTAGTTAACTACTTTTGCCTCAATCAATAATCCTTGGTGTTAAGAATGAAACATTTACTCCCAAACACTCTAAAGTATCCTAATGTAGGCTTTTTACCTTTATATAGTTCATAAGGAGTTTTATTCAAAAATGGTCTAATTAAGACTCGATTTAAAATGTACGTTGATGTGTCAACGGCATTACACCAAAACTTTTGTGGAATGTTTTGTTCATTAAGCATTGTTCTACTCATCTCTTGCAATGTCCGATTTTTACGTTCTACTACACCATTAGATTGAGGGGTACGTGGAGCCGAAAAGTTGTGAGTAATACCATTAATATCACAAAAGTTTCCAAATTGAAATTCATTATCAAATTCACGACCGTGATCCATTCTAATAGACACAATATTAGACCCTACTTGATTTTGAATTTTCTTACTTAGAATCTCAAATTTATCAAAAGCTTCATTTTTACTTTTCAAAAATTTTGTGCCAAGTATATCTTGAGTAATCATCAACTATGACCAAAGTGTAGAAGTTACCTCCATAACTTTGTATAGCGGATGGACCAAATAAATCCATATGCAAAAGTTCTAGACACCTAGATGTAGAAACCAAGTTTTTAGCCTTATGGCTACTATGGACTTGTTTACCGACTTTGCAAGCATCACAAAAGTGTTGGTCATATTTCAACTTAGGTAGGTTCCGAACTAAGTCTTTGGAGGAGAGGTTTTGAATTAGTCTCATGTTAGCGTGTCCTAAACGTCTATGCCATAAAGTTGAAGATTCATCTAATGAAGTATGACAAAGTTTGTCTCTAGATGTTGGATCCATCTTCATGACGTATATGTTGTTCTTAAGAACACCTTTGGCTATGGTTATACCATCTTTAAGTATTTTACTTCCGTTTACACTAAAAAGAACATTATACTTATTACGACAAAGTTGACTAATACTAAGAAGATTAAAACCTAAGTTATCAACATAAGCTACATCATCTATAAAAAGGGTGTCATGAGAGATTGTACCTTTTCCGATGATTTTGCTCTTAGCTTTACTACCAAACGTGACATTAACTCCATCACATTTGTGATAAGTAGTGAAGAGGCTTTTGTTACTCATCATGTGCCTTGAACAACCGCTATCTTTAATCCATTCATCCGGTTCCAAACAAACTTTGAGGCACACCTATTTTACGAAAAACACTCAAACATTTGGTCCCCAATTTCTCATGGGTCCATTTTGGTTAAGCATACCATTAACTTGTTCCAAGTATGAAAATAGAACATAAGGGTTCCATGACATGTAATTTGGAGTTTGGTAATGTCCAAGAGTGTTTTGGTTCCAAACATGTTGGTAGTTTGGTCGAGTGTTGAAGTTGCTCTTTGGAAAGGGGCGTTTGGGAATTGGAGTCTTAGGTCTTGGTTGAGTAGTCTTAGCTCTAAATTCATTTTTATTAAGTCCTACTCCAGTTTTAAAGGCAGGTTTTGTTCCATTTTTATATGTAACTTTAACAAATTTTGAATGATGCGATATGGATGGTGTTACTGCTGCAGCAGACTTGGCGGAACCTTCGGGTCCAACGGGCGGAACCCTGTATTAGGTTTCGTCTGTTCCGCGGGCTGCTGTAGCAGTTTTGTTAGTTTCTTGTTTCGTTTGACCCTTTGAAGTTTCTATTTTCATGAATCCTAGTCCTGTTTTATTAAAGGGTGACTTTTGAATTTTCATAATTTCATCCGCACAAGAAATGCTCTTATCGAACTTCTTAAACTTTGTGGTTTGTTTTATTAGATCATTTTGAGTAATTTTAAGTTTCTCAACTTCGAGTTTAAGTTCATCACATGATTTTCAAGATGTGTCAATACCTTTACTCTTTTCTAATCCCTTAGCTTTTTCTTTTAATTCATAAACTTCATTTTCTAAAAACTCCTTTTTAGTTTTCAAAAACTTATTTTTGTTTATGATTTTTAAGCTCAATTCACAAAGTTTGTTATATTCTTTTTGTAAGGTGTCATCATCAATAGAGGAGTAAGATGAGTCGGAGAGTACCTCATTTAAGTCGTGAGCCATGAGAGCAATATCATCATTCTTTGGCTCATCGTTATCTCCTTCATAGTCACTCCAAGCACCACCCACAAAAGCTTGTTGAGGTTTGCTCTTGGGTGGTTTTGGACATTCTCCTACAAGATGACTTATGTCTCCACACCTATAGCATTTTCTTTCAACCTTTCCTTTCCTATCATCACGATCTTTTCGGAAAGTTTTCTTGTCATCTTTAGGTTGCCTTACAAACTTCCCTCTTCTACGAAAGAACTTCTTGAAGTCTCTAACGGCCATAGCAAATTCCTCATCATCACTATCCGAAGTAGATTCTTCATCATCACTTGATTAGACTCTAGCTTTCAAGGCAATAGACTTAACTTTTTCTTTCTTGCCTCTAACTAGTTCCGAATCTTTTTCCATTACCATTGCATGAACTTTGAGGTTTCCAATTAGCTCGTCAAGTGACATGCTTGAAAGATCTTTGGATTCTTCAATTGCCGCCACTTTTGCTCTCCACTTCGGATGGAGTGCTCTAAGGAATTTCCTGACAAAATTCTTACTACAAAAAGATTCATCAAGTGCTTTAAGTGAAGTAATAATAGTGTTAAACCTAGCAAATGCATTATCAATAATCTCATCTTCGGGAATAACAAATTGTTCATATTGTTGAACAAGGAGATCAATTTTGTTATCCTTAACTTGTGAGTTTCCTTGATGAGTGACTATTAAAGATTGCCAAATATCTTTGGCGGTTTTATACATAAAGACTCTTTCATATTCTTTTTTAGGCAAAGCATTGTAAAACATCATTTTAGCTTCATTATTTTTAGCAATCAATTTCTTTTGATCATCATCTTTAATATTAGTAACTATATTATCACCATCAATGATTATATACCGTAAATCTATATCTTTAGATTTCACGTAGGTTTCAAAACGGTTTTTCTAATATATAAAACCATTTGCTTCAAAAAGTGGTGGTCTTTGCATAGATTGCCCTTCTTTGTAATTTTCAAAATCCATGGATCGTTTCAAGTTTTAAAACACAATATATTTTAAAAGCTTGAGTAACGTAGCTCTTGATGCCAATTGTGGAAAACTAGAAGGGGGTTGAATAGTTTACCATTTAAAATCTTTTTAACTTGTTTAATTAGCTTTGAAACTTTCCGTTTGATCAAAGATATATACACAAACACAATATATAACATGCAAGTAAATGAAAGAAACGATCAAACCACAACACGAGTATTTATCGTGGTTCGACTACAAGGACTCTTTTTCCTTGCCCTACGTCTACGCCCCGAGTATCCAACTCGAGAGTTTCTTTCACTAGTCAACAAGCTCCTTTCACCGGCGGAGAAAACCTTACACGTCGCTTATACACGTTTACCGATACTAAGCTAGATGTCGAGTTCTTTTACAAGGGTACAACCACTCCCGTTAGTTCTTTTACAAGGGTACAACAACTCCCGTCACACTTTGTATTTTGAGGACTAAAATACTAATCGATCACTACTGAAAATACACAATCAAATGAAGTGTAAACTACACAAGTCTACACAATGCTAAGCTAACAAGTCTTGCAACGTTGTGTTGAATACTTGTAACTTTTTATGAACTCGTGAATCTCTTTGCTACAAAAAGAAACTTCACATATGAGATGTTAAAGGGTCAGATGAAAGAATGAATGAATGTGTGAAAATATGATGTAGAGTGATAAACCAAAAATTAAACTTGTGGCTTAGTATTTATAGCAAAGCCTTCTGCAGGCCTGGCGGATACGGCGGAACCCTCAGATGGGTTCCGCCCGTGTACCCCCAGGGTTCCGCCGGGCTTGCAGTTGGTTTTGAAATAAATCTTGCAAACCAAACAATGTCACATCTCATTATACCTAGTCAAACACAAAACTTGCAAGCAAACATATGGTTAGTCAAACACACTTTCTTTCCATAAATGTATATTGACAAAACTTGCCATAAATGTGAGGTGACATTTCTATTTTAAGAAATAAAAAGTGTTGTGTTTTATGAAATGTAAAATGTAGCAAATGTCTAGTTTATGCAAGTCTTTAAAACTTAGATTATGTTTTACTTAGAAACCAAAGTTTACATTTTGTCGTTAACAAAACTTAGCAAAGATCGTAAAATATAAATAACGTTTTTAGGCGATATTTGTATTAACAATCTTCTTTAGATTTACTAGAAGAAGATTCACCATTTATTGAAGTTGAATCCACACTTGAATTTGTCCATATTGTCATCATTACATAATCTTGATTTGTCTCCTTCTCTAATCCTTCTCCATTTGTTGTATCAGCAGTTTGTGAACCTGAAAATTCATTAGTTTCTGCAACAAAAGGCACATAATTCATTGATTTGGATAGAGATTCAAGATCAAATAGCCATTTGGGACCTTGACCTTCTACATTGGATTTATTTTCCAAAAACTTCACATGTAGATTTTCCTCTACTCTTCTAGTTCTCAAGTTGTATACTCTGAATGCTTTGCTATTGATAGAATATCCAACTAAGAATCCTGCATCTGCTTTACCATCAAACTTTCCAAGATGGTCTAAGGTATTTAGAATTGTCACATGACATCCAAAAGGTCTAAGAAATCCTATTTCAGGAGTTCTACCTCTAAAAAGTTCATATGGTGTCTTATTGTGAGATTTTACAACTAAAGCTCTATTTTGAACATAGCAAGCAGTGTTGACTGCTTCTGCCCAAAAAGTTATAGGCAACTTAGAGTCAGCTAACATAGTTCTAGCAGCTTCTATTAGTGTTCTATTTTTCCTTTCAGCAACTCCATTCTGTTGTGGAGTTCTTACAACACTAAATTCTCTTTTAATACCTTTTTCTTTGCAGAAATCATCCATAACTCTGTTCTTAAATTCTGTCCCATTATCACATCTAATGACTTTTACTCTTTTGCTTACTAGGTTTTCTATCTCTGTAATGAAGGTCTTAAGGATGCTAGAAGTCTCATCCTTAGTACCTAAAAAGAATACCCATGTAAATCTTCTAAAGTCATCAGTAATAACTAGACAATATCTCTTATGCAACAAACTTCTAACATTTGTAGGACCAAATAAGTCCATATGCAGCATAAAAAATGATTGATTGATAGAGTTAAAAATTTTGGGCTTAAGTGGCTTTATGTTGTTTGCCTTTAAGACAAGCAATGCATGTTTGATCATTTTCAAATCGTTTTTGAGGTAAACCTCTTACCAAACCATCTTTGACAATCTTATTTATGGTTTTAAAGTTAATATGACCAAGCCTCCTATGCCATTTCATAGATTCATCCAATGTGGCCTTAGTAATAAGACAAGTAAGAGAATCTTTTGGAACAATCTTCTTCATATCAACACTGTACATGTTGCCTTTTCTTGGAATTCTAAGAAGTGCTTGACTTTCATCAGGCATCTTAAAATCAGAAGAAAATACAAGACATTCAGTGTCAGTAAAGAGAACTTTGTTCTTTTTGTCACACATTTGTGAGACACTAAAAAGATTATACTTAAGCTCTTGCACATAGTACACATCTTCAAAATCTAATTTACCGGTTTTAATAGTACCTTTACCAGTAATTTTTCCTCCAATTCCTCCTCCAAAGGTAACATAGCCTCCATCTACTGATTGGAAATCTGAGAGATAAGACTTGTTACCTGTCATGTGCCTTGAACATCCACTATCTGAGAATCCTTGATCTTCAGAATCTGTTGATGAATGTCCCTGCACATAAATAAAGGAATTAGTTTTGTTTTGGGATCCAAACCATTTCTGACTTGGATCCGCCTCTTACATCAATGAAATGTAATCTTTTGAGAATAGTTGATGCAACATTGGATTTAGGAATCCAACATGCTGAGGTCTTAACAGCATTTTCCCTGTTTCCCTTAGCAGTGATATGAACTGTTTGGATATCAGCAGAAACTGATGGCTTTGCAGTTGTATCCTTTGGTTTCCAAACTTGTTTTTGGACTACTGTCTTAGTTAGAATGGGTCTTTTAACAACATTAAATGCATATTTGAAAGTTGTTTTAGCACTTTTAACTGTTGTTTTTGGGTAAACAGTCAGACATGGTCTATCAGCAGAAACCATTTTCCTATCAGCAGGAATTGAAACTGTTTTGGGTTTTGTTCTAGTAAAGTTAGAGTGACTTTTAGGTATTTGCCTTTTTAGATTCACCCTATTGTTTGTATACCCATATACCCATTGATTATAGAAAGCTGCAAGATGGTCAAAACTACCACATGTGTAACAAGCTTTGTTATCTCTTTGTTGGAGAGACTTGAGGTTATACCAATTCCTTTGGTTGCCTCTGGGCTTGTTTATGGTTCTATATTGTTCACAATATCTTACTGGTTGCCTAACATGTTTAACATTGTTTTTAGGCTTTTTAGTACTATGTTTGACTATCTTAGGAACACTTGTTCCTGCTTTTTTAACCACTTCAAGTTTAGACATAACCTGTTTAACCTTTTTATCATCAGATGTTGAGTCCTCAATGATTGGATCATCTGACTTTCTACAAGAACATACCTTGTCCTTAGGAAGTGAAGTGTTACTCAAACTTTCACTCTCTTTCAAAGGTTTATTAACAACTACATTAGTCTTTGGTTTCCATATTTGAATTCAGGTAGTTGAAATTCAGGTAATCCTGTGTGTTCTAGGTCAATTCCTGGGGGTGAAGGAATACCTCTATATGGTGGAGGAACAGATTTGTATCCAACACCAGACTTAGCTTTATTTATTACTTAACATTCAATTAAGTTGGTCACACCCTTAGATGCATAATCTAGTGTTTCGACACTCATTTGAATGTTTTCTTTAGCCTTACTAAGCCTATCTACTTCAGCTTTCAAGTTACTAATGTCCACATCTTTAAACATTATTTCTTTTTCAAGAAGAATTTTGACATCAGTAAAGGTAGATTCATTTGTTTGAAAATGTATGACTTGTTCTTCTAAAGTAGCTATACCTCTTTTATGATTGGTTAAGTTATAAGCTGTATCAATTAACTCTGTCCTTTGATTCTCATAACGTTTGGTTAAGGTTTCTAAACTTTTAAGAGCAGAACAATTATTTGAACAAACTTTATCAGATTGTACCTCTGCAGAGAAAGCCATAAGAGCTGTCTGAGGAGAAGCTTCTTCTTCTTCATCAGCTGTAAAGCTCCAATCAAATCCTAATCCATCAATGGCTACCATGGCCTTTGGATTGGTTGATTCCCCTGTTTTGGACTTGCTTCCAAAACCTCTATTCTTGCTATCTTGCTACCTTGGCCTTCTACATTCTCTTGAGAAGTGCCCTAACATATGACAGTTATAGCATTCTATCTTTGATTTATCAAAACCAGCAGTATCATTGCTGCTGATGGTGAGTTTCTTCCCCGTCCTCTAATAGAATTTCTTAGCCCTCATGCTAAGAAGAGAAATTTGCCATTTTAGGTCCATCTCTTCTAAATCATCATCATTGATTTCTAGAAGATCTTCATGAGTGAGCATGGACCCATCATTCTGACTCTTGAAAAAGGCACAACAAGCCTTTTCATTTAATATGCCAAAAGTACTGCTTGATGAACTAGCAGCACCAATTCCATTATCAACCTTTTCATCTTTAACTGGGTTTGAGATACTAGGAGATGACATAAAAGCCATGTTCCCAGTATATGAACTAGAGACACCAGTTTTCTTTACTTCTTGTTCCACAACTTTAAAGTTGCTATACAAATCCATAAGATCTATAGTGTCTATGTCTAGTTTATTCTTCCAGACAACAACATGCATAGCCCACTCTTCTGGTAAGTTTCTCAGAAATTTTGAGTTTAAATCTTCTTGAGGTATATCAACCCCAAGAACAGCAAGTTGACTCACAATTTTCTATAGCCTTGTAAACATGTGGTCAAGAGATTCATTCATGGTTGATGAGAAATTTTCAAACTGCTGCTTGAGAAGGGTTTTCTGGGTCTTCTTTGTGGCTTCATTCCCTCCATATCTTGCAATAATTGCCTCAAATAATGACTTGGCATCTTTGAATTTGCTGAAGTTTATAAGTTGATCATTTGGAATGGTCATCATCAGCATGCTTCTAGCCTTGAGGTCATTCTTCTTATTTATTCTTTCTTTAGCAGTTGAAGGGATAGTTTTAAGAACTGTTATTTCCCTACCTTCAACTGTTGATATAGTGGTTGTGGGTTTGAAAGAGTTTCCTTCTTCAATGATTTCCCAGAGAGTGTAATCCTGCACCTGGAAAAACTGTTCTATTCTTAACCTCCACAATTCAAATTCATTATGTTTGAGAACTGGCAACTTTGCAGCAACAATTGTTTGAACAGACTCCATGTCCATTTCTTCTTCTTCTTCTTCTTCTTCTTCTTCTTCTTCTTCTAAATCAAAGATATCAACCTGGAAGCTCTGATACCAACTGAGAGGATCACTTGATTTGATAACACACTATAAGGTGTTGGACCTTTGTAATGTGTATATGTGATACTTTGAGTGAATATGATTAAGTATGCAGAATCTACTTAACCACACTTAGAATGTTTATTGGAAATGGAACTGTGATATTTGTGTTTATTTAACAAAGAACAATGAAAGTATTTCACCAAACGATTCAATATTATTCAAAATAATACGAGTGATCTTCACTATTATTAGGGTTACAAAGACCTTGAATCTTGTGTTTTGTTCTATTGTTTTTCTTTATGTATATCCTTACGCACATATCACTTATCTATGTTTTAAGTCATATCTAAGATCTTCCTTTTATAGTCTAAGGAAAAGATCTTTTATAATCTATATGACTCATCTAATTACTAGCTTATGACTAATCTTCATTCTAGCTAGTTGAAGACTTCTCTTGTCAGTCATTAAGATACAACATGTATCTAGGAATACAACTCACTTGGAGTGTTCAATTTGATGACTACAAGAAAGATATTTTCTTGTACACGTATCAGTAGAATAAGTAGTGCTTATCGACTCAGCAGCTGTATGAGTCATAGTAGCATCAGCAGAATCCATCAGTAGAAACACCTTCAGTAGAAAACGTTCTTCAGCAGAATCCATCAATGGAAACGTGCTTTGTGCTTTGTCAGCAGAAACATACTTGATGTATTTCCTTAAGCCTTTATGCTGATTCTTCTGATTATTTAATTCCCAACATGTTTCATGAGTTCATTTCAGCTTTAATATAGATTTTGTGAGTGTTATTTAGTTATTTACTCTTTCATATAAAAAATCTAAAAAAAAATCAGAAAAACATCTAAACAAATAAAAAATTATACGTAAAATAGTTGATATAAACTTCTATAAGCTTTCATATCTTTCTGATAAGCTCATATACGCTTTATATAGCTTTTTGTGAAAAAACTCAAAAATAGTCAAACCAAAAGTCAAATAAGCTCATGTGGATGATAAGCGAGAAAGGGAAGGGCTTATATGCTTTACTAGCTTGTCTTTGACAAGCTAGAGCTTGTAGATTGTTTATTTGATCCTGTTTTGAGCAAGGGTTGAAGTAAGTTTCAATTTAATTTCCATTCTAGCTTATTTAATGCTTATTGCTTTCATTTAAAGTGCTTATTTGCTTACTTGTTGCTATTACTTGCTTAATATCATTTATTTGTTACTATTTCATTGCATATTATTAGTCTAGTATCATTTGATCTCAGTTTTCTCAAAAATCTCAAAATACAAACAATTATAGCTTATTTGCATTAGCTTATTCTAGAGCTTATTTTTCAGTTAAAATTACTTTTATTATCCAACACACAGACGCCTAAACTGCATCAGTTTCACCTATTATTATCCAATCTGTCTAATTCATTTCACCACCTCTATCTCTTTAGAGTTAAGGAGAGATCAGCTTATTGGCTACAAGCTTTTGTTAGTTACGGGTTCACGACATCTAATAGCATACCACATTTCTTTCTTTTCGCAGGAAGCCTACATCAAAGATGCATTAGGCTCTTCTTTACTCAATTGTAGCTTGATTCTAAAACGTTCAATAAGATCTTTCGAATGCATATCAGCATTTTTATGTTGGTTCTTGAACTTGCCATAGGCTACATATAATGAGTTTAGATACCTAACGATAATTCACATACTCATGATGTAAAATCACATCAAAATACATCAAAATAAATTCACATATATTTATAGGTTTTATGTGATAATTCATTATATTTTTAAAGGTATTTAAGTAATTTAACTAGCCATAAGCCTCTATAAGCCCCCATTTTATGGGCTTGGACTTATGGTTTATTTTATAAGCCATAAGCCTCCATAAGTCTATGTGATAAATGAGACTTATTTTATTTTCCGGCTTATTTTAAAAGCTCAAACCCCAATAATCCCTTGCCAAACATAGCCTTAATGTTTTGATATCTAGGGTGAAAATTTACATGTACTCAGTGTGATTGGTATAGAAATTCTTCCTAAGTGATTCACATTTTTATAAGGCAATAAAAACTAACCCCCTTTTTGGTACTCAGTGTGATTGGTCGTTCACACAAGAATGGTTATGTTTCAATATGATTTCGTAATACATCACATTGTATCATAATATCTTGGAGGATTACTTATATGCGCAACAAGGGCTTTTGATTAAAAAATGTATACTTTCGATAATATTATTACCGTGTGTAGAGTAGCTGTGCTAATTTTCTGTCATACATCATCTATATTAAATATTTCAAGTTATAATAATTTGATAAATGTGATAGTGATAATTTTGATATTAAATTTAACAATACGAACACAAATACAAAATATGAATCGACATTTTGGGTTAAAGAAAATAATAATTACTCATTTTTCCAACTACCACTCCTTATTCTTCCCCATCTCATATGAAAACCCTAGCCCCCTTCTTTCATTAACTTTTTGTTCTCTCAATTACACGAATATATTATTTGTTAAAGTCATTTTTGTTTTACTTAATTTTTGTTGAGGTAGCCGTCGGTTACACAAATTGTTTCTGAAGTGATTTTAGTAAATGAAAGGGTTTTTGATAACCATTGTCTTACCTTGTTATAAGCCAAAGCATGTATAATATATATATATATATATATATATATATATATATATATATATATATATATATATATATATATATATATATATATATATATATATATATATATATATATATATATATATATATATATTGATTTTTTGTTCTCAAATGGATTGGAGTTTCACCAAGAAATGTGATTTTTATCATTTAAATCTACAATTTTTGTTTTATGGTTTAACAAAGCATCAACACAAACCAACCAAACAATTTTTTAATTTTTGTTTTATCACGGGTGTTTGGTTTTACATTTTATAGAATACACCTAACCCATTTTACCCACCCACCCGTTGTAACTAAAGAGTACAAATTTAGGGGTGTAATCGAGCCGAGACAACTCGCGAGTAACTCGAGATCGACTCGAAAAATACTCGATTCGACTCGATTTTAAACGAGTCGAGCTCGAGCTCGAGCTACTCGTGTAAGATGTCGAGTCAAGTTCGAGTTCTATGTTACTCGGCTCGTGAAGCTCGCGAGCCTTAACGAGCTTTTCTATAATTACATATATGCCCTTCAAGAATCAAGATTGTGTCTACAAGTTTTACTACAAGTTTAGTGATTAAGTTGCAATATAAGTTAGTTTGCTATTTTTGTGTTTTGATAGTGACTTTTTCAAAAACTTGATTTTATTTAATATATACGAGCCGAGCCGAGCCGAGCCTCGAGCTCGAGTTTTAGTGTTCGAGCCGAGCTCGAGCTTGAATTTTGAGGCTCGGTCGAGCTCGAGCCGAGCTTCGAGCTCGAGTATTATATGTCGAGCCGAGCTCGAGCTTGTCGATACTCGACTCGACTCGGCTCGTTTACACCCCTAATGTACAATACTCAACCAGAATGGGCCCAATTGGGGACACGTGTGATTTTCAAAGTAAAACTCCCTCATTCCCTCCCCTTATTATAAACATAATTCCCTCATTTCCCCCTCGTTTCAAATTCACCACAATCAATCATTTCATTTCAAAATCAAAATGTCGAAACGAAAGAGCTGAGTTCTTCCTGATCACCATGTGTATACTCGTCTTCCTGATAATGTACCTCAGATTCCTGAAGTTAAACCAACAGTTGTGAGTTTTTATTTATTTATTTAATTGATAATCTAGTGATGATCGATATCTGCTTTTTTTAATAAAAATTATTATATAATTGAATCTCTCTCTCTCTCTCTCTCTCTCTCTCTCTCTCTCTTTTTTATTTTATTTATTTATTTATTTATTTTTTCTGCGATGATTTGACTAGGTTTAGACAGAATAAGAGGATGTCAAGGAAGCCAATGAAGGTATCAACTAAAATTTAACCCTTTGTATTTTTTTTTTACCTAAATGTCTTACATTCATCTTTTGCCTTGTAGATTTGCCTGTTGTACTTAAAACACATGCTGTGAACAACAGTTATGTGAAATAAAATCCTTCTGGTCGAAAGTGCTTAAAGAATAAAAAGCTTGTAAGTATTTAGTCATTTAAATTTTATATGTTGTTTTGGTAAGTAATTTGTTGTCTGTAAATTGTTTTTGTCCTATATAGTTATTTATTTCTATTTTATATAGTTTTATCAAACTAGTGTTAATTATATGTAAATTGTTTGTTATGTATTTGAAATTTGTATGTGTTTAATAGTAATAGTATTTGGTGATCTATGACTTCATGAAATCTCTCACGTTGAATTCAATTGGACTTTTTCTATTGTTGGCATAGCTTTTTCACCTTAAGTCGTTTCTATCTTCTCGGTGGTTGCTAGAATGATATCGGTGTTAGTGAAAATATATACATATATCTCATTTAGGTTTTAGTGATTATAAATATATATTGTGAGACATTTAAAATCGTTAGCGATAGCTCAAAACAAAAGCAAACAAAGACAACACGTCCAACACGCTGGACCCCATGCCAGCGCATGAGCCTAGAGCGCCGGGTCTTCGCTCGGTTTTTCAAAGTCGACCTTCTACCTATCCATCCTACAACTTTTGATCTTTCAACACATATTCGTATATGTTTGGTAAAGTGTTACATATGAACCAGGCTCACCCATAATGATTTGACGCTACATAAGTACATGATGGCTTTTAGTTCAAAAAAAAAAAGTAAAGGATAGTTTACCAGTATGAGATCTCCCTCTTATATAACACTCCACCTCCAATATTGATGTTTTAAGACTTGATTAAACGTATCTTTTTCCTAATAAAATAAAACCCCTAGTGGGGACTTTTCATTTCAAAAAAATCAAATCATTCCTTATTAAGTAATAAAATTTTTATTTTATTTTTTATTTTAAAGATTTTTAATAAAAAGAGGCTTAAATATTTCCTAATTTAACAAAAAAAAAAAAATTGTAAATTCGTTTTAGGTAAAAAGTGAGTGAAAAGTTATATGTGTCAAAAGTATGAAAAAAGAAAACTTTAAAAAGATGGAGTGAATCTACAATATGTTCAGGGGGTTTAAAAAAAAATTTTGAAAAACAAAACCACAATCAAACACAACCGGTTTCATCATATATCGACACAAAAAAAAAGAAGAAGAAAAGAAGTCAACCAACAAACCCTTAATTTACAAAAACAAATTCGAACTCATCAATTATCACTTTTTTTAAAACTCGAGCGATCATGGGTTATTCATGCTTATTCGTGGCTTCACAAAGAAGGTACAATACATTTTTTTTTTCAATTGGTGTTTGAGATTAGATTTTTATATTTGCTTATCAATTTTTTTCACAAATTGATAACTATTTTTATGCAATTAATTATCAATCCCAGATGAATGATTAATCAATAAAGCAAAATATCGACACAATTAGTGAAGAGGTACATCAATCTTTTTAAAAAGGTTAAGTTTTTTTTTTGGAATTGAATTGATGGCTCAAATAATCAAAATGTAGGCTTATTCCATTGTAATAGAAAACGGACAAGCCAATTTGTTTGCTTTTATATAATAGGTATTACAGGAGCGAGGGGAGAGCACATCACGTCATGGACCAGCCACATTTTCTGTTTTACTTTTCCAGGTATCCGGTGCTTTAATATCTATGTTGCAGATGGAGAAAAGTATTGTGCTCTTTAGGCCAAACTTAGTTCGATGAAAGGTATGGCTTCTGTATTTCATCTTTTGCATGTTTTTATTACTCTTTAAATTTGTAAAGATCAAAGGTGTGTGTTGCTTGGATTTAGGGATTTTTATTTGGTTAATCTAAGTTTTATATGGAACTTTAGTGTTTTGGACATTGGATGGAATTAATAGAATAGAATACAGTGATTCATCCCCAACTTCACATCATGTTCACACACATAAATCAAGAAGATTATAGTGGTGTGTTTGTATGATTATGCTAAAAAATTATGCACTTGATTGTATTAATATAGTTGTAACTTGGAATTATTACTTTTCACAAAGATTCGTGATTTGTAATAGATTCTTGAGTGGGTGTATACATGAAGATTGGCAGCTGCTTTGGTTGTTTGAGGTAGAACTTGACCATAGGCTGACTTATGACCACAGATTTGGTGTTTTGTGTATTGTTATGTGGTTAATTTATTAACCTAAGGTTTCCTTATAGTTTGTTATGCATTCAAGTCAAGCTTTTAATATTCGCTTATTAAGGTATCGTTCATCAATTAGTATATTATGAGACCAAATTAATAAGGCGCACATACCAAACTAAAAGTATGAACATGTTGTAGATAGCATTTTCGTTTGTGATGTTTTTTTTTCTCAACTGTATTATTTAGAAATTGTGTTGTCTCGGAATTAGGATTGGAGTAGTAGCATAACTTTTGGCTTAGATTTGTATGAATAGGGTTAGTTGGATACTTGGATGATATGTATGTTGATTCTTGGTTATGTATATTTGATGTGTCATCGGTAATAGAGTTTCCTTTAAGTTTGTTTCCTGCTATTCTACAAGTACTTTTCATTGCACTCTCTTATTTTGATCTCGAAAAGTACTGATGTTAGATCACGTAATCATGTTTGTTTTTAGTTTGGCTGCTTTCCTGTTTTGTATCTATCAGCTTCTATCGCTTTGGTCACCGAAAAAGATGTTGCTCAGGTATTACTGAATATTTATGGCAACTTATCTTTAGTAACATTATACTTGAAAACCGATATATGATATGACTATAAAGTATAAAAACATCACCTTTTAGTTTCAACTTTATGGGGTGTTTGGAATTGCTATCTTATATTGTTTTTATAAAGCATAGCTATCCCACGCTGGCAACATCACTTGAAAGTTACCCACTTTGAACTAGATCAGGTCCATTGTTCTCCGCAATGCGAAATAATGCTTATTTTGAATTGTCAAAAGACCTCTTGAATGCGCCCAACAATTTCTCTTTGATCCATAGATTCTATACAACAGGTTATGGAATCTACAAAACACAGGTTATGGAATCTACAAAACACAAGCCACATTGAATAATTTATAGCATTTGTCAATTTTTTAACTTATTACACAATTGTGCTATAGGAGATTATAATGAATAAGTAAATTAGGAGCTATGTTATTAAAAGATTGCCAATTTTATCAGCATAGTAAATTGAAGTTTTGACATCAAATTTCAAAAACTCATTGAACCTAAAGTTATTCAACACACGCACAAAGAATATAGAATGGTGACAAATCTGTACCAAATATTGTGGTTTTTTAGTTTTGGTTTGTCTATGTTATACGTGACTATTCAATCATAACCTGATGAAATATTCATATGTTTGGTGATCATTTCTGAGTATGCCTTGACCTTTATAATGATAATAGTTTGTGCCAAAGAAAACAGCTCCCGTGGTTCAAAAGTCAAAACCCAGAGTCAAGTAGTGAAGAAGACACCGATTACTGTTCTCATAATTTTTAGTTTATTAAGCCAATAAGGTTTATAGAAGTTGATAAGGTCTAAAGAGCAAGCTTTTTGCCTTTCCTAAATTCAAATAAGCCCATAAAAAAGGCTAAATGAGCTGATCCAAACGCCTTCGATATAAGTTCTTGAGTTTGAAATTTAATTAGTTTACGTTCAGAGCATTAATAGCAATCGCAAAAGAAATGTAGTTGACTTGCATAACCTTTTCGGCTTTCCATACTCGGTCGACGAAAAATTTCGAGAGGTGAACAGGACTTGGATGTTGGATGCTCAGGTCAGTTCACCATCCTCATCACAAGGTTAGGATTTTAATGTTTTTCATAATACATTCATCCATTGTAGGTATTGTTAGTAACCATGTAAAAAAAAGGCGTGTCCCGCTGCTGTGTATGCGCATATAGGAAAGGGACCAGTCGTATTGGATTTTGGGGCTGGAGTGATCTGCAAGGATGTGTTGCTACCCAGTATTACAATGTCGCACATCATAGGAGGACGGGAATGTGAGACCCACCACGAGTTTTGTGAAACCATTTCTGCTCCTGTTTTCCAGGCACAAGAACAAACAATCAACCAACAGCCATGCCCGGCAGAAGGTAACACGTTTCAGATATTTAGAAGCACTTTCAACTGTTACGTTATGGTAATACACCTTTTATATAAGTGGGTTTCAAAATTCCCTTGCTGTCTGCTTTGTAAATGCAGTCGTGATCTTGCAAGATTCCAGACAAATTTCAGCCGGTCAAGGCCGTGCATATGGGCCGCTCAAAAGGAGTTTTGCCGACATGTGCACGGGTTCGTTCACATATTAAGACACAATGAGTTTTAAACATTGTTGTAAGCTAGCTAGCCGGTTTCCTAATAGTTTCATGTCCTTATCACTATAGGTTCACATGGTTCATAGACCCACTCCTCAAAAACAGAAGATGCATCGTCAGCCAGACAATCTCAGACATGTCAACGTTAGTGACAGTCTCCTTTTTTTCTATCGACATTTTGAGTGTTTTAAAATGATTGAGATTTACAGTGGTGTTTTAGATTGCTTATTAGTCGAAGAAAAACTCTTAACTGTTTATAGAAGTTTGCCTTTTTCTCAACCTGTTTGTAGAAATTGCATTTGAATGATGATTGAACCTGAAAATTTGTAGTTGTACTAACTTGAACTTTTTATGTGTTGCCGTATAGGATTCAATGGCGCAAGAGGAGTGAATGAAGTGGAAATAACGACGAGCTGTTAGGTATGCAAGTAGCTAACTTCTTATTGGTCAAGCAATGCTTTAAATCAGTTAAGCTACCATGTGCGTTGTTTATCTACGAAGAATACTATACCAAATTAGACTTATATGGAGTAACTAAAAGATTTATGCACGCTTCAACTGTGAATTACTTATGCTAATATACTGTTTTTTACATCTCCTCGCCGAGTTTTTACAAATACTGTTGTTGAACTTTGTATGCGGTCCTCTATTTTCACTCCTTTGAGATACCTAAGAGTGCTGCACTTTTATTCATAGATTCTTGACAACAAAATCAACGCGTATGCACCCGAAACCTCATAACCTGATCATTTATGTCGGGTTAGCGCCAATCTTAGGTAATGTGACATTGGCGTAAACCATTAGGCTTTGTTATTGTATGTACCATTGCCTGTGTGTATTTTTTTTTTCTTTTTACTATATGTTGCCATGAAAGAGAAAAAAGGGTTGCTCATATAAACTCTTGCTCTTTAACCATAAATTGTAGTTCAACATTAAATAGGCCAAAGACTTCACTAATCAGCTATGCAACATATTTGTGTAAAAAGATTAATTGCACAGCATGTTGCAATACCATATACAACCAACAGTGTGTATTTTGTTAACTCACTTTTTGGAATTTTTCATGTTTTTTTTCCCTTCATATTTAGCACTTGATTATAGTTTCTCATATTTATGTTGTACATGTTGTGAAATATGAAGGCCTTATTCAGAAATATGGCGTGGTAGTCCATTACACCCATGTAGAATATTAGGCATGGAATTACTCTCATACTTATTTGTTCCTGATAAAAAACAAGCTACGCAAGGGGCACAAAACATTTAGTGTGAATGACGCAAATAAGATCGATTTAGCCAATAATGATCGAGTGTTTGACTCCGATACAGGCCTTCATATAGAATAGATTCAAGCACCAAATGCACTATTTGTTGATATACAAGCATGTGAAAAAAAAATATATAGGTACCTTTCGTGGCACTACATTATTATTGCACATGATTTATCATTTGGCACTACATTATTATTGCACTTGAAAGTACAATGTTCTAATGTACTTTTTCTCTCAGTAAGTCAAAAAAACTTTTGTATCATTTGTTTGCAGTAAATATGAAGATCATAGGAATAAGAGTTGTTAGAGAATGTCTGGGCAGATCATGGTTGACCAACAAAAGCAATTGCTAATGGCCACCAGAATATACAGGTATTAATAGAGACCAGACCATATTTTGGCTTCAATTTTTAAATTTATCAAACTGGTACCACGTGCCTCAACTTCATCTTATAATCATTGCGGTTCTCTGCATTAAAAGGCTATGGTTATGCATAAATGCTGGTGGGCGAAGGCTGTATGAATGATTATGCACCTGCAACAGCAGGTAATGCCATAATTGGGATTTTGTTTGCAACCGTTTTTTGGACATTTTCTTATTTAACCTTCCTGCATTACAGGGTATACAGGGACCTTAGGACTGGATGTGGCATGTGCGGAAATGTAAACAGAATTCGGCAGGTGTTATATGGGATTTGCAGACGCTTTTTTTGGCACCTCATTATCGGTTTCTACTTTATCTCATAATCATTCTCAAAACACATTGCCAAACACCCTTTTATTTAAGC
Organism: Artemisia argyi; assembly: GCA_030686995.1. Classification (NCBI taxonomy): domain Eukaryota; kingdom Viridiplantae; phylum Streptophyta; class Magnoliopsida; order Asterales; family Asteraceae; genus Artemisia; species Artemisia argyi. Next base: position 137,851,504 of record CM060707.1, read on the forward strand.
TGATGTAATGTTGTATGTTATATGGTGTTGTTTGTTACATACCAAGGCTAAAGATATTGAGCTAAGAGGGCATACCGATAGCGTGAATCAGGGGAGGCCTTTCAATCGCTCGCAATGGAATGACAAGCACATCAGCAACAATGCGTAGACGTGAGTGGTCCACTTTTATTTTATTCTAACATTCTTATACAGAATTTATGCTTTCTAAATGTTGTTGTCGACTTAGTCATTCGAGTCAGATAGCCATGACATTTGTTAGCAGCCATATGTTTATGTGTCGTTTACATGCATTAAAAAGCTACCTTAACTCATAACGTTTTAACTTCGCCCTTTTCCAAAGTTTGTCACTGCTATTTGTTAGTAGCCTGTTTTGCACATTTTCAGTACACTCTTTAAAAAAATTGTTTTCAATTAATGTAACTTGCAAGGCCAGCGTGCATTGCTGCTACGCTTAACATCTTTTGAATGATCCTGCTATGTCACTATGATTGTAGGCGACTCAGAGACGCAAAATATTCCACTTACTATGACAGCTGTGAGGCGCCCAACAGGATCGAGATATGCTACCGGCAAAAGGAGTCTCGCAGAAATGTGCACAGGTATCGTCCAATATTATGCACAACGGTTCTTAAATCCGTTGTGGCTCCCAGTCTACGACTTGCTAATCAATTTCTGTTCCAATTATTGCAGGCCTACATGATTCTCAAGCTGGGCCTTCAACCACTAATACCGGAAGGGCGGGTACACGAGCAGCGGCTCGCAGGCGTGAGTCATCTACTTTTACATCACTGAAATACCCGTGCACATAATTTCTGATTCTTAAATTACATTGCCTGTGCGTACAGCTGATGTTTACTCCCATCAAAATCGTAATAGTTGTTTGTAAGACTTTCAATCTAAATCTATATTGTTGTTTCTATGGGTATGACCGATCTCATATACCAAGCACTCCCGCAGAAACGCGCGGGCTACCCCAAATTGGTTATTTTCATGTTCAACTTTCTTCGATGTCTGAGTTTTGCTATAAAAATCCAACTTGCATACGCGAACCATGAAGGTGTTTTTGAGTTGAAAAAAGCTGAACATGAAAATATCAAAGCTTCAATTTTTTGATTATAGAAAAAAGTTGAGGCTTAATATTTTCATGCTCAACTTAATTCACTAATAAAAATCTAACTTGCTATAATAAGATATTTTCATGTTCAACTTTCTTCTATATCTGAGTTTTGCTATAAAAATCCAACGGGCCACAAATTTCTGATTATAGAAAAAAGATTTTGAGGCTTGACGAACAGAAGCTAAATATGATTTTTTAGGGAGTTATCAACACTTTTTTATGTTCATCATTTAAAAAAAGGCACACTAACCACAATTGTACGTTGAAGCATACCTTGGAATACCACTTGATCTCAGTGTATACAAGTAATAGCAACCCCATTTACGTTGAAATTTAAATTACAACTAGTGGTAACCGATATGTATATTCTATGTTGTGGCATACTTATTATACTACTAATACATTGTTGTGCAAAAACATATACTACAAGATATATTAATGCGGTTTTTAGATGTGTTTAGATTATAAATCAGTGTAGCATTGGGTCAAATTGGTTATAATCTACTTTTTGGTTTTTTAATACTGTATATAAAAGACGTTATTAAAGAATATTAGAAATCTCGTGTGTTTACGGGCTTTATAACTACACATAACTTGAGCTCTCTTCATGGTATAATACAAAATTAAAAACCATAAATAAAACAAAACAAAAATTAAATCATTTCTTTTTTAATAAATAAAAACACATTATTCAAAAAATTAGAAAAAACCCCGCGCGTGCACGGGCATTATAACTAGTGACTATAATATACTTTCTAGGATTTTATGTTCCAAGTTTGCATGTCTCAAGATTGTTATATAATTTTACAATTAATATAGAGCGACAAATTCTTCTTAGAAATTTTTGACCTGTGTAAAATCATTCCATGTTTTATATAATAAAACAAAACTCTAAGTGGGGACTTTTCCATTTAAAAAAAAAAAAAACTAAACCATACCTTATTTAGTAATAATATTATTTAAAAAAAAGATTATTTTCTTATTAGGAAACATTTTATATTTATCTATAACACGTAGAAGATAAATACAAAAAATATAGATAAGATGCAATTAACAATAGGATTGAAATTTTTAAATAATTATCTTTAATAATAAAAAATTATAATTAAACATCATAAATCAAACAAAACAAAGATTAAATTATTTATTTTTTAATAAATAAAAATATATGATTCAAAAAATTAAAAAAAAAAAAAAAACTCACGCGTGCGCGGGCATTATAACTAGTATACTACTAACTTGATATTCGTTAAGAGTAATGATAGAGGGACCTAATTCATAAGACTAAATTTATGCCTAATCAATTAATCATGTGACATGTGGAATGCACATTTTCTCTTTCATGATCCTCACCACTAATCTTGCCATGTGTCGTTATCATAGAGTTAGGCATGTTTTTAGGCATGAATTTTAGTCATGCAAATCATTTTCCATTCGTTAATGACATCTTTTAGTTGGGGGCCATGACATTTTAATTGTATCGCTATCTTGCCACTGCACCCTATCCATATGGGCCAATCACAAAAAAGAATAAGGGTGTGTTTGGTTAAGAGAAATGATGGTAAAGAAATGGAAATGGGCTTATTTCCCATGTTTGGTTTGAGAAAAAATAAAAAGGTGGAGATATTCCATTTCTCGAGAATTTGGCTCTTTGTATTTTTATTTCCATCCCATTTTATTTGGAAATGATGAGCCTCTTTAATTCTCCGCTTTTTTGCTTTTATAGGAAAAATATTAAAACATAAAAAAGGGGTATAACATGACACAATCACGTGACCACCACATTCTACCCCACACATTTCACCCAATATTTAGAAAACCTGTCAAACCCTAATCCCTAATCACTAGTTTCAGGCTTTTTCACCTCTGGTCTCCAGCCCCAAACACAGCTTGATTTCTATTCCCTGAATTTCTATTCTCTGCTTCATTTTATTTCTCTGAATTTCTCTCTACCAAACACACCCTAAAGGTATTCCTAAAGAAATCTATATTAGTGCCAATCCAACGTTCATTCGCCTAATTCTAAATCCATAAATGTCATTTTTTTTCTCTCCTCATATACTCTATTTGTTTTGTCAAATTAATTCCATGATTGTTAAAGTTATTATTAGGCACCAATTTTAGAATGATCACTATAAATAATTAGAGTTAATTACTTAAATCGTCCATGTTGTTTGTCTGATATCACAATTTTAGTCCCTAAATTTTTATTTTTGTGGATCTTCTCTTTGTGGTTTTGACCTGTTACAGGTTTGTTCCTTTGACCAATAATTCTGTTAACTTGAAGGGTATTTTGGTCTTTTTATTATTATTATTATTATTATTATTATTATTATTGGGCAATTGAAAGTTAAAATTTGTAAAAAAAATTGGCAAAAATTTTGATAAATTTAGTGAAGAAAGAAAACACAAAAACAAAACTCCAAGTGGGGACTTTTCCATTTCAAAAAAACTAAACCATACCTTATTTACTAATAATATTATTTAAAAAAAAAGATTATTTTCTTATTAGGTACTCCATCCGTCCCAATTTATTTGTCCACTTTTGACTTTTTAAGTCTTTCTTGTTCAACTTTAACCTTAAATTGTGTTTTTTGTGTTATATAATATTTGATGGAAGTTATACTCAATGAAAATACATTTAAAACTCAATCAATTCATATATTTTACATCAAGTATTATACAACACAAAAAATAATATTTGAGGTCAAAGTTGTAAAAGAAATACCACAAAAGTCAAAAGTGGACAAATAAATTGAAACGGAGGGAGTATCATTTTATATTTATCCATAACACGTAGAAGATAAATACAAAAAATATAGATAAGATGCAATTAACAATAGGATTAAAAATTTTAAATAATTATCTTTAATAATAAAAAATTATAATTAAACATCATAAATCAAATAAAACAAAGATCAAATTATTTATTTTTTAATAAATAAAAATATATGATTAAAAAAAAAAAAAAAAAAAAAACTCATGCGTACGCGTGCATTATAACTAGTAATGCGAACTTGATATTCGTTAATGACATCTTTTAGTTGGGGGCCATGACATTTTAATTGTACGCTATCTTGCCACTGCACCCTATCCATATGGGCCAATCACAAAAAAGAATAAAGGTGTTCCTAAAGAAATCTATATTAGTGCCAATCCAACGTTCATTCGCCTAATTCTAAATCCATAAACGTCATTTATTTTTCCTCCTCATATACTCTATTTGGTTTGTCAAATTAATTCCATGATTGTTAAAGTTATTATTAGGCACCAATTTTAGAATGATCACTATAAATAATTAGAGTTAATTACTTAAATCGTCCATGTTGTTTGTCTGATATCACAATTTTAGCCCCTACACTTTTATTTTTGTGGATCTTCTTTTTGTGATCTTGACCCGTTACAGGTTTGTTCCTTTGACCAATAATTCTGTTAGTTGACTGTTAACTTGAAGGGTATTTTGGTCTTTTTATTATTATTATTATTATTATTATTATTATTATTATTATTATTATTATTATTATTTTATAACATCACTTTATTAAAAACAAATAGGATTTTTACAAGAAATTAGTGGGGAGCCGAGAGACTAACTGGGCCCCCACACCTCTAGCTATAGCAAAGCTAATCCTATTAAAAATATGTGGAGCCGTACGTGCGCCGATGTCTTGAGTCATAGAAAATCGACGAATACGCTTTAATAAGGTCACTGCATCTTTTTCAAGTTCTCCAAAAGAAGAGAATGAAAAGGGGAGGAACCCATATCCGATATCAGCACATTTAGCCTCATACTTGACACGTTTACGTTGTGCGGCTTCAATAACCGCCCGACCGGGCATAAAATCAACCATACTCGAACATGTCAAAGGTGACGATCCTGTAAGATCAACACAAACATCAAGCCCATCCTCCCAAGAGTAAAGTAACATATCAGCTGGACGTAAGGGTTTGTCCCTCTCTCCATGAAGCCCAATATCAACCTCCTTACGAGCTGAAATCCCAGACCGAGAACATATATCAACCAGAACATCACGCACAACATTATGCCGATGTTTAATACCAACAATACCTGCGCACGAAACAGCATGATCCCCAAAAATATCTCCAGGAAAAACCTTAGAACAAGCTGAACATGGCATCTGGACAGTAAAAAGGGGGACACCCAACTAGGGGTGTTCATGGGGCGGTTCGGCTCGGTTCGGTTAAAGATTTTAACTATCCATCGCGGGGCGGGTAGTTCATTTTACTATCCAAAACCGAACCGTACTAGGCGGGTAACCAGACATGCGGGTACCCGAAATGAGCGGTTACTCGCGGTTCGGATCAGGGTTAACCATTTTAAAAAATTAATCGAATCAAATAAGACGAACAATAACCAAAATTAGAACGTAATTGTAAAATTAAATAACATTGAAGAGATTATAGCCATTGTAAAGTTGTTTCATCACAATTAAAACATTCAAATTATCATATGTAACAAAATAACTAATACTATTTATCTGACGTCTAGGGTTATGATCATGTTGATCCTATGAAATTCATGGATGTTAATAAATGATTACATTAGGTAAGTAAAAATGCATTATACGATAAAAGTAGTACAGAAATATCGTTAATACTTGTACGTTTTTATCAATGGTTTGTTGAAACCTACATGTATATTATACACGGTTCGGTTCGGGTAACCGCGGATAACTAAAAGTAAAACCCGAAACCGAACCGTGATAAGCGGGTTTTTCCGGTTTCGGGTGTTCTCGGTTATCGGTTTTTTTCGGTTTCGGATTGAGCGGATCGGCTCGGTTCGTCGGTTTCTCGGATTTTTTGAACACCCCTACACCCAACCGATAACACAACACACACCGGTAAGTCCTGGCATTCATAGTTTGTCCCAACCCGGATATCGGTGTCACCCGAAGCCAATCTGACGTATAATCCTCTTTTAAAGAGCTCCATAATGCTATCTGTCTAGGGGATAAATGGAAGGTGGATTCAACTGTTTGGACAACACGTGTGAAATGTATATCTGCCAATTTCTTCATAAGTTTGGGGGCAGCGATCTCACTAGGGTTACTCAAAAGGTCAATTTCCATATTCACATTAAAAGTACGCAAAGCATCATCAAATGAGGGACCAGTAGTAACAATACCAGAACTACGGAGAAGCTTAGTCTGTAAGCTGACAGATTGAAGTCTAGAAGCAAGGAAGGCATAGTTCAGAACATCACCTGCAGAATACACACCCAGCCCTCCAAAAGCAAAAGGTAGGGTGGCAAGTCTCAATTGCCAATCACCGAACCCAGGTCCAGAAGCAGTAACAATACGTTCTAAAGAAGAACGAAGTGCTGCATCAAAAGAAACCTGAGCACCCTCAAAGACCAGAGGAGGACATGTGCGCATAGAAAAATACAACTTGGAAATACCAGCACATGCACGCAGTAGCAACAACTCACATTGAGGATCATTAAGCTTAGCAACAACATCCATAAGTTCAATAGTTTTAGCAACCCTTTTCATAACAAGCTTACTACTAAACTCAAAGTCCACACTGGCGGACCCACCTAATAATTTAACACCATGCGAAGGTCGAGAAATATTAGGGGGAAAGACACCAACATACCTGCTCCTGGGATCTTCCTTAGACCAAAAAACCTCAGTTTTAACAACATTAAGGTGCAAACCACAACTAGGTCCATCCATCATAATCAACTCTAAAACCTTCCCTACAATCAAAGTATCTCCGTTAATAGTACCATCATCCAGATACCAAGCTTGAAGATAAAAGGGTAAACGAGTCTCTAATCTTACATGCCAAGGGATGTAACACTAAAGCAAAAAGAAGAGGCCCAAGCGGATCACCCTGTTGCACCCCTTGGTGCGACCATAAAGTATGCTCACCATAATATAATCTGGCAGGACTGGAGTAACAGAATTCCACCCAACGTGAAATAGCCGGAACGCGAAGGCGAACTTCCCGTAACATAACTGCACGATCCACCATATTGAAGGCGTTTTTAAAGTCCACTAACAACATAGATAGACCGACATCACCCCCTCGGTTTTCAATCAACCGATTCACAGCATGAAGAATTGCATCCCCACCTCCCGATACCCCCACGCCAAATTGCAAACCATCAAAATAATCGTTCAAAGAATGACCAATCATAGAAGCACAAACTTTGGAGACTAAACGCCTCCAAACAGTCCCAACAGCAATAGGACGGATCCCTCCTCCTGGTTTAACCAAAGGCGTGAGAGGAGCACTAGCCACATACTCGCCCAACACCCTTGGGCATTTACCCTCAAGAAAAAGGTTCACCACCTGGGTGATAGAAGCGACTAACTCATCAGAAATAGCAACAGCAGCACCATTTAAACAATCCAAGAGGTGTTGGGCACGCAAACCATCCCGTCCACAAGAAGTACCACGAGGGAAACTCTTAATCATATCAAGAACCATAGCAGGAGATGCCGAAAGGTGATGATGATCAATAGGTATATCTGGCAAAAGAGGAGCGGATTGAAAGGGGTGCTTAGTTTTTAAATCCTCAAGAGTAGTATCATCATAAGCCGCAATACCCGAAGAAGAAAGAACTCTGACAGCAGCAATATAATGGCCATCACAAATCTTCCTCTTACACTGCTTGATATTACAGTCACCCAAGTCCAAGTTGTCGTCATCAATAAAGGGGGGGGGGGGGGGTTCGGCTAAAACCTCACGCACAATTTGTAAACTACCACCAGGTGTGCTCCAAGATGAAATTGCATTAACAATATACTCTTCCTGTCGTTGACGCTTAGTAGCAGACCTACACTCTTGATTACTCCTCGGGCAAAAGGTTTTAAGCAGGCAAAGAGGCAAGACTAACAAACCAACCCAGCAAGAAATATCGTCAGGCGAACAAACCACTTTATCAAGAGCCCCTTTCAAAACCCGCGAAAACCCCAAACGACATTTAGGAGGGATGGATTTGACAGTACGCAACCCCTTAGAAAGTAGAGTATCAAGGAGATGTAAATCAAAACCACCAAACTCATCAGAAACCAAATCCTCGACGAGAGCATGAGAAAGAGCCTGTGGTTTGGTGAGATCATGCAACACGAACCGAACAACACCATCACCACAATCCGGAGGTGACACAAAATCAGACCCAACACCATGCCGACACTTAGCCCGAAAAGTATGCGTTTTGAAACAACCACCACATAACCACAATCCCATACGCCTAAGAGTAACCTCAGCCCTTTCAAAAATGACCAAATCCGATACAAGAGAATGTCTAGTGATGGCTTGTGCCTCCCCCCTGAAGTGTCGATCACGAAGAAGTGTAATCAAATAAGTCTTAGTAAGTCCATTTCCACCTCCATCACGACACCCACTAAGACCCGCGAAGGGGCAGTGAAATCTCACAATAGGCATAGGAAATAAACCACAAACACAAACACAACAACAACAGTAACAAAGGCGCAGCAGAAACCTGTAGAAAACTTGAAAATTGGAACTCTTACAACCAAAGGGTCATCCTTAACGCATAAGAAATGTCAACATGCAAACCACCTGGTGTGAAATCAAATGAAAAACGTCCTAAATCCAAGAATGTTTGACTAACCAAAGGCACACTGTAGCAATGCTCGTAATAAACCAAGACCAAAACCAGCGATGTAGAAACCGAATCGAATCTTGTAACGAACCCCTACAACGGCTTCGAATAAAACCCAAACACCCACAACAGTTATGAAGAAGTAATCGGAACCCACCACTGATCACATAAACTGCAGCAAAACCTACCACTGATCACATGAACTTCATCAAAACCTAAACCCTAGGCGTTAACCCAAGGCGTTTTTAAAACCAGGACGTGAACAAGGATCAAAACCCAGGCAGGATCAAACAACAAACTCCTAGGCGCTAACAATAACCCAAGATCACCAAGAAACCAAAGACCACCGCCGATATACCAAACGGTTTTCAAAAAAATGAAAACCCTAAAAAAAAAAAGAAAAGAAAACGGGAAAGGAAGAAATAAAAAAGAAAAAAGAAGGATCAAGGATCAACCACAAAGATACAACTGATGGTGTTGGATTATTATTATTATTATTATTATTGGGCAATTGAAAGTTAAAATTTGTAAAAAAAAATTGGCAAAAATTTTGATAAATTTAGTGAAGAAAGAAAACACAAAATATAAGTGAAAAATATCAAACGTAAGCATGTGTTAATGTGATATGAATATAAATATACACGGTTGTACTTATAACAACGACTCATGTAACTCCTCTTTAAAGTTTACATAATGATATCTGAAAAATAATTTTAAAAACTTTGTATTTTAACTTCATTAACGGTCATTATACACTATTAAACTTACATATTGTATACAACATGATATTTATAGTTAAATGTAAACAACAACATTAACATCAACACCCATGTTAGTTAAACATAGATAAATCTTTAACCTAACATAAATCTTTACAAAATATTAATCGATATAAATACATAATGAAAAAATTTATGTAAAAACCCATGCGTAATTAGTAGTTTTACTTATACCATAATTAAAAAATAAAAAATAAACAAGGGCAAAGTCTTATGTCACTATTAAACTAAAATGTTAAAAATAAATTTAATATATGTGTAAACACCGTATGTGCACGAGACTTACAACTAGTAATGTATATAGTAAATTATAGCATGAATAACAAAACCCAACAAAAAATTACAAGTTTTTGAAGTCATAATATTAGCTAAAAATTAATTATACCATTATAAGTCATATGTAATAACAATATTATTTCAATTATCATGAGTAAGTTCAATAAATTGCATTGAATTATTATATGTTACAAAATTTTAAAACTAAAGTATTTAATTAGAAAGTGTGCAAACTTAATTTTTTAAAGATTTTTTATTAATAAAAAAGCCTAAATGCTTTGTAATAGTTTAAAAAAGGATTCAAGATAAAGATACAAATTAGCAAGTTTTTTTATTTAGTAGGAAAGAAAATGATACACGCTAAAGTATTTTGTAACAACTTGGATACACTTTTAACTAATTATTTTCGGATAATTTAGCAAGTTTCGTGGAATTAATAGGAAAGAAAAATAATACACGCTAAAATATTTTGTAACAACTTGGATATATTTTTAACTAATAATCCTTATAAATATTGTAAGCACAATGAGACATCATTTAACACAAGCAACCAAGTTACGGTTGATCAAACATAAGTTATTGTTTTCCTCAAAACCATCATAGAAGATAGTTATTGAATCCATACAGTACAAGTTCCTCAAACCCATCATTAAAAATACTAAAAAAAATTACCGAGATAGATTCATACCATCAATGTTTTGTAAGCTTGACAACTTTATTAACATTAAACTTGAAGATATCCCTGAAAAAACAAAGCAAGAAGCTAGTAAACAGAGTTAGAAATCAAGTTAAATGAAACTGAACGAGATGTTATTAGCACAAAAGCTTCTAATATCCAAAAGATAGTAAACTAAAAGGGCTAAAACTAATAAGAATGTCTAAAGCTGAGAACATTTTTTACATGAAGAGGAATGCTAATGATAAATAATAGACGTTACGGAAGACTCCATTTTCGATAGTACAATAAAAAGTCAGGGTTACATAAATAACTATAATTTACATCGAGTAACATTGTTACCAAACACAAGATTCTAGCTATATATAACAATCATCATTAACATAATTATGAAATCTGGAGATCTACGTACTACAGGGTAGTAAAAGAAAGGAAGGTCAAATAACAACACAACATTTCAAACAAACCTTACCATTCATCTTCCTATTCTTCATCCGCCTCTTTCTCTTAAGCATGTCATGTGAAAAACGAAAAAACCTTGAAATTACATCATAACTAGAAACCGATTTACCACTCCTGTTGTTATTCTTTGTGTGCCTCTTTCTCTTCGGTTTCCCATTAAGATGAGGAGAAACAAGGCTGGGTACATATATAGGAGAAGCAATATATTTCCCGTCCTTGGAGAAAAATTTATCACCTTTATCAAATAAGTACCAATTGTTGTGTTGAATCAAATGCTTGAGCACGTGTGCAACATCATACTTGTTCATCTCACGATCATACGGTAGTAGTTCCCAAGATTGTTTATCATTATTATTTTTCATTACCCATCTCTGGTACGGGGGATGGTTACGAAATATGCATAGACATCCTTCGACAATCCCCAAAGAGTTTGACCAATCACATACATAACGTGAGTCATGTGGTTGGGAGGTTTCTTTGAATTCCTCTCGAGATAAATCAAAAGAAAGAATCACTCTCTTGGTATAACAATCCTTCATAAACCAGTGAAGCATTCCATTCCATAAGATACCAATAGGACCAGCAGCTTCATACTTCACTTGACTCGTAACTTTCCAAATATTTGATTTCAATGTCAACACTCGAAAAAGTGTCCCTCCCTTATGCATCTTGATACCCATAACAACCTTGTAATCATCTGTCAACGAATCATAACCAAAACACCAACATAATGACATCCTATCAGCAATCATGGATGGCTCGGGGATCTCGGGGGCTGTTTGCAGTTTCTTAACCTCTCTAGTTAAAGGATTTGTTACTACAACTTGAGCATTAAAGATAGAGATAGAAAAGCATACAAGGCCATTGGAAGAACCAATAATACACGAAGATCTGGTGTGATAGCATTCAAAGTTATAAAGCGTTTTTCCATCATTGCGTTTATCCCCATATGTTGGCTTTATAATTCTTCTGTGTCCAAGTTCATGGTTGTTGTGATCTTTGTTGCATGTATAATCTAGATGATTTTTAACAAAACGAGAGCTGGAGATCAAAGAAAGCCATGACTTACAAACGCTTTTGCATCGAATGAGATCTTCACCATCCAATCTTACAAGTATATCTTCAACTAAATCTATCAAAAGCTCCTAAGACATAACCTAATAATAAGATATTGAAAGAGAGCGGATGTAGATGATACATACATACATAGGTTAAGCATCGAATCAGATCTTCACCATCTAATGGCATAAGTATATCTTTAACCAAATCAAATACAAGCACTGGCATTATTGAAATCTAAAAAGAGGCAAGCTTTGAAATCTTGATTTAGATATATTTTCCAAATGATTAGCAAAAGACAAAATTAGAGGGGAAATTTTTCATGGGTTTCAAAAACAAAATTATAAAAAATCAAAACGAAAAATATTTAACTTTTTCTTTTTAATGGCATTTTTTTTTTAAAAAGAGAAAGATGAGAAGAAATTCTTGAACACATAAATAAGAAACCAAAAACTACACAACAAGGAAAATCCTCTATAATTAAGATTAAAAAAAAAAAAAAAAAAAAAAAAAAAAAAAAAGCCAACATGACAATTGACAAATAACAAAAGATAAAAAGTAAAAGATTACCTTAGCTTCATATAAGTTGATTTTGTTACTTCGAGCCATCAAACAGCACACAAATTAACTCTTCAAAAATAACCTTTAACTAAGTATCTTGATGAGTAGCAAGAACCTTAAAAATCTGCAAGTGTTGTTAAGGTTAATCCGTGTTCTCTAACAAGATGATATAAACACAAACACGTAGGTTAAGCATCGATATACATAAAGTCCAATTAAGTCCCTAGCCCAACAACAATAAGCCCACCCAATTTCCACTTCAATTCCACCACATATATACCACTGCGATTCCATCAAGTGATAAACCTAACATTCAAAAACCATTAACCATCCAAACAAATAGATAACATAAAAATATATCATAACTAATAACAATGGTGGCAAAATTCCATACTTCCTAACAAAATGAAACGCAAATCATGTATAATTTTGAGTTCTAATATCTTCTTTACTTTCCTCTTAATATATATTGTATATTTGATGAGGTATAGTCTATATTCGGGTTACGCACCCAAATAATAAACATTACTAACGCCCAAGCCCACCACGAGTGGGCTATCATAACAATGATTTGGGCCAGCATGCTAACGGCTTGGGCTCACGAAAGCCCAAACCAAAGTTATTTATTGTTTGGATATAGATATCTCCTATTTAAGGGATATATATCAAACCAGATATATATTGAAGAGTAAGGAGCACGTATCCAATAAGGATTACGTGCCTATATAAACAAAACCATAACTCTCGTTAAAGGTACGACTTCACAACCCTAACTCTTCTACATAACCCTAAAACCGATTACTTACTCTCACGCCGGAGGATAATCGTGGGAGACAATCCCACGATAAGCCTAACGGTGTTTGTTTGCTGTCTTAGTGCGCAGGTCTCAAGCATTAAGTTCTAATTGATACGAGAACAGGGATCTAAATAAGGAACGCCCAACTTTTGTATCAACAAGTGGCGTCATCCGTGGGACCCTACACTAAGAACTAGAATGATGAAACACAAAAACTCAAGCCAGCGGACTCCGCAGTTGGAAAAAACACGTTGTGACCCCCAGAGGAAGAACCATCAAGATCCGACCTCTAAGCAGGCCTCTGGAACAACCAGCGCGCCTGGTCACCAAGAATCGGGCCCAACCCTAATTCTCCCAGCAGTAGAACTGCCCATAGAGACTACTCAAACCACCACAGTGGTTCCAAGCGCTGAAGAACTTCAGCGCACTCTCTTCAACACTCCCCATCAAATGGCACCTATTGTGGACAACACTGTGCCACCAGACGCGCCTAATCGAGATAGGGGACCTAACCCAGAAGCAGATATTGTTGCGCTAGAAGAGGACGCGCCTGAATTAACGCTAAGTAATTTTGTGTCACAAAATTATGAAGCTTTAACTAGCCTCATGCAAGAGGAGGCAAGGAGAAGGTCGATCTAGAGCCTACAAGCCCAACTTAACTTTAACCCAGAAACATCCCCACCGCGCTACCAGAGGGAGGGGGCGCGGAAATAATGAAAGACGTACCAATGTTCATGATAGACTTGGTACAGCATCTGACTCACAATACTCGAAGGAATACGAAGACGCTGAGAGGCGTACCAATGTTCACTCCAGGCTTGGTAGTAGCAGGATACAAGATAGACTTGGACGGCAACGCTCACCGAGCGAGAGCTCCTCAAGGTCTGGAAGTAGAAGAATTCATGACAGGTTGGGAAGACGAACATCCCCAAGTGAAAGCCCCTTAAGCTCTTCCTCTGAGGAAAAATGGCGCAAGCGTCGTAAAAGGGATGACTTCTCCTCAAGTGACTCCTCGGACTACGAGGATAAAGAGACAGGACACTGGAAGTCCAGAGGAAGACGTAGCGAGGAAGAAGACGAAGACATCTCTTCCTTGGCGTCGCCAAAAGTTGATGCTTTCACACGGCGCATCAGCGATTATTCTGATCACAAGAAAAGGCGCATGCCCACCAATATTAAAACATATGATGGAACGGGTGATCCCGATGACCACCTAAAATTTTTCGAATCCGCTGCTACTATCGAAAATTGGCCACAACCTGCGTGGTGTCATATATTTAACTCCACATTAGTGGGGAATGCGCGAACTTGGTTTAGCAAGCTTCCACGAAGGAGCATAGACGGGTTTGAAGAGTTGCGGAAAGCATTCCGATTGAACTTCACTCAGAGAAGGAAGTGCGCTAAGAACCCTGTTGAACTGGCCAGAGTGAAACAGCGCCAAGGGGAATCAACCAGTGCTTACGTAGAGCGCTTTAAGGATGAATGTATACACATCAAGGCGTGTACTGAAGTGCTAATAATTTCGGGGTTCATGAATGGGATTAACAACCCATAACTCATCAGGAAATTAAATGATAAGGTTCCCCAAACCTTCGATGAACTAATGAAGCGCACAAGGTCCTTTATCCAAGGAGAAGCAGCTGCTGCGGAAAGCAAAAAAGGCTACTTAAATTATAGGCAGCAAGAATAGCCTAGGAGACAATCCAATGATCAGAGTAGCAATCGTAGCAAGAATTATCGCAGCCAGGGAAGCAGACGGGACAATGACAAGTATATCCCCCTCACGAAAACTCCGAGGGAGATATTTGTAACAGAAGGCGCAAACTTCCCAAAACCCCCACCAATGCGCACTCCAGAGGATCGGCGTGTAGGGAGTGGATATTGCGAATACCATGGACAAAAGGGCTATACCACAAATGAGTGTGTCCAACTACGACAACTAATTGACAAACTAGTAAAGGAGGGTAGAATGGATCATCTCATTAAGAATATTAAAGAAGGGAAGGATAAACAAAAGAATGGAGGTAAGAAAGAGCCATCCAAAGATAAGGCTGACATTATTTACATGATACAGTCATGGCAGCGCAAGACAAAGCAAAAGGTCAGTCAAAAATTCTCTGTTGGGAATGAAATATCCTTCCCCACTCTAGCTGCGGACAATGCAGTAGTAGAGCCGCTAACCATTGAGATACATACTGGG
Organism: Artemisia argyi; assembly: GCA_030686995.1. NCBI lineage: Eukaryota > Viridiplantae > Streptophyta > Magnoliopsida > Asterales > Asteraceae > Artemisia > Artemisia argyi. The sequence goes on from CM060707.1 coordinate 137,867,027, forward strand.
GGACACGATATCCGTCGCATGCATATTGATGGAGGAGCATCCGCAGACATTCTGTATGAACGCTGTTTCAAGAGGCTGCGACCAGAGATACAAATTCAGTTAATTCCGGCCACGACGTCGCTGACTGGCTTCACAGGAGAAAAAATATGGCCTATGGGGCAATTACGCTTACTTGTAGTCATTGGTGATGAACAGCACTCTATAGCAACCTGGATAAACTTCATGATAATCAAGTCTCCTTCACCGTACAACGGCATCATTGGGAGACCTGGAATATCATCCATGCGTGCTGTACCATCCACGATACACAGGATGCTCAAATTCCCAGTAGAAGGGGGCATTGTCACCCTCTACAATACTACCGTGCCGCCTAAAGAATGTAACACAATAACCGGTGAAGCGGAGAGTGTTCCAGAACAGCGCGCAGCTAAAATACCAAACCTAAAGGTCGCCATTCACCCTGACTACCCAGATCAACAAATATCAATTGGGGGGTCTCTATCTGACAAGGGCAAAGCAGCTGTGTGTGCACTCTTGCAAAAGAACCTAGATATCTTCGCATGGGAACCAAAGCACATGACTGGAGTGCCACGATCTATCACGGAGCATAAACTACAAATCCGACAAGGATTTCCCCCAATACGACAGAAAAAGCGCGGCCAAGCCCCTGATCGCGCAAAAGCCATCTTGGAAGAAGTACACAAACTGGTAGACGCAGTCATCATGCGGGAAGTCTACTACCATGATTGGCTTTCCAATCCAGTAATGGTAAAAAAGAGCGATGGCAATTGGAGAATGTGCGTCGACTTTACTGATCTTAATAAAGCATGTCCACAGGACTGCTACCCATTACCAGAAATAGACTGGAAGATAGAATCTCTGTATGGGTATCCCTTTAAATGTTTCCTAGACGCATACAAAGGGTATCATCAAATTCAGATGGCTGAGGAGGATGAAGAAAAAACAGCCTTCCACACAAGTCAAGGGGTCTATTGCTACACAAAAATACCCTTTGGTCTAAAGAACGCGGGCGCAACATACCAGAGATTGGTGGACATGGCTTTTGAAAAGCAAGTAGGTCGCAACTTGGAAGTTTATGTCGATGACCTTGTTATAAAGAGTCATACTGAGGAGGAATTGGTGCGCGACATCGAGGAGACGTTCAAAACACTGGGAAAGATAAACATGAAGTTAAATCCTAAGAATTGTACTTTTGGCGCGACAGAAGGCATGTTCCTTGGATATTTAATAGAACCTGACGGCATCAAGCCTTGCCCAGAAAAGACAAAATTTGTCATCGATCTCCTTTCACCGCGCACATTGAAAGAAGTCCAGTCATTAAACGGAAAGCTAGCTGGGCTAAACCGTTTTTTGTCCAAATCAGCAGACAAGTCACTCCCTCTCTTTAAAACACTCACGAAGTGCACAAAAAAGGGAGACTTTCGTTGGACTGAGGAGGCGGAGGAAGCCTTCCAACAACTCAAGCAACATCTTGCAGCGCTTCCCAAACTTGTCGCACCCAACCAGGGGAAGAATTGATCATGTACTTATCTGCAACTCATGGAGCAGTCAGCGCGGTATTATTGACAAATAGGAACTCCGTTCAAACACCCATATACTTTGTAAGCAAAGCACTTAAGAAGACAGAGACTAACTATACTGCTATGGAAAAGCTGGTCCTAGCTTTAGTATTTGCAGCTAAAAGACTGCGGAGATACTTTCAGGTGCACCCAATAGCTGTCATAACGGACCAGCCTATCAAACAAGTTATCTCTAAACCTGACGCATCAGGACGGCTACAAAAATGGAGTGTGTTATTGAGCGAGTACAACATCTCGTATAGACCATGCACTGCAATCAAGGGGCAGATATTAGCTGACTTCATTGTTGAGAGACCAGATACCGATACTCCAACTTCAACAAACAAGGTAGAATTACAAGAACCATAGGTTCTATTCACAGACGGATCCTCGTGCGTGGATGGATCAGGCGCAGGCCTTATCCTCACTAATCCAGATGGAGTGGAATTCACTTACGCACTACGCTTCGAATTCACAGCCACAAATAATGAGGCAGAATATGAAGCTCTACTTGCTGGACTACGCATTGCAACTCAAATGGTTGTACGTAACCTAGAGGCAAATGTAGATTCCAGGCTAGTAGCCAATCATGTGCTAGGGGAATATGAAGCCAAGGATGAACACATGGTCCAAATACCTCAAAAAAACCAAGTCCCTAATTCAGAATTTTGATAGGTTTACCATCAAACAAGTTCCTAGAGGAGAAAACAGGAAAGCTGACGCGCTTAGCAAGATCGCATCTACAAGTTTTGCGCACCTATCAAAACAGGTATTGGTGGAAACTCTGAAAGACAAATCAATCTCGGAGATGGAAATATCCACGGTGATAGAAGAACAGGATCCTACGTGGATGACACCTATCATTGAATTTATAAGCAAAGGAATCTTACCACAAGATCAAAAGGATGCTCGTAGGATACGGCGCACAGTGCAGAAATTTGAACTCCGAGATGGCGTCCTATATCGACGTTCATTCCTACAACCATGGCTCCGGTGCGTTGGACCTTTCCAGGCAGATTACGTACTCCGAGAGATTCATGCTGGCTCATGCAGCATGCACTCAGGACCACGGTCTGTAGTGGCGCGCGCCCTGCGATCAGGTTACTATTGGCCTACTATGCATCGCAACTCGCGAGACATGATAAAGAAATGCAGCGATTGCCAAGTCAATAGACCCATTCCGCGTCAACCACAACAAGAGCTAACACCCATCACCTCACCATGGCCATTCTATAAATGGGGCATTGACATTGCAGGCCCTTTTCCAGTTGCGGCGGGAGGGCTTAAATTCCTCATCGTAGCTATAGATTATTTTACTAAGTGTATTGAGGCAAAAGCAGTGGCAAGCATCACAGGCAACCAAGTCAAACGCTTCGTGTGGGACAACATCGTATGTCGTTTTGGACTACCTGGAGAAATTATCTCGAACAACGGAAAACAATTCTGTGATAACCCGTCCAAAGACTGGTGCGCGCAATTAAACATTACATAACACTTTGCTTCAGTTAAGCATCCACAAACCAATGGCTTAGTCGAACACGCGAATCGCAGTCTGGGCGAGGGAATAAAAGCGCGCCTCGACAGACATAAAGGAAGATGGGTGGATGAATTGTCACATGTTTTATGGGCGCACCGCACGACAATTAAAACCAGTACTGGAGACACACCATTCTCTCTTGTCTATGGGACAGAGGCTGTCATACCAGCCGAGATCGGAATGCCAACTATCCGTACGGTGGAAATAAATGTCACAACAAATGACGATGAGCGGCGCATAGACTTGGATCTCTTGGAAGAAAGACGCGAACGCGCAGCTATACGTGAAGCAAAAGCTAAATCAAAGATGAAGAAGTATTACGATGCAAAAGTCAAACACACTTCATTCAGGCTAGAGACTTTGTTTACCGCGCCAATGATGCAAGCCACGCAGAAGACACAGGCAAGCTTGGACCCAAATGGGAAGGACCCTATGAGGTCACAGATGCACTAGGCAATGGTGCGTACAAGTTGCGCGACATGGAAGGCCACGAGCTGGCACACACTTGGAATATCTGCAATCTCAAGAGATGCTATCTTTAAGAAAGGCTACGGCCCACACGCAGACAACCTTGCACTTTAGTACGTGCCCAATAAATGCCTGTATTTAAATTTTCTTTTCTTTTAGGAATTGTCTTTTATCTTAAAAAACTTGCAAGTATTAATAAAACGTTGTGGTTTCTAGCTAACTCCATAACACATTTAACTTTATTGCTTACATTTCTCCTTATGTCTCAATACTGTTATTTTATATTTTTGCCTACATGACATGCATGCTCTTATTAGGACCTACAATGGCAGAAAGGATGAGTAAACCTACTAACTAACTCATTGAGTAAGAGGGTTGCAAACCCATCAACACTGGATCACGCATCCTTGCTAAGCGCCTTACTTTCAAGACGTTGGAGTAAGTTCAACTGCGCATTCCACGAAGGATGTGCAACATCACGTACACTGTACATGCTTAGCTATTTACGAGCCAAGACTCTTGGTCATTTGATATAGTATTTGCAACACAATATAAGTCTATCTTTACACTTATGATTTTTTAAGTTATGTGCTTAATACAAGTCATTCTTTGTATGTCTTAATTTCAATTTGACTCTTGGATACTCTTATACACAAAAGAAAACACTCTAAGTACAAATAATACAAGTAAGGCATACAAAAAAAAATAAATATTATTATACGAATCATGAGTTTATATAAACTACATCCACAAAAATCCATACATGTCTAAATGCTATGAGCATGCCTATGACTTGAGCTACTAGCTGTAGACGCCAACTCCCCAGCCTCACTCAGCCTTCTTAAAAGGCTGCTATCCTCCTGAGATACCGTGGGTACGCTAACGGGAATCCCATCAGACCTGGGGAGATGGGCTGCGCCAACACCGCAGAGAATGGCCTTCCCCTTCACGCCCTTCTTATGTGCAGCTCTTGTCTCATGCGCCTCTAAGCATTTCTTCAAAGAAATCTCCATCTCAAGAGCGAAGGGATTGAGCATGTGGCGGGGGCGAGCAAAGACAGGCACCTTCAGCTGTCACACCCCCAATTTACCTGACTTGCAGCGGAATGGAATACCTGGGGGTGTCTGTCATAGCACCACAATTACAGTTACATTGAACGACCTAAAGTGTCGTTTGGAAAATACTGCATTTGATCATTGAAATAATCCAGAGTTTACAAAATGAGGTCCCCAAAATGTGTTGCATGTTTATGAAAAACAAGTCATACTAGATCAAACGTTTACATAAGTGCATGAAATAATGATGAGACGCGTCGACCCCGCGACTCCGTGAAGGTCCAAATGCATGTCACATGAGCTACCTTAATAACCTGAAATACATTGCTAAAACGTCAACACGAATGTTGGTGAATTCCATAGGTTTGTAAACTGTAATGATGTACGGCCACCACAAGTAAAAGTGCAAGATAAAAATCTCATGAAAATTGTACAATAGACCTTAAGCTCATGACCCCGAAGCTATGACTAATGAAATTATATGCCCCTCCCGAATGTTTTACCAGAACACTCGTAACTGTGACAAAATGAAATGCATCCGCTTACTGTTGGTAATCACTACCACGGATAGAGGCGTCACCCTCGATAGATCTATCCACTCACTCTCGCTTAATCAGCAAATTAACGGTCCATGATAATAAATAGGGGACTTTAACAGGTTGGTAAGGCAACTTAAGCAATGTACATATGTTTTGGTACTTGGGCTCGTACTAAAATGGTTGATGCAATGTATTCCCCCGTGGGATTTGAAATAAAAATGTTGAATTGAAAACGGGGCTATGAAAACTCACCTGATATGATGATACCATGAACATGTAATGAGCTGAAAAACAAGGGGCGCACACTAGCCGCAACCTAATATGAATGATGAACGATCTACTTTAGATCATGAAATGATGTTATGAATGTCCATGCACATGTTTCCTATACCACTCTACTCTTTGAAAAATACTTGTTGTTATCAAAAATATACATTTTCCAAGACTTAGGAAAATAAGGCAACTAGAAAAATAAAACTAGTTGAAATGTGTGTATATATATATATATATATATATATATATATATATATATATATATATCGTATGTATCTATGTTAGTGTTGAAATTCTCAGTTTGAAATCCTTGAAATAACGCCTTGTAGTAATGAAAATATACTTGTAATCACTAATACTTCATTAGTTATGAATTTGGGTACTTGGTTAATATTTCTAGAAAATCTAAAATTTAGTACGTAGAAGTAGTATTATTATTTTTACTAGTGAAAGCTGCCAATTATAGAGGATTTTTGTCGATATTGAAACGTGAATATCTTTGTCGTTATAAGTCCGTTTTACTTGTTCTTTATATCCACGGTTACGTCTTAGTATGTAGTAATATATTTTGGGAAGCTTGGCTCCTCTGGGTTACGTCTAAAGCCTCTTTTTATCCGACGAAAAACGTCCAACAGCATGTATTTTCAGAAAATATACTTTTCGTCAATAAACTTGCAAAAATCATAACTTCTTCGTTATAAACTCTTTTTAATCCGTTCTTTCGCCTACGGATTCGTTTTTGAAAGTGTTTTCTAAAAATTTTTCCAAAGTTTCCTTTATGTTTACTGATTTTCCTGGATTTACAAAAATGGGACAGTAGGTTTATATACTTGTTACAAATCCATTTTTCATGTTTAAAACTAGTTTCTACTTCAACCAAATCTCTTGCAAATACCACAAAACTATACTAATCCTACCATACACCTTCTTAGGGTGCCATGGGTTCCTAATCACTAGTAATCATGTTAATTTTACAAAGGAACACCTAAATCAAAATCTAGGGTTTGTATGTTCAAAAGTTAACAAAAATAATGTGGTATAGCTAACTTGTACATGAAATTAAGCATGAAAACCGTAAGATACAAGTGTTAATTAGATGAAAACATGAAAATAAATTTGATAACTCACTTTGAAATAATGGGTGATTAGATGATGAGAAAACCTTGAGTTACTTGTGTTTTTGTTGTAAGATTCTTGATTAGGAAGGTAAAATGAACAACTTCTATGCTTTAACTTTTGGAAAATGATCACTTGATCATGGTGTATGAGTTTTGGTCATGGGTTTGATGTGGAAGAGAAGAGGTTTTGAGCTTTTGATTCTTAGAAAATTGTATATTTATGTTTTTGAGGTTTTTGGTAAATATTTATCTAATTTCAATGGCATACTTGTAATTATATGGTCAATGTGAAGACTAATGAGGGGGGGGGGGGGGCTGCACATGTTAGTTAAATGTGTGTGGGAATCTTGGTAATCTAGTTCACGGAGTCGGTTTTGGTTCCGTTAATCGCAAAACGTAAAGTTTTAAACCGCGAAACCTAAATTCAGGCATCGTAAAAATATGAAACTTGAAAGAATGACTAAACTTGTTAAAATACTCCATAATAAAATAAAAATGAATGGTAAGTTCCATCGGGTTGCTTGAACGTTGTTAAAACTGGAAATGCGGGTTAAAAACGCGTAATTCGCGTAAAACGCTGAACTGAAAAACGTAAAATTCCAAAATACTGGGTAAATGAATGTAATAACTTTTATGATGATATAATGGATATAAAAATATGTCGGGACCATTGTGGGAATAATTAGATATATTCGTCGTGTTTATTAACCGGGTGTTAGCGTTTATTTATAAATAATTATAAGAAAAACATTAAATGTATCAAATATGTAAATTTGAAAATCCTAAAAGTGGTATAACATGTAAATGACCTACTGATGATATGCAGACTGTCCCTAGTCCGTATGAAATGTCTTTACTGATAATGCATGAATTCGCACCTGAACCAATACGGTTACGCGAATTTAAATACCCGTAAACTAAATTTACGATGAAATAAATAATGCACGTGAATGATGAAATCTTTTCCGGCAATGAATAGTGTTCAGTGAATAGTAAAATTTCTGAATGCTTCTCGGAATGTCAAACTGACACAAAAAATGATGAATAGTAAACTGATGAATAATGTTTTGATGAATAGTGTTTGGTGAATAGTATTTTTCCAAAGTTCGGGAAATGACCTGAAATGGTGAGTTGTGACAGTCTTCCCCTCTAAAAGGAACTTCGTCCCGAAGTTCAGTTTATCTTGGTATCTGAGGATGTATTGGTGAAAAGGTGATGATATTTGAGAATTCCAGCGAACTCTCACGATAGGAATTCGACTCTGCTTCAACTGTTCGACCTAAGTGTCCATGATTTCTACTTGTTCTCCTACAAGGTTTATGTTTGACTTTGGGTTTGATTCCTTACCAAATGAAATTATGAGTGACTAATCTGAAAAGATGATAATACATGGGTGTGTAATCCCGTTGTTCTCTATCAAGGCTCAAGTCTGACAGCCACTAGGCCTACTCTGTCTGAAATATTACATGGTCCAGTGTATATCGGGTTTAAGTTTCCAAGTTTTCTAAATGATATCATGCCTTTCCTAGGCAGAACTTTCTGCATAACTCTGCCTACCAACTTGAAGTTTTAATGGTTTACAACTTATTGAACTTGTAACTGATTCTTGACTTGTAGAAAATTCCTGGTTATTTCCTGAATGTCTACTGGACTAGTGAGTTGAGCTTTTTCCGAGTTTGGCCCATCGATAGATGGTCTGCGCTTCTTAATGTTTTAAATGTGATACTGGTAATATATACTGCTGAATTCTGCCAGAACTCAAGTTTGTATGCTAGTTGGTCGATTCTAAAATGAATCTTAGATGGTCCAATATGCTAAAGGTTCAACCTCTCTTGTTATCCAATTTGTATCATGCCAATCCAAGGCAATGCTTTTAACTTAGTTTGTTCTCCCACTTGAATCTGGATGGTTTGTTGTTCAGGATATCCAATCCAAATAATGTGTGTTATGTACCAACCTAACTTCTGCCAATTTCTCGCTGTTGGTGTGATAACTATTGTTGTAGATGAATTTGATTTATGTTGAGTGATTAGTCCAACCATTTCTAAGGTCAATCACTCATGCTCTGAGCATACTTTCCTATGTTTGAATTGTTCTCTCGCTTTGACTATCGTTCTGAGGGTGATAGGTGATGTTTACATCTAAATGGGTTTCTGAAGGAAATCCTGAAATGATTGCTTGAAGTCCAAGGTGAATCGGTTTCCTTAACAGGAATAACTGAAATGGGTACAATAAACCTTTGTGACTAATTCCACAACGTTCGGTCCTTCGAACTTGGCGTTATCTGAAAGGGATAGAATATAGGTAACAATTTGATTCCTTGTGTTTTGTTCCAACTGATGATAAGACATATGTCCTTCTTTGTCTATTGGGTTTGGTCTCCACTACTGAAGTTAGTGATTAATTTGTGATGTTCTTCCTAATTCCTTCATCACATATTCCAAATATTCTTTATTGTCAAGTCACAAATCCTAAATGCATAAGCGATGTTGTAGGGAAATTGGTTCTGGAAATTTGTCTCGCAATTATGAGTTTTGGTTGAAATCCTTTTTCTGAATAAACGAATTTAGAAAAAATGGAGCAAATGATTTACTGAGTAATATTTTTCCTGATGATTCAAAATTTCAGTGGTTATGAAATAGAAAAATGTTTTCAAACATGTTGTGATTAAGACTGCTTACCAAAGTTTGATGTCTATGTATATTTCTCATTGTACAATAGTGTTGCTAAAGATTGACCAAAAAGGATCGTACTTGTTCAAAATAGGAATTTCAGAAATCATTTTTCCACAAGGTATGTGATTTATGTAAACACATCAACTTTATTTAAAAGTGAAAACACTAACAAGGATAAAATGGTAAAATAGGAAATGTTCGCTTAAATGCATAGATGTCTAACATTTAGTTCCTGAGGTTGGATAATGTCTATTAGTGGGTATTAGGCAAAACCATAAGCGTAGATATTTAGACTAACTTAAGTCCTGAAATATTTTATCGTTGTAATTGTCAAGGCGAACGTATCACTTGATGTTGTGTCGATGAATGTCTATTCTGTTTTCCCATGTAGATGAGGAGATATGTTCCGGTTTGATCCCTTGCTTGGTATGAAGGTGAGGTTATCTGAAATTTCTAGAGACATAATGCCTTAGAGGAATCTACATCGATATTCTTGATTCAAACAATTGTCCTTTGTGAAAAATTACTGCAGGAAAGTTTATGTATGGATGAGGCCATGTTTAAATGAAATGCTCTACAGTCTCAATTAGAAGCTTGGTTTATTTCTATTGTGTTGTCCTGCGGACATTTATATTGAGTTCAATCCTGTAGCTCAGTCTAGCTAGTACCTTTAAATGATAGAATTTGACAACTAAGTCAGAGATGGTGATTTGGATGGTCTCGCAGTATCTTAGAATTTGTTGTTGAGTTATGAATTCTCTCACTATATACTTCTAGTCCTGGTTAGTAGTTCTATAATCCCTTCGTTTCTTTTATTGTATAGAGGAATCCTGCATGTAATTGGTATGGAAAGTCTCTCTTAGGGAAGTCAATGGGAAAATCCAACTTAATGGCTAAGTGAGTGACAGGTGGGGTAAGTATCCAGGGATAGTTCGGCAAAAGGGATGTTTATGGAAGAGTTCCTTTGTTTACAAAACTTTTAAATGAAGATTGTTATTAACAATCCTTTGAAAAAGTAATTATTTCCTTTATGGCATAATCCTTCTTGAATTTTACATAGGTGATCAGGCTATGTACAATTGAGGACTAATGATGCGATGTTAGATTTTGTCAAAATATCATAACTTTTCTCAAAAGTTTTAGATGGTGTTCAACGCATTGTTATTAAAATGGTATCCTGATGTTTTCTTTCAAGTAACATGAAAATTGCCTCGCTTAATATTAGTAAATACTTGGTGTAATGACAGAAAAATCAATTTATAGGATGGTAATAAAATAGCTTACTTCAGAAATTTTTCTGTAAAACAATTTCCCCATATGATAGTAAAATAGCTTGAATGGTGTATTGGATACGTGGGTGAATCTTGTCGAATGGTAATAGTCTACTAATTCATCAAAAACGAAATCAGCCTAATCCCTGATAAGACAATGCTAAAATGTTGCGAAACGATTGAAGTTTGAGCAATTGGGATAGAAAATGGGGTAAGCGATGGTTATGATTATCACAGAGGTAACAAAGGATAGATACTACTTTGGATAGAAAAGTGCTTAATACAACTAGGTTATGTCATCATACTAATGGTAAGTACAAAAGGAAAGATACAACCCTAAAGGGCTCGAACTACGGTTTATATATTGAAACAAGGCTCCTCCTGCTGAAGCATTGTTGTTATCCTTGATGTTGCTAATATCCTGAAGGTTCTCTTTCAACAGCTCCCGCTATTCCTCGAGCGATTCAGTCTTGATTCCAAGTTCCTGATTTTCCTTGTTCCTTAGCTCCGGGCAGTCATTCTTGAAATGCCCTAAGTTTACACATTTGAAGCAACTCCCTGGGGTCTTCTGATTTGTGAGTTTCCTACAGTCTTCAGTCTAATGACCCCGCTTCATACACACTCCACACGTTTTACTGCAATGATCTCGGTGATGTTGATTACACAGGTTGCAGTAAGGTAACTTTCCAGTATACCTTCTCTTTGTGTACGGTTCTGCAGCAAAGGCTCTATTCACTTCTTGTCCCTTGGGTGATTGTTGAGCAGCATTACAACCTAGATTGTTGTTCCACTTCCTTTTATTGTCACTATTGTTTCCTGATGTCTCGGCGCGAACTATGAGATCCTTTGCTTCGATCGCCATTTTGATAGCTTCAGACATGGTATCGGGTTCCCATGCGATGACCAACATACGAATTCCATGGGAGAGTCCCCCGATGTACCTTTCAAGTTTCTTGCTTTCCGGTTCATCCATTGCAGAACCTAGTCGTGTTAATTCATGAAAATGAGTAGTGTACTCGTCAACATCATTTCCTACCATGGTAAAGTTTAGTGTTTCCAGTTCTATTGCTCGTAATTCATTTCCTACACCAAATGTTATACTCATCATCCTTCTTAGTTTCTCCCAAGAGTGTGAGTAAGCAGCATCAACTCCCACCATCTTAATATGTTTGGTCCACCATTCCTGGGCATGATCCTGAAAAGTGCATGTGGCGAACTTAACCTTGTCTTCCTTACGACAGTCGCCACATTGAAATATTGTTTCTATTTCTTCGAACCATTTGAGAAATTCCTTTGTGTTTTTAGTTCCGCTAAAGGAGGGAGGATTGCACCCATAAATTCCACGTGAGTAAGTTCCTTAGTGAGGGCGGTGGCTATGTTCTTGGCAATGACTTGTTCAACAACAGCTTGCGTCATGCTTGGAGTGGTTTGCTTAATTCTCTCTTCATCCAATCATAAGAGACCATGAGGATATAGTTAATAAAAGTCATCATATTCATAACACATGAATATAATACATGAAAATTTCGGTCTACGTGAACCGATATCACAAATAGCACAACCATTTCTTACATAGTAGAGTCACACTTGATATATTTGTTTGTACAACAATCAAAAGACAACAAGTTCTTTAGACTATGTCCCACACTTTCTGTGGCTAGGATAATAGTAAAAGCTAGTGAGGATATAAGTCTGGTCTAGGGATTTCCTGGTGTCCCTCTGTGTGAAATCAGGTTTGTGGCATCATAAGGTCGAGATAGTCCTGAAGTGGTGTCTGAAGTTATGCATCTATCAAATCTTAGATAATGTAGGTTCTGAACCATTCCTGAAGAATCTGCGGATGTTCCTGTTGAGTCCGTGATATTGGTATTATCTACTAGGTGTTATCTAGTTCATGGCAAGTGGGAATGGAAAAGGAAAATGACAATGGTGGTACTAGTGAATGGAATACTACCCTCTTTCGCGCTACCTCGCGACATCCAAAAGGTAAAACTGAAGTACACACTGTGGGACGACCAATAGTGTAATAAGTAACTGATGGTGGTGGTAGTACCTGAGTAGTGAGTGCTCTACTAGTGATGGAAAGAAACATATTATCTTCCTTGCAATAAACATCCTAATAAGTCCATTAAGATTAAGTCTGAATACTCTACCAAAAGGCATTCCATGTATGGGCTGAATGATAGGAAAACCCTATTCCTATGGCAAATCAATAGTGCTAATGGTGGTGTAAGTGCAACTGGTGGTATAATGGTAGAGGAAGATGACAAGGCATCTTCAATGTCGGAATCCGATAAAAGGATGTCAGGGTGAATATCTGAAGACATGTCACTTGTGAACCAGGTCAATAAAATGATATATATATATATATATATACAAATATGAGTATAAATAACTCGCACAGGGTATGCATGAAACAACATGTATCATGATTATGCACTTATGATGAAATGATGAGATGCTATGCTGATGTGGTTATAGTCTAGGGTCCAAGATACATCCTAGTTCGCTATAACCTTAGCTTTGATGACAATCTGTCACACCCCCAATTTACCTGACTTGCAGCGGAATGGAATACCTGGGGGTGTCTGTCATAACCACAGTTACAGTTACATTGAACAACCTAAAGTGTCGTTTGGAAAATACTGCATTTGATCATTGAAATAATCCAGAGTTTACAAAATGAGGTCCCCAAAATGTGTTGCATGTTTATGAAAAACAAGTCATACTAGATCAAACGTTTACATAAGTGCATGAAATAATGATGAGACGCGTCGACCCCGCGACTCCATGAAGGTCCAAATGCATGTCACATGAGCTACCTTAATAACCTGAAATACATTGCTAAAACGTCAACACGAATGTTGGTGAATTCCATAGGTTTGTAAACTGTAATGATGTACGGCCACCACAAGTAAAAGTGCAAGATAAAAATCTCATGAAAATTGTACAATAGACCTTAAGCTCATGACCCCGAAGCTATGACTGATGAAATTATATGCCCCTCCCGAATGTTTTACCAGAACACTCGTAACTGTGGCAAAATGAAATGCATTCGCTTACTGTTGGTAATCACTACCACGGATGGAGGTGTCACCCTCGATAGATCTATCCACTCACTCTCGCTTAATCGGCAAATTAACGGTCCATGATAATAAATAGGGGACTTTAACAGGTTGGTAAGGCAACTTAAGCAATGTACATATGTTTTGGTACTTGGGCTCGTACTAAAATGGTTGATGCAATGTATTCCCCCGTGGGATTTGAAATCAAAATGTTGAATTGAAAACGGGGCTATGAAAACTCACCTGATATGATGATACCATGAACATGTAATGAGCTGAAAAACAAGGCGCGCACACTAGCCGCAACCTAATATGAATGATGAACGATCTACTTTAGATCATGAAATGATGTTATGAATGTCCATGCACATGTTTCCTATACCACTCTACTCTTTGAAAAATACTTGTTGTTATAAAAAATATACATTTTCCAAGACTTAGAAAAATAAGGCAACTAGAAAAATAAAACTAGTTAAAATATATATATATATATATATATATATATATATATATATATATATATATATATATATATATATATATATATATATCGTATGTATCTATGTTAGTGTTGAAATCCTCAGTTTGAAATCCTTGAAATAACGCCTTGTAGTAATGAAAATATACTTGTAATCACTAATACTTCATTAGCTATGAATTTGGGTACTTGGTTAATATTTCTAGAAAATCTAGAATTTAGTACGTAGAAGTAGTATTATTATTTTTACTTGTGAAAGCTGCCAATTATAGAGGATTTTTGCCGATATTGAAACGTGAATATCTTTGTCGTTATAAGTCCGTTTTACTTGTTCTTTATATCCACGGTTACGTCTTAGTATGTAGTAATATATTTTGGGAAGCTTGGCTCCTCCGGGTTACGTCTAAAGCCTCTTTTTGTCCGACAAAAAACGTCCAACAGCATGTATTTTCAGAAAATATACTTTTCGTCAATAAACTTGCAAAAATCATAACTTCTTCGTTATAAACTCTTTTTAATCCATTCTTTCGCCTACGGATTCGTTTTTGAAAGTATTTTCTAAAAATTTTGCCAAAGTTTCCTTTATGTTTACTGATTTTCCTTGATTTACAAAAATGGGACAGTAGGTTTATATACTTGTTACAAATCCATTTTTCATGTTCAAAACTAGTTTCTACTTCAACCAAATCTCTTGCAAACACCACAAAACTATACTAATCCTACCATACACCTTCTTAGGGTGCCATGGGTTCCTAATCACTAGTAATCATGTTAATTTTACAAAGGAACACATAAATCAAAATCTAGGGTTTGTATGTTCAAAAGTTAACAAAAATAATGTGGTATAGCTAACTTGTACATGAAATTAAGCATGAAAACCATAAGATACAAGTGTTAATTAGATGAAAACATGAAAATAAATTTGATAACTCACTTTAAAATAATGGGTGATTAGATGATGAGAAAACCTTGAGTTACTTGTGTTTTTGTTGTAAGATTCTTGATTAGGAAGGTAAAATGAACAACTTCTATGCTTTAACTTTTGGAAAATGATCACTTGATCATGGTGTATGAGTTTTGGTTGTGGGTTTGATGTGGAAGAGAAGAAGTTTTGAGCTTTTGATTCTTAGAAAATTGTATATTTATGTTTTTGAGGTTTTTGGTAGATATTTATCTAATGACAATGACATACTTGTAATTATATGGTCAATGTGAAGACTAATGAGGGGGGGGGGGGGGGGGGGTGCACATGTTAGTTAAATGTGTGTGGGAAGCTTGGTAATCTAGTTCACGGAGTCGGTTATGGTTCCGTTAATCGCAAAACGTAAAGTTTTAAACCGCGAAACATAAATTCGGGCATCGTAAAAATATGAAACTTGAAAGAATGACTAAACTTGTCAAAATACTCCATAATAAAATAAAAATGAATGGTAAGTTCCATCCGGTTGCTTGAACGTTGTTAAAACTGGAAACGCGGGTTAAAAACGCGTAATTCGCGTAAAACGCTGAACTGGAAAACGTAAAATTCCAAAATACTGGGTAAATGAATGTAATAACTTTTATAATGATATAATGGATATAAAAATATGTCGGGACCATTGTGGGAATAATTAGATATATTCGTCGTGTTTATTAACCGGGTGTTAACGTTTATTTATAAATAATTATAAGAAAAACGTTAAATGTATCAAATATGTAAATTTGAAAATCCTAAGAGTGGTATAACATGTAAATGACCTACTGATGATATGCAGACTGTCCCTAGTCCGTATGAAATGTCTTTACTGATAATGCATGAATTCGCACCTGAACCAATACGGTTACGCGAATTTAAATACCCGTAAACTAAATTTACGATGAAATGAATAATGCACGTGAATGATGAAATCTTTTCCGGAAATGAATAGTGTTCAGTGAATAGTAAAATTTCTGAATGCTTCTCGAAATGTCAAACTGACACAAAAAATGATGAATAGTAAACTGATAAATAGTGTTTGGTGAATAGTGTTTTTCCAAAGTTCGGGAAATGACCTGAAATGGTGAGTTGTGACATCAGCTGCGACTCGTCTGGCTTCAAAAAGAAGTCAGGTTGCGCCTCCGCATCTTCAGCTATGTGTTTGGCCAGAGTCAGGCCCTGCATGATTACACTGATTGGATAATCCTGATCACGCTCTAAGCAGGCGATATGAGGAATGTCGAAGACCTTCATCTTCTCCATAGCCTCTACCAGCTCATCAAAAGCATCCGCCTTATACCCAGGCACCTCTGCAAGTGGCACCGTCAGCAACTTGCTCTCGTGAAGCTCTTCTGAAGCCTGCGCCATGCCACGTGCCATAGCGTACTCAACAACTTTCCCAAAAGCCTCCACGACTTCCTGGGACTCCAGCGTACCCATTGCTGCCAAGCGCAGACCATGGCTGATCAACCACCTATGGATACAACAATACACGCGTTAGAAGATATTATGACACATAGTGGTGAACAAAGAATTCAAAGAAGATACATACCTGCGCTCAGCAATAATAGACATAAGATGAGGATACAACTCCTCATCATACTCGATACTCAACTTGCGCAACTTGCTCTCCTGAACCTTCAGAGCCTCCTCCACACGTTCGCGAAGTTCATTGAGATTGGCGAAGTGTTGGGCTCTATTCTCTTGAAGGTATCTTAAGCCCCACACACAATTGGCCCTGTGTTGGTCAGTCTCAGCGTGCTATCGCTTCACCTCAGCCATCAAAGTCAGCTTCTCATCCGCGAGTCTCCTAGCATATGCAGTTGTGGACTCTACATCTGCCCGCGCATCAGCTAACTGCGCCCTAATTAGAGCAATCTCCTCATCCTTCTGAGCAAGACTGCTACCTTCACCAACATATCGTGCCTTCAGCTGAGTGACCAACTCAGCCTGACGCACCGCAGCAGCACCAAACTCCTCCATTAGCTGTTGCACAAACAACTCCTCACTCACCTTCAGCGGCTCCTCCACATGCTCATGAGCCGCTTGGGGTGGCACCGACCCGTCAACAAACGCTGCATCACCCCCTGCAACACTGTCACTACACGCAGACATAAAGAAATCAAAGAATGGCACTGCGAAAAACAAGTATAAATATAAATACTCAAATGAAGGTTACTTACGTAGGAGGAGAAGTCCCGGCATTCTCCTGCGCATCTACAGACGATGACGTCTCCTCCTCTGTGGACTCATCCACAATGATGGTATGACGTCTATGCTTGGAGGTACCCTCACCACCATCATCAGCAGCCTTACGCTTCGCACCTTGGCGCTCCTCTTCAGAATCAGTATCCACTTTGAGGATCCCAGCACTAGTGGACGACTCAGCGCGCGCAACCTCAGGCACCACCACTCCCTGCGCAGGCACAGTCTGCACTGGTGTCGCATTCACAACAGGCTGTGATGCGTCAGAAGCCTCTTCTCGTGCAAACTCCAGCAGGCGCCCAACAGTAGCCTCCAAGATGGGCACCTCACCTTCCCTCAGAGGGTGCACGCCCACAGTCACCTGCGTAGGCTTTGCTAACTTCACCACGGCAAATAGATCCATCTCTGTGCAACACATGAACGAACAGAAAAAGAGCAAGTTAGTGGATAAAATCAATGTATACAAGGAAGCTTACATTATAAACGCGAGGATAAGAAAGGACAAGCACCCACCCCGGCCGCTTCCATCCAAAAATGTTGGCACTTCATCACTTCCCCCGAAGTAGTTGTGGCTCATTCCCATGTGCACCAAGAACTCCTCGGGATAGGTGTTGATTGGGATGTGGTTCTCATTAATGATCTCCGCATCCTCCACGCTGTACGTATAGGGATCTGGGCGCTCATCCTTTAGAAGCCCTCCTTGAGTATAAAACCCATAGAGCGTGGTAAAAACCTTATCATCTATCCAAAAAAACCTTTCCCTCCAACCCCTTAGGGCGTCTATTTTATAAGTGTAACATTGATAGCGCCCTGGGCGCTTGGAAAATGTCACCCACCCGTTCGACCACGACGTGTGGTAGAACGCGCGAAAAAGGTTAATGGTAGGCATCACTGCGAGTAAACGACAGTTTACCTCGAAATTCGTTATTTTCGCCGCACCTATACAGTGCAGCTGCGAAATATGCAGGCGGTAAAAGTTGAGCACGTCGCTCAAAAATAGGGATATGGGCACGCGTTGGTTTGCGAACTCAAAAAAGCGCATGTATACCCCTATTTTCTCCACAGGGAAATCCGCGATCCATGCGTCGGCATCCGGTAATTCCGGATGCACATCGAGAGGGATGTAATCGTCGGAGTTGAACTGACGAAGTTCATCCTCGTCCATCTCAGAACAGAACACTTCTAACTGACGAGCCATTTTAATGCGCACGCGTAATTACCTCTCGAAGATATTAGTTTTCTTAAAGAAGGGTTTAAAGGGAAATGACGTTTTTTCACTGTGGTTATAATAGTGAAACGGGGAACCCTTTATATAGGGTTTTCCCCTTGCCTCGGATGAGTGCCACGTGGATCCCACTATCTCTATCGTATGGCTAGAATACAATAAGGTACATACACTTTTTCACGTTTTTCGAAGGACACGTGGATGACCTCCCCATTTACCGAGGTATTTTTGATATTTTGGGACTAGATACATAGTTCTACTTTTTGGCGGTGAAAATATTGAACTTTTCCCGCCACGCTTCCCGCTGATATTATTAGTCTAGTATACGCGGCTACAACCCGTGCACACTAGACTGGGGGGACATGATGACGTATAGTCTATATTCGGGTCACGCACCCAAATAATAAACATTACTAATGCCCAAGCCCACCACGAGTTGGCTATCATAACAATGATTTGGGCCAGCATGCTAACGGCTTGGGCTCACGAAAGCCCAAACCAAAGTTATTTTTGGTTTGGATATAGATATCTCTTATTTAAGGGATATATATCAAACCAAATATATATCGAAGAGTAAGGAGCACGTATCCAATAAGGATTACGTGCCTATATAAACAAAACCATAACTCTCGTTAAAGGTACGACTTCACAACCCTAACTCTTCTATATAACCCTAAAACCGATTACTTACTCTCACACCAGAGGATAATCGTGGGAGACAATCCCACGATAAGCCTAACGGTGTTTGTTTGCTGTCTTAGTGCGCAGGTCTCAAGCATTAAGGTCTAATTGATATGAGAACAGGGATCTAAATAAGGAACGCACAACTTTTCTATCAACAATATTCATAAGATGTTACTTCGGAAAAGTGTATACCAGCTTATAGCGTTTAATATATACTAAAATAGAAAATATATCGTATTTTTCCTTGCGACATAAGAAAAATATTAGTTTTCTATTTACATCTTTTGTTAAATGTTAATGTGAAGAACGGTATATATGCGTATTACCAGCGGATCTTAAAATACTTATTTTAAAGTCAAAAAAAACTTTGACAAAATATAGACATTTGATAAATAAGTTTGCAAAATAATCACGAAAAAAAATATTTACAAAAAGTTTAAAAGTTATATTATCAGTTTCATAAATATACTAGTTTTAGCACCACTGATGGGCGGGCTGCGGGCTAAATCTATATCATTTACTCAAATTTAGAAGAAGAATGTACATGGTTGATTAATACTCTATTATATATTTACTGTGGGAAACGCGACACAAAATGTTGTCGTTTTGACTTTTATTTATTTTTTATTTTTTGCTTGCCATGACGCTGCATGTTTAAACATAACTATGCTTTAAAAAGTGTCGTTTCATGTTTTTCTTTTCCCTTTTTTTCAAACAAATCAGATATATGTAGTTGGTTTTGGTTTACCAACCTTCATGTACAAAACACCCAGTGCTTACTAGAACTGTGTGCTTTTGATCGCATTTCTAGAAGTTCGTGCTTTCGATTTTTTCGGCAGTGGCTTGACGTGCGACGAACTGTTAGAATTTTGGAACGAGGATTCATTCAGTTTCAGCATGTTAGTTTGCTTTTTTTATCGTTGGTTTTGGATTTTGTTTCATTTACGATTTGAGATTTAAGATTGTCAAATGTTGCTGATAATATTAGGTTTTTCGTAGTAGGAACAAGCTGCCTGTCGAGAACAATCATGTTACAGTTTCACATCGTCAAATCCACATCCAGGTATAACGTAATACTTGGAAGAACAACGCCTCAAAAGCCTAACATGGAAGTATCAACTAGAGGTGGCAAAATGGGCGGGCACGGGCTACGGGCTAAACAGGTTATGGGCTAAACGGGCACGGGCCAAACGGGCGCGGGCTATACGAATTGCTTTAGAAACGACCTAAAATAACAAAAAAAATTCCTCAAACACAACACCTCATTTAAATTTAAATAACTAAATATACTATATCCATAAGTTTTTAATTTAATGTTCTCCAATTGAGAGGAAAATATGTGCCAATTATGTCCATTTAACTTCTAAATAAGCAATATGTGCCCATTTTACAAAAAAGAGGGGGGCCAAATATACCCAAATCTTTTAAAAATTTGCCAATTTAGCCTTTTTTTTTTTTTTTTTTTTTTTTTTTTTTTTTTTTTTTTTTTTCACAAATTGCCACCTCTAGCATCAACCATCAGGTCATTGGTAGAATTACCAACAGGGGCGGGAGTCGCTACAGTCAAAAGCGACTACCTTGGTAAAGATGCAAGCCTAGCCACTGCGTAGAAGAGAGCAACATCAGGGAGATCGTGTGGGAACCTATTCCGGGAGACAACCCCAGACTGGTAAAAGTCATCATAAACACCTAACACCCATATCAACCCATCACAATCAGTCAAGGAGAGTTTTTGGAAATATAGGTCTTGGGTTTAATATGATACATAAGAATCTCGCAAACATGCTAAGTCGTCACTTTTTAGATGATCATAGTTCAAAGGTTTGTTAAATGTCAAGACGGACTAAAGATATATAGTTGAATTACTATGTCGTCGCTTTTCATTTGTTACAAATTTAGTTGAATGTCAATGTCTTCCTTACGCAAGTGGGGCAATGATAGTCGTGAATTTTTTTTTTTTTGAACGGCAATTTATTAAAAAAAAGAAACTAGCAAGAAGCTAGAGAATTACAAAGAAATTAGGTATGGATTTTTTAACCAATCCACCCAACTAAAAGAAGCTTTACATCTATAACGACACCAATAAAAAGAATGTAACACAACATCATCAAAGATATTCGCCTTTGAAGGAGAAGCCACACCGAAAATCGTCTTGTTCCGAAAAGCCCATATGAACCACCATAAGCCATAACAAACCCCTTCTAATAAACTCTTGAGTTTAGAAGGGAGCCTTAAGTTACAAATCCAATCCGCCCAACCATCAAACGAAGAAAACTCCGTAACACTCACATTCCACCAATTACAAATCTTCCGAAAATTAACTTTAAAAACATGACAATCAAAAAACAGGTGTGTTGATGACTCCACCGCCGTGTCACATAAAGGGCAACAAATAGAAGATAAATCCATACCTCTACGAGATAAATTCCAACGAGTCGGCAAACTATCAAGTCTCACCTTCCAAGCAAGAATATTAACTTTGATGGGAACCTCCTTAATCCATCTAGTTTTAGAAGAAACAACTGGCATTCTTTTATCATCAATAAACTTTCTTGCCGAAGCAACATTGAAGTCCCCCGAACTAGATAAATTCCAACACCATCTATCATCCATAGAATTAAGTAAAATACCTTCCATCCTCTTCAGAAAATTCAGCCACTGATCATTTTCAGCTCCACTTCGCGGTGAACGACGGAAAGAAAACAGAAAGTTTGCATGCGCAAACTTGGCAGCCACTATGATGCATTTATCCTTTTCCAGCGCATATAAGCGAGGGAAATCATCTTTTAACTTCGAATCACCCCGCCATATATCACTCCAAAACAAGGTATTAGACCCGTTTCCAATCTTTTTTTGCATAAAACTAAATAGGTTAATGTCTTGCGAAGCTAGCCTTTCTATCTCCTTTGTGATGCTACACCAGATATACGCACGCCCAACTTTATTATCACTACCGATCCCTCCATCCACTCCATGAATGGCACTTATAACTCTAGCCCAAAGTGACTCTTTTTGAGTGAAAAACCGCCATACCCATTTGAACAAAAGTGCTCTATTTAACGCGAACAAACTAGACACACCAAGCCCGCCTTTCTCTTTAGAAGCCAACACATTGTTCCAACGAACCCATATCGACTTCTTACTATTTAGATCAATTCCATTAAAAAAATGACATCGTATAGATTCCATGCGTTGAAGAATATGCATAGGAACCTTGAAGATGGACATATTGTAAATAGGCATGGAACCTAACACCGCCTTAAGGAGTGTTAAACGACCTCCTATAGACAATGTTTTCATTTTCCATTTCGAAAGACGATTCACCATTTTATCCACTACCTCATTCCAAGATTGAATCCGAGACATGCAACCTCCTACTTTAGATCCTAAGTAAGTAAAAGGAGTTTCGAGAACACCACACCCTATTCTAACCGCGACCTCTTCTACCTTGTTAACTGAAACAGAAATGCCCAGCAATTTACTCTTATTAAGATTAATACTGAGGCCCGATGCACGTTGGAAACATTTTAACATATACATTAATGTATCGATGTTCCTATTGTTCCAATGACCCACGAAAATAGCATCATCCGCGTAAAACATATGAGATAATTGCATGGTAGAGTTTAATACAATACCCTTAAACATCCCCGCATCCACCACTTTTTTAAAAGACAAATGCAAACTCTCCATTATCAAGATAAATAAGAAAGGAGAGAGCGGATCACCTTGTTTCAAGCCCTTGTAGAATTGAAACTCCTCCGTAGGACTTCCATTAACTAACACCGATCCCCTTGAAGAATGAAGACATTCTTGAATCCAACCACACCATCTATCTCCAAAACCAAAACTCCTTAAAACATCATCAAGATAATCCCATCTAACAGAATCATAAGCTTTCTCAAAATCTATCTTAAAAATGAAAGATTGCTTTTTCTTCACTTTACACCATTGAAGCACCTCGTTAAGAATAAAAGGACCATCAAGAATTTGTCTTTCCGCCACAAAAGCCGATTGAACCTCGCTAACAATATCACTCAAGACCATGACAAGACGATTTGCCAAAATTTTGGCAATAATTTTATATAAGCACCCAATAAGACTAATCGGTCTAAATTCGTTAACCATCTTAGCTTCTGGGATTTTCGGAATCAATGCAATGAAGGATGCATTACATCCTTTTGGAAATATTCCAGAAACAAAAAAGTGATTAACCGCCTTTACCACATCTTTTCCCACTAAATCCCAAAACCGTCTAAAAAAACCAAACGTAAACCCATCCGGCCCCGGAGATTTATCAATCCCACAATCCCAAACCGCTCTTTTAACCTCTTCAATAGAAACATCAGCTTCCAAATCAATTTTTTGTAGTGAAGATAATTGGCGCGGGAATACCATATCTAAAAGGGGACGAACATTAGACGGTCTATCAAAACGACATTTGAAATGCGTAACAAATTCCTTTTTAACCAAAACCGGATTGTCAATCCACATTCCATCCTTTAAAATACCAAGTTGATGACGTTTCTTATTAAGAATCCCATGATAATATTTCGAGTTCTCGTCGCCTTCAATTGCCCATTTAATCTTAGCTTTTTGAGCCGCCTCCATTGAATCCAATTTATCCAACTCTTGAATATTTTTAATTAACTCCATTCTTTTTTTCAAGGTATCTTCCATGGCATTCCCATTATCAATAATTTTATCCAAGTCATTGAGCTCTGTTTTATAGCCATTTTTTTTTCGCATGCTGCTGCTCCTCAATCCATACCATTCTCGAATTCGCTTTTTAAGAAACTTCAATTGATACATTAATTTCAACATGGGGTTTTCTTCCTCTACTGGAAAATCACTCCAAGCTTTTGTAACAATTTCAACAAACCCGTCAATCTCAAACCAATAATGGTACATCCTGAACGGAATAGGACCATAATCATAAGAAAACTCGCGTAACATGATGGGTCTATGATCCGAGAGATATCTATCCAACGTAATCGCAGAAAAATTAGGATTCTTATTCAACAATCCTTCCGACATAAGAAACCTATCAAGCTTGCTCATCTTCGTAGCAGATTTGTGACACCAAGTGAAAGCACAACCTCCAAGAGAAATCTCTTTTAGATTTGCCTTCAAAATAAACCTATTGAAAGCCTCCGCACCTTGAACATGAAAAATAGAACCATATCTTTCGTTCTTATCCCGAACCTCATTAAAATCCCCCATAACAATCACCTCACCATTCCAATTAGTAATCACATGACCCAAGTAGTCCCAAAGCAATTTCTTTTCGGAAAATTCTTGAGGAGCATAAACCGAAATAATCAAAAGATTTATACCGCTACATACCCATTTCCCTCTTATCATGACAAAATAATCTGAAACTGTCGAATTAAATTTCTGGAATGACGATTTCTCCCACACACATAAAATACCACCCGAAGACCCCACCGAAGGACTAACAACAAAATCAAATGCCAAATTTCCCCAACATCTCTTTACATCAAACAAATCAATAGACTCCATTTTAGTTTCTTGTAAAGTAAGAAAATTTACCTTATTAGAAACACAAATCTCCTTTACCCAATCTTTTTTAGCCTTAGGGTTAAGGCCTTGAATGTTAAGCGATACCATATTCATCGAAAAACATCTTCCACTCCTTGTAATTCAATTATCTCCTCAATATTTTTCATACAACCTTTCATATCATACCCCATAGTCTGCCCCACCTTGATTATTTCCTCCATAACAGTTAATAACGAACCTCCATTCCGCAGAAATTCAGCCTTTTTAAACTCACCTGATCCCACAGAAGCACGAACTGAATCACCATCATAAGCATCACCTTTTTTTGGCCCCGAATTAGGTATACCAGACACATGTATTTCCCCCCCCCCCCCCCAGTACATTACTTTCATCCTTCCCCATTTCATCCCTAATCTGTCCATCTTCTATATCCTCACTCGGGGTAAACCCGGGTGGAAATTTTAAACTATCTGTATTATTCGTTGTCTCAGTATCCTTCTTTCTGTTGAGTAAAGGATATAAATCAAACGGATCATATGAATTTTTATCATTAGCATCACTTATCCCCTCATCTGCTACATTTTGAACATCCTTCTCCTCCAACGTCGTCTCCTGAACCATACTAACATCATTTTCCCCTTGCATCTCCACATCACTATCATCAAACTTTTCCTTAATGACACCTTCGGATTGATCATCTATAGAGTCTTCGGAATCACTGTTCTCCTCACATTGATCATCAAAATCCGGAACCCATCCTGTGACCTCTTTGGCTCTCACCCAAAACCCCTTACCTTTATAAACAATTTTGAAAGACTCAAAAATATTCAACGTTCCAGAAGTAAGAATACATAATCTCTTACTATGGAGAAAACCTGTATCCGCATTCTCCATGTAAATCATAGAACCCCATTTTTCCGCAATCTTCTTAAAAGTATTATCCGACCAAAACTTTAAAGGCACACCTTCTATATCCACCCACATTATTCTCTCATCTAGAACGAAATCAGTAGACGCTTGATTGATTTGAGATAACCATGACACAGCTCCCACACATGCCAAAAATTTAGCTTTAGTGTCTTCCGAATTAAAACCAATCATTACCCAAAGTCCTCCCAAATACCTCAACTCAATATCTTTGAATCCCTCACTACCCAAAACCACCTTTAAATTCGACAACACACTAAACTCTTTCACTTTCCCAGTTAATCCTAAGGAAAATTCCTGCTTGTTAATGCATCTATCATCCAAAACTAACACAGGATTAGAGTCAGAATGATCTTTCTCAGAGGTGTTCCCTTTGACAACATAAGCATAAGAATTAGTATCGACCCTCTTTCCATTGTTATTATTGCCCACAGGAGATTTAACACTTGACTCCCCACCACGATTAAAATGTATACCCTTAGAGGAACCAGCAGATCTATAAAACCTAGCCATGTTCTCTTGTAAATGATGATTCCCCATCCACACCGTGCATAAGTTACTAACCAAACGCTCCACATCAAAAACTTTTATAAAACGGACAAAACCAAATCTCTTACCCGCCTTATTTCTTTTAACAGGGATAAATGCATCCACCACATATCCATATTGTTTACACGCATTCCATAGATCCTTAGCCCTCGCATTCTCCGGAAAATTAGTCACAAAAATCGACGTCGAAATCTTTAGAACGTCGTCCTCCTTGGATCTCATCACCATGTTACGCCAAAGTAAAAGGAAAACAAGAAAAATAAAAAAGGATCTGAACCGATTCTAAACTAAAATTGAATTAGTGAATTGAATTGATAAATGAAAAGGATTTTTGGATTGAAGGGAGATCAGTTTAATGAATTGATTTATGGAAAAAAAGTTTAATGAATTGATAGTCGTGAAATTACATTGACTCATTCAATTTCTAGAAATTACAGTATATATTTTGGTTGAATTATATCAGTATACACAAGTTTTTGGCTCATTATATCATTCTTTTTGATGTAAGGTAATACTTTGCAAGCAATCACTACAACAAACACGAGGACGGGCGACGAGGTTTTCGGCGGCGACGCCCTTGTCCCCGCCGAAAGTCACTAAACGACAAAAATTGTGCTGAGCTGGCACAAATTCTCGCTGACCGCCCATTGCATTTTCAACGCAAACTTTCAGCGGGGACATGTCCCCGCCGAAAGTATTTTTGCAGATCACAACTTTGACCAAAATATTCACAATTTCAACTCCACCTTTTAGCGGGGACTGTCCCCGCCGAAAGTATTTCATAATCTTTGTCCAAAATAGTTGCGCTTTTTATTGTCTCGGGTATTATTCCCGCCATTACTTTTGGCGGGGAAATGCATAACTTTTGGCTGGGGCATGTCCCCGCTAAAAGTTTAGGCGCCAAATTTCCCTCCAAGCTGCAACTTTTTCCCAAAAACTTTTTAATATATATTATAACATACACCTAATACATATTAAATCATAAATTCGGCAAAAAAATACAAAACACACATAACAATGGATGGTTTAACGCCGGAACAGGAGTGGGCAAAGGCTTTATCACACAAGCTCTTGTATAATGAAATTATAAATCATTGGGGCGTTGAAATTTTTGATGAATATGGTTCGTACGCGAACTTTGCACCGTGGCAGAGAGACCGGATTCTGGTATGGTTGAGGAAAAAGTCATATTATAGAGAGTATTTGAAAGAGGTAGATACTGCTGAAGCTCAACGTGCTGCTGAAGCTCAAGCTGCTGCTGTTGGAGGTGAGGATGAAGCTGAAAGCACGTTTGATGAAGCTGCAGCTGTTGATAATCTGGAAAATAGAATAACAAGTCTTGAAGCTACGTTTGCATATCTCAAGGAAATGAGAGCAAGGAAAGGAAGAGGTGGTGCGAGTTCAAGCAAAGCGGAGTTAGCCGCAAAAATAAGTAAACGGGTTGTTTCATTTGGTTGTCGTGTTGTTTAGTTTGAGTTGTTTTGTTTGGTTGTCGAGTTGTTTAGTTTGAGTTGTTTCGTTTGATCTGGTTCGTTTGCTTGTCGAGTTGTTTAGTTTGAGTCTGTATGAAAATGTATCTGGTTTACAACTCTTGTGTGGTTTGAATAAAATGTTTGCCTTCGTGTTTGAAGCTAAGCGTGTGGTGTTTCGGATTCCTTTATAAACTGCTTAGGTTCTTACTGTGGACATTTTTTTAGATTAATAATTACAATCTTGAGTGTTTGGATAGAAGTTTACGATTTCTAGTGGTAAAGCAACAACAACAACAATAACACAACACAACAAACAACATTTTATTAAACAACAACAACAATAACACAACAAACAACAGACAACAACAATAACACAAGAAACAACAAACAACAAGAATAACACAAGAAACAACAAACAACAAGAACAACAACAACAACATCAACAACAACAGCATTACATACGAAGATTTTCCATGTCACCTAACAGGTCACGGAGTATTGCATCCGATTGACATGCGTGGTCATTGTTGTCGGGATTCGTTGCCATTGCAAGTCTTGCCTCGAGCAACCTGACTTTTGTCTCTAACACCTGTTTTTGTGCCTCCAGCATATTTATCCTAAGATCTTTTTCATGGCAGTTTGTGCACCCAGAACCGTGAGATGTTGAAGCAGAATATATTACTTGTAATTGTTCATCAAATTCAGTCTTCCACATAAAATATCCACATCCATGATCTTTCTCTCTTGGCTTCGAAAGAGGACATGCATAATACTCCAATCCAAATGTATCTTTTTGATGTGACGTTCTTTTTTTTATATTTCCTACTCCACAAGTACACATAAAAGGATTATATCGCTGCATTCTGGTTGACAGTGTGTGTTTGTAGTTGTGTGTGGTAGAATCGTGATCGGGGTGGCCCGATCTACAAGTTGAGTTGATAAAAGGAGGTGGCCAGAAAAAGATTCCGGCGGCCGGAAACTGCTGGTGTCGCCGGAAAACATAAACTGCTAGAGAGAGAGAGATATAGTGAGATGAGTGTGTGTGTGTGAGATGATATGGGTTAGATGAGTGTGTGTGAGTTTATATTGTGAGTCGATAAAAGTTGTTAGGTGGGAAAATATCTCGTGTATAACCACAACATCTCGACTCGTTCGTTTAACATCTCGTGTAATACCACATCATCTCGACTCGTTCGTTTAACATCTCATGTAATACCACATCATCTCGACTAGTTCGTTTAACATCTCGTGTAATACCACATCATCTCGACTCGTTCGTTTAACATCTCGTGTAATACCACATCATCTCGACTCATTCGTTTAACTTCTCGTGTATAACCATATCATCTCGAATCATTCGTTTAACATCTCGTGTATAATCGTATCATCTCGACTCATTCGTTTAACATCTCGTGTATAACCATATCATCTCGACTCATTCGTTTAATATCTCGTGCATAACCGTATCATCTCGACTCATTCGTTTAACATCTCGTGCATAACCGTATCATCTCGACTCATTCGTTTAACTTCGTGCATAACCGTATCATCTCGACTCATTCGTTTAACTTCTCGTGTATAACCCTATCATCTCGACTCATTCGTTTAACATCTCGTGCATAACCGTATCATCTCGACTCATTCGTTTAATATCTCGTGTATAACCGTATCATCTCGACTCATTCGTTTAACATCTCGTGTATAACCGTATCATCTCGAATCATTCGTTTAACATCTCGTGTATAACCTTATCATCTCGACTCATTCATTTAAATTAATTATAAATGATTTAAGTTAATTAAAATTATTTAAAAATAATTTTAAATGATTTAAATTAATTATAAATGATTTTACTTAATTAAAATGATTTAAAGATAATTTTAAATGTTTTGGTGCTCACTTGTCCCCGCTGAAAATATGATTTGTCATTTAGAAAACTTTTGGCGGGGACATTTCCCCGCTAAAAGATTTCACCAATACTTTTGTTTTTCCCTCTATGCATTTACTTTACCCCGCCAAAACTTTTGGCTAATAATGAAAACTTTTAGCGGGGACATGTCCCCGCCAAAAGATTTGCTAAAAGACAAAGCACACTTTCAGCGGGGACATGTCCCTGCTAAAAGTAAACGCAATAACACACTCAATTATTAGCAGAATTGGATCTAACAGTACACTTAGAAAAAAAAAACCACTTCATCGCTGAGACCACAGACGACCACAGCACCACCATCTCCACTACCACCACAGCACCACCATCTCCACCACCACCACAGCACCACCATCTCCCCCACAGCACCCACACTCGCACCACTGTGCACGATGCATCTCCTAAACCCCTCTCCTTGTTTAATTCTCTCCTAAACCCCTCTCCTTGTTTGATTCTCTCTATTCTCATCTCCTTTCTTACTCTCCTTGTTTGACCCAACCAAGACCCAGGTTAATTTTTTTTCAATTTTTGTTAATTGTTGTTAATTTGTGTGAATTTTTGTTAATTGTGTTAAATGTATTATGTTTTTGAATTTTATTAATTTTTTTGATTTTTTTCCTTTGGAGACCACATCAGCCAAGACCACAGTTGAGTCAAGACCAAGCTGAAACCATTGACGAGAGCCACCAAAAGGTATACATGTTTAATTTTTTTTTTTTTTTTTTGTGTTTATGTTTCTACCGGGGACATGTCGCCGCCAAAAGTTTATACTCAGTAATTTATGTTTATGTATTTTTTTTAGCCCCTTGAATTGATGTTTTGGAACACGACACACCATGGGGTGTGCTCGTGATGTGTACCACGACACAAGTAGTGTCGTGGGGACTTGGTATTAGGTTAACGACAACGCCAAGGGGCTGTTTTCGCAGTGGCGGATGGCTTATTCGGCTTATGGCTTATGGCTTATGTTTCATAAGATCACTAATTTGCAACCCCATTATATAAGCCGAAAAAGTTTTAAAATAAGCACAAAATGTGAGCTTATGAAA
Organism: Artemisia argyi; assembly: GCA_030686995.1. Lineage (NCBI taxonomy): Eukaryota > Viridiplantae > Streptophyta > Magnoliopsida > Asterales > Asteraceae > Artemisia > Artemisia argyi. Next base: position 137,897,602 of record CM060707.1, read on the forward strand.
CATAAGTCAAAAACCATAAGCCATAAGCCAAATAAGCCATCCGCCACTGCTAAAACAGCCCCGGCTTATGGCTTATATGGTTTTCGGCTTATGTTTCATAAGCTCACAGTTTGTGGCTTATTTTGTAACTTTTTCTGCTTATATAAGCTTATAAGCCACAAAAAAGTGAGCTAATGAAACATAAGCCGAAAACCATATAAGCCATAAGCCGGGGCTGTTTCGGCTTATATAGCGGGGCTTATGGCTTATGGCTTATACGGTTTTCGGCTTATGTTTCATTAGCTCACTTTTTTGTGGCTTATTTTGTAACTTTTTGACTTATGACACATAAGCCACAAACTGTGAGCTTATGAAACATAAGCCGAAAACCATATAAGCCATAAGCTGGGGCTGTTTCGGCTTATATAGCGGGGCTTATGGCTTATATGGTTTTTGACTTCAAAAACCATATAAGCCATAAGCCCCGCTATATAAGCCGAAACAGCCCCGACTTGTGGCTTATATGGTTTTCGGCTTATGTTTCATAAGCTCACAGTTTGTGGCTTATTTTGTAACTTTTTCTGCTTATATAAGCTTATAAGCCACAAAAAAAGTGAGCTACAAAAAAGTGAGCTAATGAAACATAAGCCGAAAACCATACAAGCCATAAGCCGGGGCTGTTTCGGCTTATATAGCGGGGCTTATGGCTTATATGGTTTTCGGCTTATGTCTCATTAGCTCACTTTTTTGTGGCTTATTTTGTAACTTTTTGACTTATGAAACATAAGCCACAAACTGTGAGCTTATGGAACATAAGCCGAAAACCATATAAGCCATAAGCCGGGGCTGTTTCGGCTTATATAGCGGGGCTTATGGCTTATATGGTTTTTGACTTCAAAAACCATATAAGCCATAAGCCCCGCTATATAAGCCGAAACAGCCCCGGCTTATGGCTTATATGGTTTTCGGCTTATGTTTCATAAGCTCACAGTTTGTGGCTTATTTTGTAACTTTTTCTGCTTATATAAGCTTATAAGCCACAAAAAAGTGAGCTACAAAAAAGTGAGCTAATGAAACATTAGCCGAAAACCATATAAGCCATAAGCCGGGGCTGTTTCGGTTTATATAGCGGGGCTTATGGCTTATATGGTTTTCGGCTTATGTTTCATTAGCTCACTTTTTTGTGGCTTATTTTGTAACTTTTTGACTTATGAAACATAAGCCACAAACTGTGAGCTTATGAAACATAAGCCGAAAACCATATAAGCCATAAGCCGAGGCTGTTTCGGCTTATATAGCGGGGCTTATGGCTTATATGGTTTTTGAAGTCAAATTGTAATTTGTTAAATGACACTTATTTGAATGAAATTGTTATCGAGTGGTTAAATGTGTTTATTTATTTATTTAATTATTTATTATTATTATTATTTTTTGTATAAATTGTTATTTATTTCAATGTGTGTGTATATGCGTATATGTGTATATGTGTTTCTTCACTAATTATATTTTCTTGTACTAGTACGTTTACAGATGGCAGATGTTGTTGCTAGGAGCCACGGTGGCGATGGAGGCAATCAGCCACCCCGTGGTCCGACGAGGATAGGCAGTGATTGTCAGAGTAAGAATTTCTAGATTATTTTAATTAAACTTGATTATTATTTGAAATTGATAACTTGTTATTTTATATCATCATCACTTGAATTTGGTTACTTGTAGGATCTAAATCCAGACCTCCCAGACCTCCCAAGCCCAATGCCCAAATTGGGAAAGGCGGGAAGTCGGTGCGTGGTCCCACAAAGAACACGCGGCTCCGCAATGAGAGGAAAGAGACTGGTCGTGCGGTATCGGTCAGATTCCGGAAGAACGACAAAGGGATGTGGGAGCATGTGGGCGACCACGCGAAGTGGTTCTCCAACTTGGTCGGGGAATTGTTACGGCAATCAATTCCTATGCATTACAAATCCTGGTCGGCTGTTCCTGCTACCGCGAAGGCCCACATCGACGACCAGCTACACGTAAGGTTTTTTTTTTTTTTTTTTTTTTTTTTTTTTTTTTTTTTTTATCTTTTTTTTTTTAATTATTGTGTTTGTTTATTTTAACTTTGCTATTTATTTAAATTTGATTGTTTATTTAAATTTGAATATTTATTTTAATTATATTTTATTGCAGCATTATTTTGATCTCGGCGAGCACCTTGCCAGTGCTGATGGAGAGGATATTGTCAAGAGTATCGAATATTATCTCCAAAAGCGATACGATGACAACAAGTGGTGGCACAAAAAGATAAATTTTACTGAGCAAGGTGGGATGGAGAAGCTGGAGGAGATCAAGGCAAAACGCCCGGAGAACATGTCGGAGTCGGATTGGGAAGAATATGTAAATTTCTGGATCCACACTTTATTATTATTATTATTATTATTATTATTATTATTATTATTATTATTGTTAATATTATTATTAATAATAATAATAATAATAATAATAATAATAATAATAATAATAATAATAATAATAATAATAATAATAATAATAATAATAATAATAATAATTCATTTATATAACATTTTTTATTATTTATAATACTCAGGTTAAGCACTGGTCGAACCCGGATAATTTGAAGAGAGGGGGGACCAACAGACAGAACCGGCTCGCCAATCCGACTGCCAGCCTTCATGGGTTGCATTCGTTAGCTGTTATACGCGATAACTTCGTAAGACGCTTTTTAATCATTTCATTTATATATATAGTGTTTGGTGAGTCGTTATTAAGTTTATTTATAAACAGCTGAGAGAACCCACAAACGCTGTGGATGGTAGAGACTTGATCGCGATGTACAGACACAACCATACGAGAGACGGCGTTTGGGAGTCTGCATTGTCCGAAACTAGATATGTAAGTATAATTTATTTCCATAAAACTCACCCACATTAATTCAAATATAATAAATCACGACTTATATATTACTTTGCTTATTTTTTTGTAAAACAGAACCAGATGATACAGATGCGGACGGAGAGCACCTCCGGGGGGACGACCATGTCTGACCTCGATATTATGCGCCACGTGATCGGTGGCAAGCAGCGAGGTCATATTCCTGGCATAGGTCCAGTCTTACCCGGCGGTGGTCGTCAGACGACCCTGAGCGCCGCACGAGCTCGTGATCAAGCCTCCGCGTCCTCCCTGCACGAAACAGTCCAGAAGCAAACCCAGGAGATGTCCCAGCAAAGGACACTGATTGATATGTTGGTGGGGTGGGTTAAGACACAGCCGGGTTTTCCCGCTGAGCTAGCGACTCAGGCGACGACGTCGGGATCCCAGGAGGCTTCACCATCACCAGGTGAGTCTACAGGTACCCTGGAGGAGGGGAGTGGGGCTAGTGGGGGGACTCAGGAGTAGCGTATGGGTTGTTTGGGTTGATTTATATTTGTTTTGGGTTATGGACAAATGTTTGGATAGTTTCATGGATTATTATGTCTTTATGTAGTTTATGTGTTAGGATTCCCGCTACATTGTTCCCACGTATAGTTTTGTAGCGTATAGCGGATAGCTAGCTTATGTAGTGATCATGTGATAACGGTTTTTGAACCGTATTTTGCGAATTTGGATACAAACACATGATTATGTTAATTTTTAACAAATTTCGATATGGATCATATTATGTTTGGCGAATTTGTGTCTTGAGTGTCTTGTGGTGTTGTAATTAGATTATATACAGGTTGTGGATTTGTAGTGATAATGTAGATTTTTTCCGGAAAAAATCTGGAAATTACCCATTTTGCAGCAATTTGCTGCAAAATGGGTCAGACACTTTTAGCGGGGACATGTCCCCGCCAAAAGTTTGTTGCATTATTAGTAAGCCCCACTTTCAGCGGGGACACCTTCCCGCCAAAAGGTGAGTATCATTTACGTGTTAAAACTTTCAGCGGGGACACGTCCCCGCCAAAAGTGAGCACAATTTACGTGTAAACTACTTTCAGCGGGGAAGTGTCCCCGCCAAAAGTGAGTACCATTTACTTTATAAAATACTTTCCGCGGGGACATGTCCCCGCCAAAAGTGTTGCCACGCTGGCAAGTTTGACCTGACCAAAATTATCCACGCTGGCAGTGTGGGTCCCACTTGTCACCGCCAAAAAAAGGTTCGTCGCCGCCGAAAGTTTACAGCGAAGGGCTTTAGCCGAGACACTTTCGGCGGGGACATGTCCCCCGCCGAAAGTGTTGGGCGGGGAGAAGTTCCCGCTGAAAGCGAGGAAATGTCCCCGCTAAAAGCAGCCAATGTTGTAGTGAATATGGTCTAATAAATGTGAAATGTATGATAGTTGACTCATTATTTTCACGTATGTTGTTGATAGTTGTATCCAAACACATATTTGGTATGCCTGGCGTTATATGCACTAGACGATGCAGAGAAACCTCAAATATTATCTTTACATCTTTTAAGTAATTTTGATATTGAATCATGTGAATGATGTATATGTTAACTAAAATTTATCTTTAATATAGAAAGGTGAAGATTTCACAAATCCTGATAAACTCAGGGATGCCTGGCCTTATATGCACATGCAAATGATTTCTATTTGTGGTATGATATGAGATGATCTAAAAAATAGGCGATTGCAAACTGCAGACAATCCCACCAAGGGTTAAAGATTCAACTAAAGGTAAACAAATCAAAGGAAGGCAAATAGATATACTAGTGCATATATAAAGCTGATTAACCAAAATGTCCTTCACGATGTTATGGTAGATGGATGCATGATGAATGTTCCTTTCAAATCGTTTCATTAGTAAATGAGCATTTAATTTTTTAGGAATTTCCAGTCTGGCTCATTAGTGAATTATAAGTTGATAGGAACCAATTTGGTGAAGAGATAAGAGCTAACTCTGATAATAAAAATGTAGATACAGTATTGCTAATTTTGTGATGAAGAAGTATAAGTGCAGTGTTACTCCAAATCAGCGTATTAATGCTAAAGCTTGGGTTTTGACAGATTATGAGAATACATTAGAAGAGCACTATGCACTAATTAAATCATACTTTGATAGATTGTGTGTGTCTTTTTTTTTTTTTTTTTTTTTTTTTTTTTTTTTTTTTTTTTTTTTTTTTTAATTTACGACTGAGAGAACGATGGAAGGCTCGTTGTAGGAAGGCTGGCGAGGTTGACAACGATTTATAAGCTTTTCTATAGTTGCCTAACTACAATGAATTGATATTCAAGATATGGAATCAATAAGTTCGACGACTCTCTTATTAAGCTAAACGTGAACCAGTACAAGATGGGAAATGAGCTTTTACTGTTTTATTAACCTAATATGTAGACGAATTTATGATTCACATGTTCATCATTCTCTGGTTACTACATTTATTAACAAAGATATATGTATGTTTGGAAAATGCTAATGGTTCATTTTTATATAACAGGATTGGAATGATAGACATAGTTGTCTGTATGTGCATATATACAAGCGTGTGGTTATAGGTGGCGAGACTTCATTTCAATTACATGTATAGTAGTATTATAATGCATTGTTTTGGAATGTGATAAATAAAGTAAAAGTAATGACTGTGCCTTGAGATGTTGTTGGCTCTTAGATGACGATCACCTTATTTGCTAGTTGCTTTTTATTGCTGATGGTATTTGTGGTGCGATATGAAATAGGAAATCCTACCATGCCAGCTCTCATTTTCAATTTGAAAAAAGTAACTTTATGCTTATTACATAAAATATGTTGCGTACGAATTTTCTTTCGAGTCATCAGGATCACGATAAACACCACACATGCACACATACAAACATGAAGAACCAATTAATAAGATGGTTAAAACTGTGTAGATTTTCAAAAACTGAACTCAATAAAGAGTCAATGAATAGTTTAAAACATGTTTAGTGGACCTCCATACATAAATTATTGAAATCCATAAAACAAAATCCACAAAATCCTCAAAATCATCAAAAAGATAAATTTATACATCCCTTCAACAAATGTGTCATTTGTATACAACTTGTATACATTCTCCGCTAAATGCTTTTAAAAAGTGTATGATGACGTATAGTCATATTTGGGCCACGAGCCCAAATGATAAACATCACTAAGGCCCAAACTTACCATGAGTGGGCTATTATAATTTGGGCCGCATTGTTAACGGGATTGGGCTCACGTAGACCCAAGCCCAACCAAACTATTTATGGTCTAGATAAGGATATTCTATCTATGGATAAAGATCCTTGGACCGGATAAGCATCATGCGTGCGAAACGTAAGGAGCACGAAACCTACAAGGATTCTGCGCCTATATAAGGAATGACATAATTCTCATTAAAGGTACGATTCACAAACCCTAAACTCTTTACGAGAACCCTAAAACCGATTACTTACTCTCACGCCGGAGGATAATCGTGGGAGACAATCTCACGATAAGCCTAACGGTGTTTGTTTATTTTCTTAGTGCGCAGGTTTCAAGCATTAAGAGCTAATTGGTACGAGAGCAAGAGCCCAAACTAGGAACGCCCAACTTTTGTATCAACAAGTGGCGCCATCCGTGGGACCAACACTAAGAACTAAAGAACTAGAATGACGAAGAACAAAAACTTAAGCCAGCGGACTCCGCAGTTGGAAAAAACACGTGACCCCCAGAGGAAGAACCAACAAGATTCGACCTCTAGGCAGGCTTCTGGGACAACCACTGCGCCTGGTCACCAAGAAACGGGTCCAACCCTACCTCTCCCCGCAGTAGAATTGCCTATAAGGACTACCCAAGCCACCACAGTAGTCCCAAGCGTTGAAGAACTCCAGCGCACCCTCTTCAATACTCCCCACCAAACGGCACCTGTAGTGGACAACACTGTGCCGCCTGGCGCACCTAACCAAGATAGGGTGCCCAATACTGAGGCAGATATTCTTGTAGCGAATGAGGACGCACCTGACCTAACGTTGAGTAATTTTGTAACCTAAAATTACAAAACTCTAACCGCCCTCATGCAAGAAGAAGCGAGGAGAAGGTCAAGTACGAGCCTGCAAGCCCGGCTCAACTTTGGTCTTGAACGCGAAGTATCACCACCGCGCCACCTACGAGGAAGACGCGAAAATAATGAAAGACGTACCACTATCCATGATAGGCTGGGTACGACATCTGACTCACAATATTCAGAGGAATATGAAGACGGCGAGAGGCGGACCAATGTTCATTCCAGACTTGGTAGTCGAGGGATACAAGACAGATTAGGACCTCAACATTCACCAAGCGAAGGTTCCTCCAGGTCTGGGAGCAAAAGAATTTACGACAGATTAGGGAGTAGAATATCCCCAAGTGAAAGCCCCTCAAGCTCTTCCTCTGAAGGAAGCCGGCGCAAGCGCCGCAAAAGAGATTACTCTTCCTCCAACGACTCCTCGGTCAATGAGGATAAGGAAATAGGACACTGGAAGTCTAGAGGAAGACGTCGCAAAGAAGAAGACAAAGACATGTCTCTTCCATGGCATCGCCAGAAAGTTGATGCATTTACACGACGCATCAGCGATTACTCCGATCATAAGAGAAGGCGCATGCCCACTAATGTTAAAACATATGATGGAACAGGTGATCCGGATGACCACCTAAAAATTTTCGAATCAGCTGCTACTATCGAAAATTGGCCACAACCTGTGTGGTGCCATATGTTTAACTTCACCTTAGTAGGGAATGCGCGTACGTGGTTTAGAAAGCTTCCACGAAGGAGCATTGGCGGGTTTGAAGAATTGCAAAAAGCATTCCGTTTAAACTTCACCCAAAGAAAGAAGTGCGCTAAAAACCCTGTTGAACTAGCCAGAGTAAAACAGCGCCAAGGGGAATCAACCAACGCTTATATGGAACGCTTTAAAGATGAATGTATACACGTAAAAGCGTGTCCCGAAGTCCTAAAAATCTCAGGGTTCATGAATGGGATCAATAACCCAGAACTCATTAGGAAGTTAAATGATAAGGTTCCCCAAACCTTTGATGAGCTAATGAAGCGCACAAGATCCTTCATACAAGGAGAAGCAGCCGCTGCGGACAGTAAAAAAGGCTACTCAAATTATAGGCAACAAGAACAGCCTAGGAGACAATCCAATGATCAGAGCAGCAACCGCAGGAAGAATTATCACAGTGGACGAGATAATGACAAGCATACCCCTCTCACAAAGACTCTGAGGGAAATATTTGTAACAGAAGGAACAAACTTCCCAAAACCTCCACCAATGCGTACCGCAGAAGATAAGCGCATAGGGAATGGATACTACGAATATCATGGCCAAAAGGGCCATACAACCAACGAGTGTGTCCAGCTACGACAACTAATTGAAAAATTAGTAAGGGAGGGTAGAATGGATCACCTCGTAAAAAACATTAAAGAAGGGAATGACAAGCAAAGGAATGGAGGCAAGAAAGAACCTCCCAAAGATAAAGCGGACATCATCTACATGATACAGTCATGGCAACGTAAGACAAAACAAAAAGTCAGTCAAAAGTTCTCTTCAGAAAAGGAGATATCCTTCCCCACTCTAGCTGCAGACAACGCAGTAGTAGAGCCACTAACCATTGAGATACATACTGGGGGACACGAGATTCGCCGCATGTATATCGATGGAGGGGCATCCGCAGACATCCTATATGAGCATTGCTTCAAAAGGCTACGACCTGAGATACAAAGTCAATTGATACCAGCCACAACGTCGCTGACTGGGTTCACAGAAGAAAAGATATGGCCTATGGGGCAATTACGTTTACTTGTAGTTGTGGGCGATGAACAACACTCAACAGCAATGTGGATAAATTTCATGGTAATCAAGTCTCCTTCACCGTACAACGGCATCATTGGGAGACCTGGAATATCATCCATGCGAGCTGTACCATCCACAGCACATGAGATGCTCAAATTTCCAGTAGAAGGAGGAATTGTCACCCTCTACAATACCACAGTGCCACCTAAAGAGTGCAACGCAGTAACCAGTGAGGTGGAGAATATTCCAGAACAGCGCGCATAAAAAATGCCAAACTTAAAAGTCGCTATTCATCCTGATTACCCAGATCAACAAATATCGATTGAAGGATCTTTATCTGACAAAGGTAAAGTGGCTGTGTGCGCACTCTTGCAGAAGAACCTGAGTATCTTTGCGTGGGAACCAAAGCACATGACCGAAGTGCCACGCTCTATTACGGAGCACAAGCTACAAATTCGACAAGGATATCCCCCAATATGACAGAAGAAGCGCGGCCAGGCCCCAGATCGCGCAAAAGCTATCCTGGAAGAAGTACACAAACTTGTAGACGCAGGCATTATGCGCGAAGTATACTTGCACGACTGGCTCTCTAATCCAGTGATGGTAAAGAAGAACGATGGCAGTTGGAGGATGTGCGTGGACTTCACTGACCTCAATAAAGCATGTCCACAGGACTGCTACCCACTGCCAGAGATAGACTTGAAAGTAGAATCCCTGTGCGGATATCCTTTTAAATGCTTCCTAGACGCGTATAAAGGGTACCATCAAATCCAGATGGTGGTGGAGGATGAAGAAAAAACAGCTTTCCACACCAGTCAAGGGGTCTATTGCTACACAAAAATGCCTTTTGGCCTAAAAAACGCAGGTGCGACATACCAGCGATTGGTGGACATGGCTTTTGAAAAACAAGTAGGACGAAACTTGGAAGTCTATGTTGATGACCTTGTCATCAAGAGCCACACAGAGGAAGAATTGGTGCGCGACATTGAGGAGACGTTCAAAACATTGGGGAAAATAAACATGAAGTTAAATCCCAAGAAGTGCACCTTTGGCGCGACAGAAGGCATGTTCCTTGGATACTTAATAGAACCTGATGGAATCAAGCCTTGCCCAGAAAAAACAAAAGCTGTTATCGATCTCCCCTCACCGCGCACACTAAAAGAAGTCCAGTCATTAAACGGAAAGCTAGCTGGGCTAAACCGTTTCTTATCTAAGTCAGCAGACAAATCACTCCCTCTTGTTAAAACACTCACGAAGTGCACCAAAAAGGGAGACTTTCATTGGACTGAGGAAGCAGAAGAAGCTTTCCAACAGCTAAAACAGCATCTGGCATCACTCCCCAAACTTGTCGCACCACGACTAGGGGAAGAGTTAATCATGTACTTATCTGCAACCCACGGAGCAGTCAGTGCAATACTATTGACAGATAGGAACTCCGTCCAGACACCCATATACTTTGTAAGCAAAGCATTGAAGAAGACAGAGACTAACTACAGCGCCATGGAAAAGCTGGTCTTAGCTCTAGTATTCGCAGCTAAAAGACTGCGCAGATACTTTCAAGCGCACCCAATAGCTGTGATCACGGACCAGTCAATCAAACAATTTATCTCTAAACCTGACGCATTAGGACGGCGACAAAATTGAAGTGTGTTGTTGAGCGAGTATAACATCTCGTATAGACCACGCACTGCAATCAAGGGGCAGATATTAGCCGACTTTATTGTTGAAAAGCCAGATACCGATAGTCCAACTTCAACAAGCAAAACAGATCTATAGGAACCTTGGATTCTGTTCACAGATGGATCCTCATGCGTGGATGGATCAGGCGCAGGCCTTATCCTCACTAACCCAGAAGGAATGAAGTTCACCTACGCGCTGCGTTTCGAATTCACAGCCATAAACAATGAGGCAGAATACAAAGCCCTACTCGCTGGACTGCGTATTGCAATTCAAATGGGTGTACGCAACCTAGAGGCAAACGTGGACTCCAGGCTAGTAGCTAACCATGTATTAGGTGAGTATAAAGCCAAGGATGAACACATGATCCAATACCTGGAAAAAACCAAGTCCTTAATTCAGAACTTTGATAAGTTCACAATCAAACAAGTACCTAGAGGGGACAACAGGAAAGCTGATGCGCTTATCAAGATTGCATCTACAAGCTTTGCACATCTATCAAAACAGGTATTGGTAGAAACCCTAAAAAACAAATCAATCTTGGAGATGGAAGTATCCACGGTGATAGAAGAACAGGATCCCACGTGGATGACACCTATCACTGAATTTATCAGCAAAGGAATCTTACCACAAGATCAAAAGGACGCTCGAAGAGTGCGGCGCACAGCGCAAAGATTTGAACTACGAAATGGAATCCTATATCGACGTTCATTCCTACAACCGTGGCTCCGATGTGTCGGACCTCTTCAAGCAGATTATGTACTCTGAGAAATTCACGCTGGATCATGTAGCATGCACTCAGGGCCACGGTCTGTTGTGGCGCACGCTCTGCGGTCAGGATATTATTGGCCTACTATGCACCGCGATGCGCGAGATATGATAAAAAAATGCAGCAATTGCCAAGTACACAGGCCAATTCCGCGCCAACCACAACAAGAGATAACCCCCATCACCTCACCATGACCATTCTATAAATGGGGCATTGACATCGCAGGCCCCTTCCCAGTTGCAGCGGGGCGGGGGGGGGGGGGGGGGGGGCTAAAATTCCTCATCGTAGCCATAGTCTACTTTACAAAGTGGATTGAGGCAAAAGCAGTGGTAAGCATCACTGGAAACCAGGTAAAACGCTTCGTGTGGGACAATATCGTGTGTCACTTTGGGCTACCTGGGGAAATCATTCCAGATAATGGGAAACAATTCTGTGACAACCCATTCAAAGATTGGTACGCGCAATTGAACATCACACAACACTTTGCTTCAGTAAAACACCCACAAACCAATGGCTTAGTTGAACGCGCGAATCGCAGTTTAGGCGAAGGGATAAAGGCGCGCCTTGACAGACACAAAGGAAAATGGGTGGACGAGTTGTCACATGTTTTATGGGCGCACCGCACCACAATCAAAACCAGTACCGGGGACACACCATTTTCTCTTGTCTATGGAACAGAAGCCGTCATACCAGCTGAAATTGGAATGCCAACTATACAAACAGCAGAGGTAAACGTCACAACAAATGACGAGGAGCGGCGCATAGACTTGGACTTGCTAGAAGAAAGGCGCGAACGCGCAGCTATACGCGAAGTAAAGGCTAAAGCAAAAATGAAGAAGTATTATGATGCAAAAGTCAAGCATACTTCCTTCAGGCCAGGAGACTTTATATACCGCGCTAACGACGCAAGCCACGCAGAAGACACGGGCAAGCTTGGACCCAAATGGGAAGGACCCTATGAGGTCACCGATGCGCTAGGTAATGGTGCATATAGGTTGCGCGATATGGAAGGTCACGAGATGGCGCACACTTGGAATATCTGCAATCTTAAAAGATGCTATCTTTAAGAAAGGCTACGGCCCACAAACATACAACTTTGCACTTTAGCATGTGCCCAATAATTGTTTGTCGTTGAATTTTCTTTATTAGGGATTATTTTTATTTTCCAAAAAACTTGCAAGTATTAATAAAACGTTATGGTTTCTAGCTAACTCCATAACACATTTTACTTTATTGCGTACATTCCTATATGTGTCAATATTGTTATTTTATATTTTTGCCTACATGGCGTGCATGCACTAACTAAGACCCACAATGGCAGAAAGGATGAGTAAACCTACTAACTAACTCGTTGAGTAAGAGGGTTGCAAACCCATCAACATTGGATCACGCATCCTTGCTAAGCGCCTTACCTTCAAGACGTTGAAGTAAGTTTTCCATGCGCACTCCATGAAGGATGCGCAATATCACGTACACTGTACAAGCTTAGCGAATTATGAGCCAAGACTCTTGGTCATTTCATACGACTTTGCAAAAATAATGCAAGTTTATTTACATACTTATGATTTCTTTTAAGTCACGCACTTAATTTAAACATAGGTTCCAAAAAGAGTATCTTAATTGATCTTCTTACATAAAGGATGACAATTTAAGAACGGATACCACAACACGCAAAGCAAAGATATATAATTTGTTATTTATACAAATGATATACAAGTTACAACTGCCTATATCTACACACTATGACGGTGCTCAGGACTATCTTCTGGGGCAGCGGAGCTTCCTGCCTCTTGGAGCTTTCTCAAAAGTAACGCATCCTTAGGCGATACGGTCGCCACGCTGACAACAACTCCATCTGATCTGGGAATATACGCAGCGCCCACACCGCATAGGATGACCTTACCCTTAACACCCTTTTTCTTGGCTGCTCTCTCCGCGTGCAGTTCTAAGACCTCCTTAATGGGAACCTCCTTTTCCAGAACAAACGGGTTCAATATATGACGCGGCTGCGCAAAAACAGGAACCTGCAGCTGCGACTCGTCAGGCTTTAGAAAAAAGTCTGGCTGCGCCTCTGCATCCTCTAAGATGTGTTGCCCCAGTGTTAACCCCTCCATAATTACCTTTATGGGGTAATCCTGGTCGCGCTCCAGCCGCGCAATATGGGGAAGCTCAAGCAGCTTCATCCCCTCCATAGCCTTCATCAGCTCATCATAGGCATTAGCTTTATAACCAGGCACCTCAGCAAGCGCCACATTCAGCAACTTTTCCTCATGGAGCTCCTCCATAGCTTGCGCCCTACCATGCTCCACGGTGCACTGAACTACCTTTCCAGAGGTCTCCAATACCTCCGGGGACTCTAAGGTGCCCATCGCAGCCAGGCGCAAGCCATGACTGATCAAGCACCTACACACGCAGAAAAAGGATGCATTAGAAGCTAAGAGACAAATTAATACATATAGTAAGGCAACATTGCGGAATATACAAAAAACGTACCTGCGCTCAGCTATCGTAGACATAAGATGAGTATATAATTCCTCATCATATTCTATACTAAGGCCGCGCAGCTTCTCCTCCTGCTCCTTCAGCATCTTCTCCATGCGCAGGCGAAACTCGTCAATATGGCCAAAGTGCTCGGCCTTTTTCTCCTCAAGATACCTTACCCCCCAGGTAAGGTTCGCCCTGAACTGATGCAGTTCCCCGCGCGCATGTTGCAGCTCAGCCATCATGGTCAACTTTTCATCAGTGACCTTGTCCGCATGCGCCTTGACGGACCCTACCTTCGCTCGCGCATCAGCTAACTACGCACGGAGCAGGGCAATCTCCTCGTCCTTCTGAGCGAGGCTGCTACTCTCCTCAAGATACCGCGTCTTCAACTGAGCGACCAGCTCAGTCTGACGCTCAGCAGCAGCAGCCAGCTCCACCAACAGCTGCTGCGCAGATACCTCCTCAGCCATCTTCACTCCCTCCTCCACGTTTGCATTCTGAGGAGGGATCACGCCTTCCACAAATGCCGCATCATCCTTTGCAGCATGGTTACTACAAAGCATAAGTAGAAGGTTAGAGCAAAAAAAAAATAAAAAAATAATAATAATAAAAAAGAAAGAGTAAGAAGACAGGAAAGACATGGTTATCACTTACAGAGGGGGCGAAGCCTTTGTCATCCCCTTATCCGTGCCGGTGGCGGATGTGTCATCTTCTGCTGATGACTCTTCATCCGCGATAAGATGGCGCCTCCTCTTGGAAGTGCCAGCGCCATCAGCCTCTCCCTTGCGCTTTAGACTCTGCGCTACATTCTCAGGCTCTAGCACCTCCACGCTGTCAGAAGACTCAGCCTGCAACTTCTCCAAATGAGCAGGCTCCCCAGTAGGAGGCACGCTTTGCACAGGCGTCACAAGCAAAGGGGGTGAATCTTCAGGCCCAACATGCCCCAACACAGTTAGATGCCCAGCGGTCGCATCCAGAAGTGGCTCCTCATTTTCCCTCAGAGGACGCACACCAACCGTCACCTGCTTCGGCTTCTCTAGTTTCACAACGGTGAACAAATCCATCTCTGCGCAATACATGAGCAAATAACAACAAACAGATTAGTTATTGAAGGTACATATACATAAATACTTACATTATTTGAAGCGAACAAATAAAAGGGACAAGCACCCACCCCGACCGCTCTCATCAATGAAGGTTGGCACCTCGTCAGAACCATGGAAATAGTTGCGACTCAGCCCCATGTAAACCAAAAACTCCTCAGGGTATGGGTTAATGGGGATGCAGTTGGCATCAATAGTATCCGCATCCGCTACGCTATACGAACCGGGTGCGGGGCGCCCATCCCTTGGCAGCGTCTCTTGAGTATAAAACTCAAAAGGCGAAGGAAATACCCTATCATCTACCCAGAAAAACTTTTTCCTCCAATCCCTAAGAGAATCCACCTTCTCCGTATAACACTGAAGGCGTCCACCGTGCTTCGCGAAAGATACCCATCCATGCGACCACGTTGTGCGGTAAAATGCACGGAATAGGTCAACAGTCGGGTTGATAGCAAGCAACCGACAATTTATTTCAAAATTGGATACTTTTGCCACACCTATACAGTGCAGCTGGGAAATGTGAAGGCGGTAGTGGTTGAGCACATTGCTAAAAAATATGGATATGGGTACGCGCTGGTTCACATACTCAAAAAATCGCGTATATAACCCTATTTTTCCCTCAGGGAAATCCGCGATGCACGCGTTGGCCTCCGGTACAACCGGATGCACGTCAAGAGGAATAAAATAATCCGAGGAGAACTGACGCAGTTCATCCTCGTCCATTTCAGAAGGAAACTCATGTAATTGGCGAACCATTTTAAAGAAACTAATAATAGAGCACGTTTTCGCGGATTACCTAATAAAACAGTTGCTCTCTTTTAAAAAGCTTGGAAGAAATGTAAAAATGGCGGAAGTGTTTTTACTGTGTGTTTTTCAGTAAATAGGAGGCGGTGTTTATATAGGGTTACCAAAACCCTAGCATGTTGGCCACGTGGAACCCACTATCCTAATCGTGTGGCTAGAAGACGATTGGGTACATGCACTTTTTCCCTTTTCCCGATAAACACGTGGACACCCTCCCCACTTCCCTAGGTATTTTCGAAAATATTGGTGACTAGATACATTGTTCATCATATTGGGCGGTAACTTTTCCCGCCACACTTACCGTTGCTTCATGAAGTCAAGTATCCGCGGCTAGCAAGCCGCGCACACTAGACTGGGGGGACATGATGACGTATAGTCTATATTTGGGCCACGAGCCCAAATGATAAACATCACTAAGGCCCAAACCCACCATGAGTGAGCTATTATAACTTGAGCCGCATTGTTAACGGGATTGGGCTCACGTAGACCCAGGCCCAACCAAACTATTTATGGTCTAGATAAGGATCTTCTATCTATGGATAAAGATCCTTGGACCGAATAAGCACCATGCGTGCGAAACGTAAGGAGCACGAAACCTACAAGGATTATGCGTCTATATAAGGAATGACATAATTCTCATTAAAGGTACGATTCACAAACCTTAAACTCTTTACGAGAACCCTAAAACCGATTACTTACTCTCACGCCGAAGGATAATCGTGGGAGACAATCCCACGATAAGCCTAACGGTGTTTGTTTATTTTCTTAGTGCGCAGGTTTCAAGCATTAAGAGCTAATTGGTACGAGAGCAAGAACCCAAACTAGGAACGCCCAACTTTTGTATCAACATTGTATAACTCCAATTCCATCTCACTCATTCTATCATTTTAGTTCCAAAATGTCTAAAAAACAAAAAAACAATACGGTTACACATTCCACTGAAAAGTCGATTGACGGACCTCCATTCGCTGGACCTCCGGTCGCCGGACATTCGATCGCTGATTATTATATTGTAAGTTCAGATCATCGAAATTACTATCTTAACTAAATTTTTAGGTTATGAATTTTTGATCGAATTGTTGTTATAGTGAGTACCGATTCATATCTATTTTGTGTTTATGATATTAATACCATTAAGTTGTTGATATTGTTATTAGTCTATTGTTGTCGATGAAATTTGACCTAGATGATAATATATAGCTTGAATATCTTGTTAATTATATTTATTTCAATGTTAATCTGTTTTTTTAGCTTTTGATTATTTGTTTATTTTGTAAAAGTTAAAAAAAAAAAAAAAAAAAACTGTTATATGATATTAATAGCGTTAAGTTGATGGTGTTGCTATTATTTTGTTGCTAATGATAAAATTTGCCCTAAATATAATTTACAGTTTAACAATAGGTTTATTTTATGTATTATGTCATGTATTATTCATAATATTAGCTCAGTGTCTTGTAGATGTGAATCTGTTAATGATTAGAAGCTTGATCTAGTTATGTATGTATATGATGAGTATTTAACCTACTTGACGATTTACAGCTTTTGTAGAGGTTTAGTATATCTATATCTGTTAGGTATGTGTATGTGATAAAATTTTACCTAGATGATAATATACAGATTTAGTATCTTGTTAATTACATTTATTTCAATGTTAATATGTTTTTTAGCTTTTGATCATTTGTTAATTCTGTAAAATTGAAGAAAAACACTGTTATATGTATCAGATATGCCTAAAATTTGTGTATATAAAAATATATAGGCTGTGAATGTTTGATCGATTTGTTGTTATAATTTGAGTAGAGCGTAAATCGTTTGACCAAATTAGCGATATATATCTATTTTGTGTTAATGATATTAAATTTTGTTGTTGATGTTGTTATTATTCTGTTGTTGATGATCTAATTTGACCTAGATATAATATACATCTTTAATAATATGGTTATTAAGTGAATTTGTTAATGAACAGAAGATTTATCTAGTTTATGCGTATATGATGAGTATTTAATCTACTTGATGATATACAGTTTTATTATAGGTTTAGTATATGCATTTGGTTACATTTTTTATAATCTTGGCTTATATAAACATAAACGTGAACGTTGAACAAGTGAATTATGCTGATGTAGTTTATGTAAGTATAATAGCGTCTATCTCTGTATTTAATTGCAAGTTTGTTAATCATATTATAACTTTTTTCCCCTTAATATGTTAATGACAATAACTTGATGTTTACATAAGTGTTAGTGTCTTATCTTTATCTGTAGGTATGTGTTTGCCATTTAGTTATCGAATTGAAAACACAATTCAACAAACAATAGGTTTGGTCGTTTTGATTGTGTATGTGATTTGTATTGGAAGCAATTTTACATAAAATTTAGGTGATCGTTTGTTTTAAATGAGAACATCTTGTTGATGAAATGTGAATTTTAATCTATTTTATAAGTTGGTTGGTAGTTGTTAAGCCCTATGGTTTTTACCGTTTCGGTTTGGTTTTTGGATGTGATAAGTTGGTGTAAATGATTACTATAGTTGAATGATACATGCTCTTTTTTAGAGGTCAAAAGTATCACAATTTATTGGCAGATCTATTGTTTTTGCATCTTTGATCACATATTGGTTAATTTTGTTGTTTATTACCTACACGAAAACAAAAAGTAGAAAAACAAATTTCTCCTTATTTAAGTTAGTTTAAACTAGAGAGCACAACACATAAACATACAAATGAGTGAAAATCACTTACTTGGACTCATATTTCTCTTTTAAAAATATCATAAAACACTATATATTACAATACCAGAATGTTGTGTGCTACTCCTAATAGCTGACATAGTATACAATGACAGTGGAGCAGTGTTCAATACCCCAATAGCTGACATGGTGCATGTTGATGGAGCACTTTTTGCTCAGGAGGCAATACCCCATTAGCTGACATAGTATACAGTGACAGTGGAGCAGTGCTTGCATAAGAGTGAGTACAACACTAGCTGACATGTGTTGTACGATGATGTATGAATAACACAAAGTTTGGCCCACAACCTAGTGCTCATCAGCGACATACATGCTACACCTAAATGACACCTCCGTTCCCACAGTACTTGTGTCGTGGATCACTCCAAGTAGTATAAATAGAGCCATCCACCCAGTAGATGGAGGATTCACACACACTCCGTTATAGACTACTCATATCTCACCTCTCTTACTCTCACTAGAACTTATGCCAATCATATACTTATTCTCACACCGGAGCTTGGTCCTAGATTAAAAACCTGGGGAGAACTAACGACGTTCTTTCTTATTTCAGCCTAGAGACGAAGGAGCAACTACAAAGCCTCCGCAAAAACAACTGCAAGACCTCCAAAGGATCAGGGCTGAAAAGCACTTACAGAATTTTCCTCAAACATCAGTTGATCATGGCATAAGTGTTGCAATGGCTCAATGGTAGAAGGGTTGTTTTCCAATCGAGTTGTAACAAGTTTGATTCATGCCATAGTTTTTTGTTCTTTTATTTTAACTTTCAAACATTTCCATTACTAGTAATAATTATAAACTTTTGTTTTTTAATATTATTAGCGGCGTGCCGTGCGTTACGGCGAAAAATACCGTATAATAAAAAAATTTGTCGAACAATATTTTTATGATAACACATTTTTTGTGACAATAACATTATATAAGACGACAATTTTATGTTCTAATAACTTTAAACAATGACAAACTACATTCTGTTAAAAGCAGATAGTAAGAACATCGACATGCCATTTAGTTATTTATTTGATAGTTTGTATTAATTTTATCTCATGAATGTTTTAGTGTGTTTTAAGAGAGTATTTAAAAATTTAGTCTAACAGCTTGTTTATTTGTGTCATGTGGTTTATTAATTATTTTTCATTGACGGGTGTTTTAATAATTACATTAATTTAAGGTGTTAAATATATATGTTGGTGCATAAGTTAATTGTAAAACATACATTTATAATTGTATTCTTAAATTTTAGGGTTTAGAATGTTTTATTAATTAATTTGAGATAATTGTCTTCCTATGTTATACTATGTTATATGTAGTGTAAATTACCTAACAAATAAATTTATTTTTGTATTATTTCTTTTTCACATATTGAGATAATTTTACATGTCTACATTTAAGGATAATCAGAGAAGGGATTGAAAACGATCTCAAGATTAATCTGATAAGACCGCGTACATCTGATACAAAAAGGCTCATCTTCCCCGGATAATTTCAACACGTCCGTTTAAAGAATTAGTTAAGTGACAATTAAATTGCCATCACCTAACACCAAATTACGCAGCAACAATAAAAAAGTTAAAACCAATGTTGTAAAACCCGGATCAACCCAACCGGTTCAAACGGGAACTGGACCGAAGACCGGGCCAGATGTGATCGGTTTCTTGCTTGTTTAAGAACAAGATTGAACCGGCGGTTTTCATTTATCTAGGTTGATCCGGTTTGATAAATCTGGAGGGGTCATGCCTTTGTTTTAAAATATAGTTTATGACAAGGTTCTATACTTTTTAAATTTTGTATTGAAAGTGTTTGTTATGAATAACATGAATTCAATCAGCAAAACGCCTATAGATGTTATAACTACATAATATGTAGATTCCATGTATGTAGTTAAATTGACGACTATGGTTGTAAACTTGTAATACAGTAGATAACTAATTAAAGATAGAAAGAATATTGTTACTAATGTAAATTGTGCCTTAAAAGAATACTGGAAAACAACAAGAATCCGTGTGAAACAAAAAGTGTACTAATCAATACTATAACTACACCAAAGTTGTTCATAGTAACACACATCTAGCAAAAGCGCTATCTATCTTCACACTACGACATAACTATGACCTTAGCGGCTATTATTTTGTTGTTTTTCCTCGTAAAACAAGTTCGACCCGATGGTTGAACTGGTTGAACCAGTGACCCACTGAACCGACAACTCAATCGAGCAGGTTTTAAAACATTGGTTAAAACTAGGTCGGGCTATATTAGTATTTTAACAAAGCCCTTTTTAAGTATGGGCCGTGTGCTATGGCAACCCATCCACCTAGTCTATTCTAATTTATAAACGCCTCCCACCATATATCTTCCCAAACTTTTTTTTTAATCTTTCATCACGCCTCCTCTCTCCATCTACACAAAGAAACCTTTCAATCAGTTTTTCTAGATAATCTAATCTATTTTTTTTTTTTTTTTTGTAGAGATGGGTTCACAAAATTCACTTTGGATGTTTTATTCTCACTCCCCTTTTTTCATATACTTAAAACTTTACCCAAACATGTTTTTATTACACTTTGGTGTTGTTTTTCTAAAGAGATTTAGATGCGGGTTGAGGAGATTGTTTTTGAAAATTCCAAAAATGGGCTTATTTCTCGGTTTGTGTATTTTTGTTCATCCGTAAATTATTAAATTATCGCCGGGCTGCTCCGTTTATAAAATACGGGATCCATAAAAAAACCCAACCCGACACATACACCTCTATTTTTGTTTTAAAATTTATAAATTGTAAAAAATTCATTAACATGAATAGACAAATTTACCCCTTTCTCATTTTCAAATACAATTTTCCCTCTCCATCTATAAATATCATCACTCTCATTTCACTTCAATTCATCTCACTCACTCCTTCAAAATGTTTATAAAACAAAAAAATAATACAGAATCATCCTCTAAAATGTCTAAAAAACAAAAAAAAAAAATAATACAGAATCCACCGAAGACGAACCTCTTCCGATCATCGGACATCCGAATCATCCAGTTGTGAGTTCATATCATCGCGTTATTATTTTGTTGCTAATGATAAAATTTGACCTAGATATGTTATACAACTTTAGTTATAGGTTTATTTTGTGTATTTAGCTTAATATTAGCTTAGTGATTTGTAAATGTGAATTTGTTAATGAACACAAGCTTAATCTAGTTTACGTGTAACCTACTTTACGATATACAACTTTATTAGAGGTTTAGTATATCTATATCTGTTAGGTACGTGTATGTGATAAAATTTGACCTAGATGATAATATATAGCTATAATATCTTGTTAATTACATTTATTTCAATGTTAACCTGTTTTTTTTAGCTTGTGATCATTTGTTAATTCTGTAAAATTGAAGAAAATACAGTTAGATGTATCAAATAAGCCTAAAATTTTTGTATAGAAAATTTAGGTTATGAATGTTTAATCTATTTGTTGTTATAGCATAAATCGTTTGACCAAATTAGCGATATATATCCATTTTGTATTTATGATATTAAATTTGTTGTTGATGTTGTTATTATTCTGTTGTTGATGATCTAATTTGACCTAGATATAATATACATATTTAATAATATGGTTATTATGTGAATTGTTAATGAACACAAGCTTGATCTAGTTTATGTGTCTATGATGAGTATGTAATCTTCTTGATGATGTACAGCTTTATTAGAGGTTTAGTACATTCATTTTTTTTAATCTTGGCTTATATGAGTATAAATGTAAATGTTTAACAAGTGAATTATGTTGATGTAGTTTATGTAAGTATAATAGCGTCTATCACTCTATTTAATTGTGAGTTTGTTAATCATAATATAACTTTTTTCCCCTAAATATGTTAATGACAATAACTTGATGTTTACATAAGTGTTAGTGTCTATATCTTTATATGTAGGTATGTGTTTGCCATTTAGTTATTGAATTGAAAACACAATTCAACAGACAATAGGTTTGGTCGTCTTGATTGTGTATGTGGTTTGTATTGGAGGCGAATCTACATAAAATTTAGGTGATCGTTTGTTTTAATTGATGTTTTTAATGAGAACATCTTGTTGATGAAATGTGAATTTTAATCTATTTTATAAGCTGGTTGGTAATTGTTATGCCCTATGGTTTTTACCGTTTCGGATTGAATTTTGGATGTGATAAGCCTTATTGTTGATGTAAATGATTACTATCGTTGAATGATACATGCTCTTTTTTAGAGGTCAAAAGTATCACAATTTATTGGCAGATGTATTGTTTTTGCATATTTGATAAGATATTGGTTAATTTAGTTGTTTATTACCTACACGAAAACAAAAAGTAAAAAAACAAATTTCTCCTTATTTAAGTTGGTTTAAACTAGAGAAAACAACACATAAACATACAAATGAGTAAAAATCACTTACTTGAACTCATACTTCTCTTTTAAAAATATCAGAAATCACTATATATTAAAATAATCCAGAATGTTGTGTGCCACTCCTAATAATTAACTTATCATAGATTTTTATGTAATTCTCATACCTAGAAATTTAGAATCTTTTAAAATGTTCAAACTTTCAAGAGGTTGGGTATGATTAGCATGGAGCGGTATGGAGCTTTTTGGAACGGTGAGCGTTAAGCAATGACCATTTTGGTTTTTAGTAGTCGTTTGACAAATTAGCAGTGAGATTTACTATTTTTTAAGAATAGTTATTTTTTTAATACTTCTAAGAAGCGGTAAACAGTTTTACAGCTACTGCTCACAGTTAACAAACACACTATTTTTTAAGAATAGTTATTTTTTTAATACTTCTAAGAAGCGGTGAATAGTAGTTTATCTTGCTTTTTTCATAATTAATTTTTTAAACATGACAAACTTTTATTTTGATAAATTGTAAACAAATAACAGCCATATACAAATAATTAAATGTTTGACATTTAAATTTTGTTAATACAAATATCGCCTAAAAACGTTATTTATATTTTACGATCTTTTTTAGTTTTGTTAACTACAAAAGGTAAAGTTTATTTTTGATAAATCATAAATATAGTTTAAATGTCTTTTACTTAACTTCACTCAAACTACATTTACATGTTTTCACAAAGTAATTTCTAATCAAGTATATTTTAGTTTAAGTACATGTGTTGAAAACGTCTCTTATGTATACTTAGCAAGTTTACTAAATAGTATGTCATATTAGGATATAAGCAAGCAAACTCTTTTTAGTAAATCATTCACTTGCTAAACATCTCAAACAAACATGTTTTGATTCTATACATAAACTATCTTTACAAGTATACTTTCATTTTTAAGAATATCTAAAATTAGAAATATAATGTTACTTACATCATCACTTGCATCACACATGTCCCTTCAAGAAAACATGTGTGTAAGAAACATGTTTTATTTTGTTAGATTCATACTCAAGATCTCAAAGTTGACTTTGTGAGATCTTGAGAATATTGTGTTAGATTTTCTAATATCTTAGGCAGGATTCTGTCAGGCTGTCTGGCGGAACCCTCAGGGACAACGGACGGAACCAAAGGATTGGTTCCGCCGTATCTGTGGGTTGGCCTGGATGTTGACCTATAAATAGCAACCCATTCCTTGAGTTTTTCTCATCACTCTCCATCATAATATACTGCATATACTTCATTTCTAACTCAGTACACTTTCATATTTGTGAGTCTTTCTTTGTAGCAAGAAGATCACGAACTTACAAGCTTCAACACAACGTTGCAAGACTTTTCAAGCATGGCATAGTGTAAACTAGTAAAGTTTATACATCATTGTATTGTATCCATTTGTAGTGATCGGTTAGTATTTTAGTCCTCAAAATACTTAGAGTATCGGGAGTGGTTGTACCCTTGTGAAAGAACTTGACATCTAGCTTATTGTCGGAAATAGTGTGTAAGCGGCGTGTAAGGTTTTCTCCGCCGGATAAAGGAGCTTGTTGACTAGTGCAAGAAAACTCTCGAGTTGGATACTCAGGGCGTGGAGTAGGGCAAGGAAAAAGAGTCCTTGTAGCCGAACCACGATAAACAATCGTGTTATGGTTTGATCGTTTCTTACTTGTATTCTTGCATATTATTTATTGTTTGATACGTCTTAATTGTTAATTACACGTAAAAGTATTAGAAGAAAATCAAGTTTAAAACCGGTAAACTATTCAACCCCCCTTCTAGTTTTCCACAATTGGCATCAAAAGCTACGTTACTCATGATTTTAAAAAATATTGTATCTTAAAACTTGGAATGATCCATGGATTTTGAAAACTTCAAAGAAGGGCAATCTATGAAAAGACCACCACTATTTGAACCAAATGGTTTCATAAACTGGAAAAACCGTTTTGAAACTTACGTAAAATCAAAGGAAATAGATCTATGGTATATTATTATTGAAGGTGATCATAAGGCTACCGGAAGTGGTCGGGATGAGGATAGTTTACTTACTAAACATAGTGATGATCAAAAGAAACTAATTGCTAAAAATAATGAAGCAAAAATGATGCTTTATAATGCCTTACCAAAGAAAGAGTATGAAAGAGTTTTTATGTGCAAAACCGCTAAAGAAATTTGGCAATCTTTAATAACTACTCATCAAGGAAATTCACAAGTTAAGGATAACAAAATTGATCTTCTTGTCCAACAATATGAACAATTTTCTATTCTCGAAGATGAAACTATTGATAGTGCATTTGCTAGATTTAACACTATTATTACTTCACTTAAAGCACTTGATTAATCTTTTTGTAGCAAGAATTTTGTCAATGAAATTCCTTAGAGCACTCCATCCTAAGTGGAGAGCAAAAGTAAACGGCTATTGAAGAATCTAAAGATCTTTCAAGCATGGCACTTGACGAGCTTATTGGAAACCTCAAAGTTCACGAAATGGTGATGGAAAAAGATTCGGAGATAGTTAGAGGCAAGAAGGAAAAAGTAAAATGTATTGCCTTAAAAGCTAGAATAGAATCAAGTGACGATGAAGAATCAAGTTCGGATAGTGAAGATGAAGAATATGCCATGGCGGTTAGAGACTTCAAGAAGTTCTTTAGAAGACGAAGAAAGTTTGTAAGGTAACCTAAAGATGAAAAGAAGTCTCTACCAAAAGATCGGGATATGAAGAAAGTTAAGAATGAAAGAAAGTTTTTTAGATGCGGAGATACAAGTCACCTGATAGGAGAATGTCCAAAACCACCCAAAAGCAAAACTTAAAGTGCTTTTGTGAGTGGTGCTTGGAGTGATAGTCAGAATGATGATGAAGAACCGACAAATGACGAAATAGCTCTTATGGCTCAAAGCTCAAATGAGGTAGATTCCGATTCATCTTATTCTTCTATTGATGATAACACATTAGAATAACAATACAACAAACTTTGTGAGTTAATCTTAAAAATCATAAACAAAAACAAATTTTTGAAGACTGAAAAGGAATTTTTAGAAAACGAAGTTTATGAATTAAAAGAAAAAGCTAAATGTTTGGAAAAGAATAAAAATGTTGACACAACGTGAAAATCATGTCAAGAATTCAAGCTTGAAATTGAGAAGCTTAAAATCACACAAGATAATCTTATTAAACAAAACTCAAAGTTTAAAAAGTTTGATAAAAGTATTTGTTGTGCGGATGAAATAATGAAACTCCAAAAATCACACTTTGATAGAACAGGGTTAGGATTCATGAAAACAGGATCAATAAGCAGTTTAAAGAAACAAGGCAAAAAAGGACAAGAAAATGACAAAACTGCAGCAATGACCCACGGAGCTGACGGAACCAAAAATTTGGTTCCTCCAGTTGAACCCATTGGTTCCGTGGAGACTGCTGCAGAACAGAACAGTTTAGTAACTAACCGTAATGAATTTGTTAAAGTTACAAAGAAGTCAAACACTAGTTCAACTTAAACCAAACTTAAACCTGCCATTAAAATAGGAGTAGGACTTGCTAAAAATGAATTTAGAACTAGAACTACTCAACCAAGACCTAAACTGTCTATATCCAAACGCCCCTTTCCAAAGAGCAACTACGACACACAACCCTACTTTCAACATAGCTGGGGTCAAAACATACCTAGACATCATCAAGCTCCAAACTATATGTCTTGGAACCCATATCCATCATTTCCTTACATGAATCAAGGTAATGGTATGATTAACCAAAATTGACCCATGAGATATTGAGGACCAAATGTTTGAATGCTGTTTATAAAATATGTGTGCTTAAAAGTGTGTTTGGAACCGGATGAATGGATCAAAGATAGCGGTTTCTCAAGACACATGACGGGGGACAAAAGTCTTTTCTCTACCTATCAAGTCTATGACGGAGGTAACGTTACTTTTGGTAGCAAGCTTAAAAGTAAAATCATCGGAAAAGGTACTATCTCTCATAACTCTCTATCTATTGATGATGTTGCTCATGTTGACAACTTAGGATTTAATCTTCTTAGTATTAGCCAACTTTGCCGTAAAAAGTATAAAGTCCTCTTTAGTGAAAACAAAAGTAAGATACTTAAAGATGGTATAACTATAGCTAAAAGAGTTCTTAAGAACAACGTATACGTCATGAAAATTGATTAAACATCTAGAGATAAACTTTGCCTTACCTCATTAGATGAGTCCTCGACTCTTTGGCATAGACGCTTAGGTCACGCTAATATGAGACTTATTCAATCCCTATCCTGTAAGGAATTAGTTAGAAACCTACCCAAGTTGAAATACAACCAACACTTTTGTGATGCTTGCAAAATTGGTAAACAAGTTCATAGTAGCCATAAGTCTAAAAATATGGTATCCACAACTAGATGTTTAGAACTTTTGCATATGGATTTGTTCGGTCCATCCGCTATTCAAAGTTATGGAGGCAACTTCTATACTTTGGTCATAGTGGATGATTATTCACGATATACATGGACAAGATTTTTGAAAAGTAAAAATGAAGCTTTCGAACAATTTGAAATTCTTGGAAAGAAAATTCAAAATCAAGTAGGAAATTGCATTATGTCTATTAGAACGGATCATGGTCGGGAATTTCATAACGAAATACAATTTGGTGAATTTTGTGACAAAAATGGTATAACACATAATTTCTCGGCTCCTCGCCCTCCTCAATCTAATGGTGTAGTAGAACGTAAAAACCGGACACTTCAAGAGATGAGTAGAACAATGCTTAACGAACAAAATATTCCACAAAAGTTTTGGTGTAATGCCGTCGACACATCAACTTATATCTTAAACCGAGTCCTAATTAGATCATTTTTAGATAAAACTCCATATGAAATATATAGAGGTAAAAAGCCAACATTAGGATACCTTAAAGTATTTTGGGAGTAAATGCTTTATACTAAACACCAAGGATTATCTCACTAAATTTGACCCAAAGTCTTATGAATGTGTGTTCCTTGGATATTCACAAAATAGCAAAGCTTATATTGTTCTAAATAAAGAAACATTAAGAGTCGAGGAATCGTTGAATGTATCATTCGACGAAAGTCCACCTCCCTCTAAGACATCACCTTTGGTAGATGATGACTTAGTTGAAAGTCAAGTTGTTAATCAAATTGATTTAGAAAACGACAAGGAATATGAACTATTAAATAGAGAAATAATCAATGTCAAAGAATCTAAAAGTTATCCATTAGATAGTGTTATAGGTAAACTTAATGAAAGAACCTTATGATCAAAAGCTCAAAATGAAAGTAACTATTTTTGTTTTATATCAACCATTGAACCTAAAAATATAAATGAAGCTATAAGTGATGAATCTTGGATAATAGCTATGCAAGAAGAATTGAACCAATTTATTAGAAATGATGTTTGGACACTAGTTCCTCAACCAAAGAATCAAACTATAATTGAAACAAAATGGGTCTTTCGAAATAAAAGGGATGAAAACGGAGTTGTGTCTAGAAACAAAGCTAGGCTAGTAGCACAAGGTTATAATCAACAAGAAGGCATTGACTACGATGAAACTTTTGCTCCGGTTGCTAGGCTCGAGTCAATTAGAATCTTACTTGCATATGCATGCGCACATGACTTTATACTTTTTCAAATGGACGTCAAAAGTGCATTCTTAAATAGTTTTATTAATGAAGAAGTTTATGTTTCTCAACCTCCGGGCTTTACCGACTTTGAAAAACCTAATCATGTTTACAAACTTAAAAAGGCTTTATACGGACTTAAGCAAGCTCCAAAAGCATGGCATGATCGACCTAAAACCTTCCTAGTTGACCATAAGTATACCATGGGCCTAGTTGACAACACTCTCTTCACTAAGAAGAAAGAATCATACATTATCATAGTTCAAATTTATGTTGATGACATAATATTCGGATCAACTTGTCAAGAGCTATGCAATGATTTCTCTAAAATCATGCATGACGAGTTTGAGATGAGTATGATGGGAAAACTCAACTTTTTCTTAGGACTTCAAATTAAACAATTAGAAGATGGGATATTCTTTAACCAATCTAAATACATAAAAGACATGCTTAAGAAATTTGGTTTAGAAGATTCAAAACCTATCAAAACGCCTATGTCCTCGGAAACCAAACTCACAAAGGATGAGGAAAGTGAATCCGTAGATAACACTAAATATAGGGGTATGATTGGTAGTCTACTTTATCTCACGGCTAGTAGACCCGACATTATGTTTAGCGTTTGTCTATGTGCTCGTTTTCAAGAAGATCCCAAAACAATCCATCTTGAAACCGTAAAAAGGTTTTTTAGGTACATCAAAGGCACTACACATCTAGGATTATGGTATCCCAAAGGAACGGGTGTAGAAACCATAGTGTATGCCGACTCGGATCATGTCGATGACTATGTTGATAGAAAAAGTACAAGTGGTATTTGTACTTTTGTCAGACATTGTCTCATCTCATGGTTCTCAAAGAAGCAAACGGCATTCGCAATCACAACAACTGAAGCCGAATACGTATCGGCCAGAAAAGCATGTCAACAAGCTCTTTGGATGAAGCAAGCGCTCGTAGACTACGGAATTGTGACTAAAGACATATCTATCCTTTGCGACAACAAAGGAGCCATCGACCTGAGTAAAAATCCAGTCCAACATGCTCATACTAAACATATAGAAATTCGTCATCATTTCCTTCGTGACAATGTTCAAAAAGGAAACATCTCCATTGAGAAAGTATCCTTCGAAGACAACATTGCCGACATTCTTACAAAACCCCTTAAACGTGAACCATTTAATCTTCTTAGACTAGGACTAGGACTTATGGAACCTGCATCATAGTTTAAACGTTAAATAAAATCGTAGAAATTAAAAACAAAAATTCCATGTTCTTAAACCTGCAGGACTGGCGGAACCAAGAAAAACAAAGGACGGATCCCTCTGTTTGGTTCCGTCCAGTCCGTCAAAAGTCTGTACAGGTTCTCTTTTTATATATTAAACCATAAAAGTCCCATACTCTATACCACTCACAAAAAACAATTGCTATTCACTTCCATATCCATTTTCACACGAAAATTAGGGTTCTTGCTCAGCCACTCTTCATTCCTATCATCATTGTAAGTATTCTAAACATAATTACTCTCCTGATCTGTATCTAGGAAACTCTATTTATGCACAAAAATTAAAAACTTGGGGTTATGCATCAACTTAGGAATTCATGAAGAAAATTTGTCATAAACAAAACTAATTATGTTTTTCATTAGTTAGGAATTGCATCTTGTAAGACATTATCACATTATACCAAACACCCCATGTCAAAATTTTGAAAAATCTTCTCACATTTAGGAAAAATAGTTTTTCATTGATAATACAAAATAAAAACGTTATGTTTAAAACATCACTTGCATTATGTCTCTTGAATGCTAAAGGGAATACATAACTAATATGTATTTTCGGGTACATTCAACCGTAGCTACATTGAACTAGGAGCATTTGGATTATCTCAAAATTTACACAAAATTTGCATAAGTAAAACCATTTTAACATTAAAATGAGTCGAGATAATCACAACTCCATATTGTTTTCATAAAGGCACACACTAGAATTTTTTACACTTAAACCATTACTTACATAAAGCTAAAAATGTGATAATTATGTTTCTAGGTTCATCATGCCTCCCGCAACCTTCTATGACCACAAAGACACCACCAAATACCTACCCAAACACCACAAGACCAAAGGGCTAACCTCGGACCAAGTAGAAATCTTTAAGAACCTTGAGAAGCGTTATGTTCATGAGGGTAGAACCATTGATCCTACTTTCCTTACCGGAACCAACATTAGGGAAGAACTCTCTTTTATTGACTTTGATTGTCTCTTAGACATAAATGAGCCAATTTGTCCTCGTTTCATCCTAGAATTCTATGCTTCCGTGACCCTTAGCACGGATGATGAAGGTCTCATGTCACTAAACTTTTCTATCAACTAAAATGACTTTGAAATCACTTTAGATCAATTTTTTCAAGTGCTTCATGTTCCTAATCGGGGCACATGTCTTTACACCGACAAATGGCCACGTTCAACTCTTGACTCAATCCATGACCGCATTCATCCTTATGATACCCCTTTAGTGAGCAAAGAAGAAATTCGTGACCATCTTTTTGTTAGGACTTCTCACACTAGGAGAACCCGAGGAGGAGAGGAAGTCGCCAAAGTCCCGTTTGGAATGGAGCTCAATGAGTTGAGACCACAATTCTTGAAATGGGAGGAGATCATTAGGGCCAATGTCATTAGTACTTTAGGAAATAGGGACCATATTAACACTTGTCTCTCCTACATGCTCTATAGTGTATCCACCCGTCAAACTTTCAACTTAGCCTACTACATTGCCAAAAGGATGGCAAACATCTCGGTTCAAGGTACCACCGCTCTTCCATACGGGATGATTCTCACCCGTCTCTTTAGGTTTTGTGAACCCATTCCTCCAACTACTAGAGGTCGCCGCCTAGATTATCCTCTTTTTCCTCACACCTTTGTGGCATTAAGTGATGAATGAGTCTTCAAAGCCAAAGGTAAACGTCCTCACCCTCCAACCTCATCATCATCATCCATGGGTGAAGACGATAATCTACCAAACTCTAGGCTCCCACCTCTTGAGTACCTCTCACAACTTCCAGCAATACCGAATGAGTCGGAGGAGTACAAACAAACCAAAGGCATGTGGAAATGCTTTGGGAGATACCTTGGAAAGATCTACAAGAAGGTGAACAAGAAATGAGCACGATAAGAGAGTGTTTGGCACAAGAGTGCATTTGAACAATTTGGTCATCAAAACAATGTTAATTTATGGTTTTATGATGTCTTAGGATGATATTATGTTTATGGATTATGTGTGAATTAACAACATTTGCAGGGGATAACAATTTGGTATTATGCTATTTTCATTTTTCGGCTAAAATTTTGAATGCTAGAATCGCTCTCTCAAACTCTATAGGTAAGCATGTTTCTACCTGCAAATTTTGTTTCTTCTATCTACAAAAAATTGATTGCTTAAGTTTTAGGAAAAATTTTAGAATTCGGAAAACTCACATAGTCGTAAAAGACACTCTATCTCGAATCTGAGGCTCCACGGAAACGGCGGAACCGAAATTTTGGTTAGGTCCATTTCCGCCAAGTTTAGACCAACGGATACGGCGGAACCCAAAAAATTGGTTCCGCCCGTGTTGTCGATTGGTTCCTCCAGTACTTCAGCAAAATTTGATGTTTGAATTTTCTGAATTTTTATAGCAAACCTTAGGATCCAAACTTGCTTCCTACATGCTAGTTAGTATTTACCAGTAATTCTAGAGCTATCTAATCACACATCAGCCAATAGCATCATCATTCCCGCCAAAATTTCAAATTCGCCTAAACTAACCCAAGGAACCTTTATGATACAAGGAAGGAACCATTCCTTTGGTTCCTCTAAATCCGTGGAACAACCTGACAACATGTATCCACCATGATCACATAGCATTTACTTCCCCACTTAGTCTTTCGCTCCATCCAACTCCATTGGATTGACTTCCAATGATTTGACAACTTCTTGGAACTCTTCCATATGATCAGGAACCTCCAACATTGTATGGATCAACATCAAATCCAAACACCAATTTTCATATCATGCTCTTCCTATAAATTGACCAACAATTCACACATCCAATTCACACCATCACCTTCACTTCTCTTAATCTTATACTTCTAATCCTACCAAAGTCTTGCAATGACAAAATCCACCACCTCATCCGAATCATCAAGACCTATTAGGAGAACCGCTAGAATTAGCGTCAAACCATGTTGCTTCAACAAAACCTTCCAAGTAAGCTCATCATCATCAAGTGATTCATCCCTCAATATTTCATCACCCATCAATGATACAAACTTTCTAAACCTTGCTACTCCAACACCATCTCCAAACCCTTGCATTGCTAACATAATCACCACTCCTCCACCAACCATAACTCCAAGTGATCCAACACCACCTTCGGCACCAAGTCAACCTTCAAAAACTCCATCACCTCAATCACCAAAATTGACACCTATGGAACTCTTCAAGACACCACCAACATCACCACATCCATTTATGGAAAGTTTGGAAGACCTTTCACCAAGATCATCAAATCCACCACCATTGCCACTTTTTTATACTATCGAACAAATGGAAACTCAACAACAACCTCGGTCTCAACCAAATGACCCATTGGATGAAAAACCTCATCAACCATCGCTAATAGAAAGTTTGGCTTACAAGCATGCTAGACCTTCCATCTTTCCACAAGATCAAGATCATCCTCTACCACAACCATTGTTGTTCCATCCTATTTACAAAGACATCCACGGTCCTCTTTATGGAGAACCAAGCTTTAATCGTCATGATCAACAACAAGAACCACCTCAAGACTTTTCCAACCGGTTTGAGTCCATATTTCCTACTTATGAGGAAATAGAAGCATCTTTGTGGACCAAATCTCCAAACACTCATGAAGAACTCAACACTCACTTGGAAAGCCTCTATGCTTTCAAGCGCATGATTGATTCTCATCTCACCCAAGCCATGAATTTCCAAACCGCAATGTACTCATCAATTGTAGGAAACCGACACACTTCTCAACTATCCACCTTTTCTCCCACAACAAATGTTTCAACCACTACAAATGACCCACCAACAACAAACCATGTTCCACAACTACCACCTCTTCGCCATGATTGCATCATGTGCGAAAGAACCTCTCATATAAGTGAGAGATGCAACATCTTGGTTCATGAGCTTCAAGATGAAATGAGGTTTATACTTAACCATATTTTGGAGCGTTTTAATGCCATCTCTCACTTGCCTCAATCCTAGAGCTTTCTTAAGATCAAATAATGGTAGAATCTCACTTAGGACCCTTTCCATTTATAGATGTAGTTGTCATTTCACCTTGTTTGTTTTAATCTTCTCCAATAGTAGACTTTTTCTCAAGTCTTTAGGTTTGACTATTTTTAGTCAAAGTTTAAAGTTTACTTGAAATTTAATGATTCTACTTCTATATTGTGTTGGTCATTCTCTTTTGGTTGTTTATTACTAAATAGTTGTTGTCATGAGATGAATGCTTATTCTCTTATACTTGGTATTATGTTCTCATCCTTATCTCTACAACAAACTAACCTTTTCTTGTAGGACCAAAATCCATGTATCCTCTCTTGGCACTCCATTTAGGGGGAGTATTGTCCAAGGGGGAGCATTTGGCTTGACACATTTCTGCTTCGCTACTCTTCTTTTTGTTTCGGCAAAAAGGGGAAGATAGGATATATTTTACCAAATCAACTTTAATACATCATTTAAAATGACATACTCAAAAGTTGAAATAATCATGTGAAATGTAAATTTTCAAAAGGCTCAAAATCTATAACTATCCATTTGCGTAAAAATAAAATTTATGTTTTGTCGTCAACAAAAGGGGGAGATTGTTAATACAAATATCGCCTAAAAACATTATTTATATTTTACGATCTTTCTTAGTTTTGTTAACTACAAAAGGTAAAGTTTATTTTAGGCAAATCATAAATATAGTTTAAAAGTCTTTTACTTAACTTCACTCAAACTACATTTACATGTTTTCACAAAGTAATTTCTAATCAAGTATACTTTAGTTTAAGTACATGTGTTGAAAATGTCTCTTATGTATACTTAACAAGTTTACTAAATAGTATGTCATTAGGATATAAGCAAGCAAACTCTTTTTAGTAAATCATTCACTTGCTAAACATCTTAAACAAACATGTTTTGATTTTATACATAAACTATCTTTACAAGTATACTTTCATTTCTAAGAATATCTAAAATTAGAAATATAATGTTACTTACATCATCACTTTCATCACACATATCCCTTCAAGGAAACATGTGTGTAAGAAACATGTTTTATTTTGTTAGATTCATACTCAAGATCTCAAAGTTGACTTTGTGAGATCTTGAGAATATTGTGTTAGATTTTCAAATATCTTATGCAGGATTCTGTCAGACTGTCTGGTGGAACCCTCAGGGACAACGGACGGAACCAAAGGATTGGTTCCGCCGTATCCGTGGGTTGGCCTGGATGTTGGCCTATAAATAGCAACCCACTCCTTGAGTTTTTCTCATCACTCTCCATCATAATATACTGCATATACTTCATTTCTAACTCAGTAGACTTTCATATTTGTGAGTCTTTCTTTGTAGCAAGAAGATCACGAACTTACAAGCTTCAACACAACGTTGCAAGACTTGTCAAGCATAGCATAGTGTAAACTAGTAAAGTTTATACATCATTGTATTGTATCCATTTGTAGTGATCAGTTAGTATTTTAGTCCTCAAAATACTTAGAGTATCGGGAGTTGTTGTACCCTTGTAAAAGAACTATCGGGAGTGGTTGTACCCTTGTGAAAGAACTCGACATCTAGCTTAGTGTCGGAAATAGTGTGTAAGCGACGTGTAAGGTTTTCTCCGCTGGATAAAGGAGCTTGTTGACTAGTGCAAGAAAACTCTCGAGTTGGATACTCGGGGCGTGGAGTAGGGCAAGGAAAAAAAGAGTCCTTGTAGCCGAACCACGATAAACAATCGTGTTATGGTTTGATCGTTTCTTACTTTTATTCTTGCATATTATTTATTGTTTGATACGTCTTAATTGTTAATTACACGTAAAAGTATTAGAAGAAAATCAAGTTTAAAACCGGTAAACTATTCAACCCCCTTTTAGTTTTCCACAAATTTGATTCGGATGTTGTTGTATTTGGGCCATGATCTTCCGAAAGGTATTTGGGAACCGTTTGATTGTAACGTAATTGTTATTATTTATTAGACAAAATTACACGTTTGGTTTTGTGGTTTACCTCAAATAACAGGTTTAGTCCATAAGTCGTTTTAATTACACCACACATACTTATTTTTGAAACATGTTGCTCATTTAGTCCTTATTGTGAAAAATAAGGACTATCCGTGTAATAAAAAAAAAAAAGCTATAAATAATTACATAGATGATCCCTATTTTTTAGGAGTAAATGGGCAACATGTTTCAAAAATAAGTATACGTGATTTAATTAAAATGACGTAGGAACTAAACATGTTATTTGTGGTAAACCACGTGGACCAAACATGTAATTTTTTCTTGTTATTATAAAAAATAGTTAAATTTGATAAAGTCATACCAGATAATTGGTCAATTAAGACCCCATTCATAATAATAATAATAATAATAATAATAATAATAATAATAATAATAATAATAAAAAGTTTAATAGAAAAAAAAATGGCTTAGTATAAAAGTCAAGATAATGTTACTTTTCTCATTAAGTCATTGAATATTAATAATTATTTTGATCAGATATTTATTTCAACGTATATATAAAACATTTAAATATTTACAAAGACACATCGTAATTTAAACACAAACAATATTTTTTCTAAAGAAAACTTAATGGAAAGAAAACAAACAATTCCATAAGGTGCAAGTGTTAAAATAAATATATGGGACTAAAAATAATGAAAAGGGCAATTGTTTATCATTGGAGCATTGCTACAATGGTTTCACTCGCCCACTACAAAAGTCCGGTTGATCAATCAATGAGGACTTTTGAAAAAATATGTCTTGGGTTTAATATGATACATAAGAATCTCGCAAAATGCTAAGTCGCCACTCTTTTGATGATTATAGTTCAAAGGTTTGTTAAATGTCAGGGAAGATATAGCTGAATTACTATGTCGTGGTTTTCATTTGTTACAAAGTTAGTTGAATACTTGAATGCCAATGTCTTCCTTTTATGATTTTAGAGCAAGTGGGACATTCATAGTCGTGAAACTGCATTGACTTTTTTTTTTTTTTTTTTTCAAAATAGAATTTACATTGTGGTCGAAGACAAACGAGCAACAAGCTGCGCTACTAGCCTTTTTTGGATTGCAAAGCTAACTCTTTTGAAAATTACATTCGTGGATCTATGTGTAATAACATTACTGTTCATATATACAAGCGTGTGGTTATAGGTGGCGAGACTTCATTTCAATTACATGTAGCACTATAATGCATTATTTTGGAATGTGATAAATAAATAAAAATAATAATGACTCCGCCATGAGATGTTGTTGGCTCTTAGATGACGATCACCTTATTTGCTAGTTTCTTTTTATTGCTGATGGTACTTGTGATGCGATATGAAATAGGAAATCCTACCGTGTGAGCTCTCAATTTCAATTTGAAAAAAGTAACTATGTGCTTATTACGGAGTACATAAAATATGTTGCGTCCGAATTTTCTTTTCGAGTCACCCGGATCACGATAAACACCACACATGTACACACACATACGTGAAGAGCCAATCAGTAAGATGGTTAATACTATATAAATTTTCAGAAACTGAACTTAATTAAGAGCCAATGAATAGCTTAAAACATGTTTAGTAGACCTCCATACATAAATTATTGAAATTCATTAAAAAAAAATCCTCAAAATCATCAAACACGAAATCAAAAGATAGATTTATACATCACTTTATCAAATGTGTCATTTGTATACAATTTGTATACATTCTCTTCTACGTGCTTTTAAAAAGTGCATAATATTCTTGATGACGTATAGTCCGCACTCGGGTCACAAACCCGACTAATGGACACTACTAATACC
Source organism: Artemisia argyi (assembly GCA_030686995.1). Classification (NCBI taxonomy): domain Eukaryota; kingdom Viridiplantae; phylum Streptophyta; class Magnoliopsida; order Asterales; family Asteraceae; genus Artemisia; species Artemisia argyi. Next base: position 137,934,966 of record CM060707.1, read on the forward strand.
TAGCCCATCACGCATGGGCTATCGTGATCAAGATTTGGGCTTACAAAGGCCCAAATCCGTAATTATTATTTATGGTCTAGATATGTGATCTCTTATTTATGTGATAAGGATCAAGGGACCGCATTAAGAGGGATACGCCGAAGAGTAAAGAACACGAAACCAACAAGGATTTCGTGTGTATATAAAGGGCATCTCGGCCCTCATTAAGGTATCATCTAATAATCCTAACTCTTCACTAAACCCTAAACCAATTACTTACTCTCACGCCGGAGGATAATCGTGGGAGACAATCTCACGATAAGCCTAACGGTGTTGTTTGTTTTTTTAGTGCGCAGGTCTCAGGCATTAAGATCCAATTGATACGAGAACAGGAACCTAAACAAGAAACGCCCAACTTTTGTATCAACAATTCTATTCATTTTTTTAAAATATATAAATGAACTTAACTCTATACATTTGTTTGTGCCTATAAATGTGTACATATATAAGCACCTAGAAACATAACTAGAAAAAATGAACGTACCTATGAATATGTAAAGAATAAATATAAAAAACAGTCCGCGCTTATAAATGCAGAGACCAGTGCCTCACTCATTTTTACGTGTTTTATTAAGCACATGGAAATTGGTTGCGGAAAATTGATCTCTACTTTCATATGTGTACACGCTTACAAGGGAATATAAATTTTTCTAGTTATATTTCTTTGCACTTATATATATAAATATATTGTACATATTTTGTAAGTGCGAAAAAATGACTCAAATTGAATGCACTTTACAAATGTGGGTAGAAAAGAAAGTGTACAGAAAAGACGTGTATGTTGCCGTGCATGAATGATTTCTCATCTTCGACTACTTCAAAGCATCACACATCAGGCTCTAGCAGTCAGGTATCTCCCTTAGAAAACAGTGAAAACGAAAGTAGAAACGGGTAAATATAGTTATAATTAAATAACTATACACTAAGATTTATTGAAAAAAAACGTACATAATAAATAAAACGCACCATACCATTCCTCGTGTTATTCTTAGGGTGTCTCTTTTTCTTCTTATTTGACATAGCATGTCTGAAAAAATAAGAACTTGAAATAACATCATAACTAGAAATCACTTGCAGATTTCTTTTGTATTTTTTTTTCGTTCGGTTTTCCATGAATATAGGCAGATACAAGGCTCTTCACAAATATAGGGGCACCAATATTATGCCAACATTGGGACATAGAGATTTTGCCTTTAACATCACATAAACACCAACCGCTGTTTGGAATGAAATTAAATGTGCATGAAGTTAGAGGAGCAAAAGTTTTTAATCTCATAATCATGTGGAATCAATTCCCATGATTGTTTAACATTGTAGGTTTTCATTACCCATGTTGGGAGATAGTCAATAATATCCGCTAAGCTTGTACGAAATATGCATAGACATTCTTCAAAAAACCCTAGTCTGTGAAAGATATCACATACATATTTTGTGTCATCAGGTTGAGGAATTTCTTTAAAATTCTCTAGAGATAAATCAAAAGAAAGAATAACTTTCTTGTTATTGTTATTAGGATCATCCACAAACCAAAGAAGTGCCCCATTGTAATAAACCAGAACCAAATTGAGGAAGAGACCTATTATTAATTTAATTCTGCAACAAATTTCCAAGTATTTGATTTTAAAGTTAACACTTGAAAATGTATATGATGTGGGCCTTCATTGGTTCCGATAACAACCTTGTAATCATCTCACTACAAGAATCAGGAGAACAGGCGACGAACATATTCCCGTCGACACATTGTCGACGGTAATATGCACAAAACGACAAAAAACAAGCTTGACCGAGCCTAGCTGTGTTGAATTTTTCGGATTAATACCTCTATTATTGCCATAATTTGGGCGCGAAATTATCCCGCCAATCCATTCCCGTCGACATGTCAACGGGAAAATATTAACAACGAAACAAATAGTAATTAACGTGTGATTAACGTTAATTACTGTTTTTGGTTTAACTATCCCGTCGACATGTCGACAAGATTATGTCCCCATATTTTTTTCTTATAAATATTCTCACAAAAATCATTCTCACAAAATCATTCCCGTCTCATTTTACACATACATTCTTGATTCTCACAAAACCTGATTGTCAATTTTCACAAATCACAAACAACAATGGACAGTTTAATGCCGGAACAGGAGTGGTCAAAGACTTTATCACACGAGCTCCTGTATAATGAAATTATAAATCATTGGGGCTATGAACTTTTTGATGAATATGGTTCTTATGCGAACTGTACACCGTGGCAGAGAGACCGGATTCTGGTATGGTTGAGGAAAAAGTCATACTATAGAGAGTATTTGGAAGAGCTAGATGTTGCTGAAGCTCAATGTGCTGCTGAAGCTCAAGCTGCTGCTGTTGGAGGTGAGGATGAAGCTGAAAGCATGTTTGACGTCAACACCGGAATTGATAATCTGGAAAATAGAATAACAGGTCTTGAAGCTACGTTTGCAGATCTCAAGGAAATGAGAGCAAGGAAAGGAATAGATGGTGAGAGATTTGGGAGCGAATACGCCTGAAGGGGTGGCGTACACAGAGGAGCAGATACTTGCCATGGTTCTGAAGGGCAAGCAGCAGGGCCACATTGCCGGACGGGGTAGGGTAGTACCCGGCCTGAGGAGGCCACTGTTACCAAACACCCCGCCTCCACCTCCAGGAATGTACAGTGTGATAATATTAATTATAGATTACTCATGACTCAATTTATGTATTGCAATGGCTATTTTTAAATTTTGATTATTTCGTTTTTAGGTGTTGTCGAGATGTCTGCTGAGCTTGCTGCAGCTCAAAAGAAGATTGCTGAGGCTGAGAAGAAGAGCTGGGAAGATGCTGAAGAACGCAAGACCATGATGAAGAAGCTCGATTTGTTGACGGGTTTTGCCTCGACCAACCCGCAATGGTCTCAATATATTAGTCAGGTGGATTCTCGGCATGTGGATGGCTCGAGCAGTTGAGCTGGAGGGAGCGAGAGTGGAGCTGGCGGGAGCGGGAGTGGAGCTGGCAGGAGCGGGAGCGATGATATCGATGTGGATGGTGATAGTGATCATGATGAGTGACTTGGGGATGTAGAGGTACAATTTTGGGTTATTTTATGTTGTACATATGGTTGAAACAATATTTTCGCGATCCTTATCTTAGTATTTAGTAGTTTAACCTTTTGGCGACTTGAACATCGCGGGTATTGAAACATTTGTGGATATGGCAGCTAGGTTTAGATATTACCACACCCCGTTTTGTAAACTTTATATGTTTTAATACATTTTGAGGGTGTTTAGCGATAATTTGCAAGTGTTTTAGCCGATGTCGAGTTGTATGTGTTAGGACATGTTGATATTGAATGGTTATAGCTTGTGGTTACAGGTTTTGGTAGATTTTTCCGGAAAAAAATCTGGAATATTGCTGGTTTTGCAACCTGCAGTTAGCAGTATATAACATTGGTACCGTCGACATGTCGACGGCACCGTCAATCAAAAAAATTGATAGTTTAATGATGCAGTTGACATGTCGACGGCATCATTAATAAAAAAATATTGGTGGTTTAATAAGACCGTCAACATGTCGGCGAAATCATTAAACAAACGTTGACCAACACGTTGACTCGTCAAATTGTACCCGTCAAATTGTACCCGTCAACTTGTCGACGGGATTGTATAAACTCAATTAACGTTTAATAATTAAAATGTTAATTACATATACAATCCCGTCGACATGTCGACGGGAACAATTTGACGGACAAAGAACTTCTTTGACTGAAAAATGAAGTAGGACCCACAATGTCGACGGCAATGCTGTTCCCGACGGGGCATCGGCGTCGTCATGATCCCGTCAACATGACGACGGCAACGAATAATGCCGTCGACATGACGACGAAAAAGTCGTAAAAAATTCAACGGGGAAAGCGTCGATTGTACTAGTGTCTGTAGAAGAATCATAACCAAAGCCCTAATATGATCTGCCCTTGTCATTGTAAGGAAGGCTTTGCAGTTTTTTTACCTTTCTAGTGGAAGGATTGGTTACTAAATATTGAGCTATAACATGAGAGACGCAATCAAGCCCACTGTAGATTTGGAGGAACTATCGATAAGCCGATAATACAAGCTAACAACAACCTAGGACGAGTGATATCCTTTTCTACTAACAAACGAATTCTTGATTTGCAAAGAGTTCTAGATGAAATTTAACGAACCGATTACTTGAAATAAATGAATACCGTGGCTTACAAACAATCTTGCATCGTAGTAAATCTTCCGCATCTAATCTTACAAGTATATCCTCAACTACATCAAGCAAAACCATCTTTGTCTTTCAAATCCTTCGAACTCGAAAACGAGAATGGAGGCGAATGCAACAATTTCATATTAAGTACAAAGTGTGTAAGCCTTACAGCCCAACCACATAAAAACAATCTTAAGCCCACTCCATGACTTCAATTCGAGAGAGTACGTAATTCTATATAAAATCGCTTTTTTAAACCCGTTAATACTATGTGCTATGGTACCACGTGTTGGCCTCCACCATGCGCGAAGCACATTTGTGGATATGGCAGCTAGGTTTAGATATTACCACACCCCGTTTTGTAGACTTTATATGTTTTAATCTATTTTGAGGGTGTTTAGCGATAATTTGCAAGTGTTTTAGCCGATGTCGAGTTGTATGTGTTAGGACATGTTGATATTCAGTGGTTATAGCTTATGGTTACAGGTTTTGGTAGATTTTTCCGGAAAAAATCTGGAATATTGCTCGTTTTGCAGCATGTTGTTAGCAGTATATAACATTGGTACCGTCGACATGTCGACGGCACCGTCAAACAAAAAAATTGATAGTTTAATGATGCAGTCGACATGTCGACGGCATCATTAATAAAAAATAATTGCTGGTTTAATAAGGCCGTCAACATGTCGACGGAATCATTAAACAAACGTTGACCAACACGTTGACCCGTCAAATTGTACCCGTCAACATGTCGACGAGATTGTTTAAACTTAAATAACGTTTAATAATTAAAATGTTAATTACATATACAATCCCGTCGACATGTCGACGGGAACAATTTGACGGACAAAGAACTTCTTTGACTGAAAAACGAAGTGGGACCTACAATGTCGACGGCGATTGTCGACGGCAATGTTGTTCCCGACGGGGCATCGGCGTCGACATGACGAAGGCAACGAATACTGCCGTCGACATGACGACGAAAAAGTCGTAAAAAAATCGACGGGGAAAGCGTCGATTGTACTAGTGTCTTTAGAAGAATCATAACCAAAGCCCCAATATAATCTAACCCCCTGTCATTGTAAGGAAGGCTTTGAAGTTTTTTTACCTTTCTAGTGGAAGGATTGGTTACTAAATATTGAGCTATAACATGAGAGACGCAATCAAGCCCACTGTAGATTTAGAGGAACTAGCAATAAGCCGATATTACAAGCTAACAACAACCTAGGACGAGTGATATCCTTTTCTACTAACGAATTCTTGATTTGCAAAGAGTTCTAGATGAAATTTAACGAACCGGTTACTTGAAATCAATGAATACCGTGACTTACAAACAATCTTGCATCGTAGTAAATCTTCCGCATCTAATCTTACAAGTATATCCTCAACTACACCAAGCAAAACCATCTTTGTCTTTCAAATCCTTCGAACTCGAAAACGAGAATGGAGGCGATTGCAGCAATTTCGTATTAAGTACAAAGTGTGTAAGCCTTACAGCCCAACCACATAAAAACAATCTTAAGCCCACTCCATGACTTCAATTCGAGAGAGTACGTAAATCTATATAAAATCGCTTTTTTAAACCCGTTAATACTATGTGCTATGGTACCACATGTTGGCCTCCACCATGCGCGAAGCCCATAACAACGATATGATCACTGCGCACAATGATAGTATTTTGGTCTCGACCGTCGAACGACTTTTATGCAAGAATCATTCAAATGGTCAAAAAGTGCCCAAACGTATACTTTAACATTTTTAACCTTTTTATTTTATTTTTTCTAAATTTTATCATTTTATTTACCTATAAATACCCTCATACGCCATCATTTTTATTCACAACATCAAATATCATCTTTCTCAATATCTACACAACTAAAACAAGATATTTATCATTTCTCATTTTCCAAATGAATCGATCATGTTCACAGACTCATCAAAAGAAGAAGTTAATAGTATGAACTTGCAATTTTTTAAAATTACTGTGTTGTTTATTAAAAATAAACGAAAAGGTGAAAGTTTGGGAAATACAAGACACATCGTATGTTGAAATGAGGTGGCACCCGATGAGCTTCAAATGAGGAGCAAAACATTTTTTATCATCATTTAAGTTATAAGACATCATTTGGGTTTCACAATTCTTTTTATTCTTTATTTTATTTTATTCAAATAATACACAGAATGAACTAAAATCAAACTTTTACTAATAAAATAAAAGACAAACAAACAAAAGTACATGAAATTAAAATATATATATATATATATATATATATATATATATATATATATATATATATATATATATATATATATATATATATATATATATATACAAGAAATAAACTATTTTTGGTGATAATATTTGGCTCGAATTCACGTTTGCTTTTGATGATAGTCGCGTCTAGCGGATCCATCCCCTTAGTGTAAAAATAAATCTTAAAGTGTAAGAATATATGCATTGATTTAAAAAGTATTTATATGAATCTTAATGTGTATAAATAAGGTTTAAGGTTTAAGTTTTTTTTTTTTTTTTTTTTAGAACAACGAATATATTTTTAATGGAATGGCCATATTAAAAGTAAATAAATAAATAAAATCCAACCATTGGTTAAAAAAAAAAAAAAAAAAAAAAAAAAAAAAAAAAAAAAAAAAAAAAAGTGTGGATAACTCAAGCCATGGCCACTATGGAGAGCAAGGTTTTCAAGATCGGGATCTTACCTAGAATCATTTTCGTCTTTGCAAGATCGTAATCGTAAGATCGGATCGGGATCTTAAGATCCTACTCTAGTGTTATTTCTTTATAGTTTTTGTAATATTATACAAATATACAAATTATTATACATTATAAACACAAAATATTATGAATGTTTATAGAAATATTGCCCTAAATTATGATTTATGAAATGTTTAAAAAGATTAACATGTTGTTATTTGAATTCTACAAAAAGACAACCTATAAATTAATCGTTTTTTAGTTTGTAATTCGAGAAAAGTAAGATCGGATCGGATTAGATCTTAAGATCGTATGGTCAAGATCGGGATCCTATAAGATTTTAAGCTTGCAAAGATCCTATGTAGGATCCGGATCGTTTTTGCTTTACAGTATCGTATAATCGTAAGATCCTAAGATTAGGATCGAGATCCTGACAACTATGGTGGGGAGGACTCATAACACCGAGGCGAGATGTGAGACTTACTTTTTAATGAGAAAACGCAGTCTATAACGCGCATGCCGTGTGTTCTTAGAAATTCAAAATACATGAAAAAAAAGTGAAAGATGGAGACTAAATATAATCAAAAATCAAAATGGCTGAGAAAAAGGTTTAAAGGCGAAATATCTGTAAAGCGAATTTATGTAACACAATCATAAACTTCTTATCCAATTCTTATTGGCTCTTTGTTAAACCATCAATCATGTGACAACGGTTTTAATACTAAGGACTGTTATGGTAATCGTAGTATTATCATAGCAAATTAGTTTGATTCATTGCAAAAGAAGTTTTCACTCCAAACTATAAAAAGTAATATCTATACAGTAAAACCTTTATAAATTAATACTTGAAAAATGAATAACCTCGATAAAATAAATAATTTGTCCAGTCCCAACTTAAGACCAGTACAAATTTAGACCACAATCGATAAAATAATAAGATAATAATTTTTTTGAAAACCTAGTGTATATATATTAGTCCCAACGAAACTATAAATTAATAATTACTAAAAATTCTATATGTATATGTATATATGTGTGTGTGAGAGATATATTTCAAAATCCTAAGATTGTTTAGTAAAAAATGAAATTTATTGTCACTTGTTATTTTTTGTTGAACTTCAAATCTATATTGAGTTTATCTCAAAATCTCTTTGTTGTTGTAAAGTGTTAGTGTGTTGTCTTCCAGTATTGCAACAAAAGCTAGTCTCAATTTTTTTATTTTCATAAAGTGTGAATATGAATTTATAAAATTTTAATTGGAACTTGTTTTTCAAATTTATTTTCTTTCTTTAAAGAGTATATATTGTAACTAGTATATTACACTTGAAAATTTAACGGTAATAATAAAACTTCTTTAAATTAATAAATTATTAATTTATCGATATAATAATATCTCGTTAAATTAATAAAATATCCCCGTCCCAACACTATTAATTTATAGAGGTTTTACTGTACTATATATAAAGGAAAAACTAAAAAGTAAAAATTGAAAAGTTCAAACTAAAAAAAAAAAGTTGAAATCATATTTTTCAAAAGAAAACTATTAATACATATCGAAAACCAGGTTGACCCGGGACACTAGTTGATCCGGTTTAATTTGACCCAACCTGCCGGGTTGATCCGGTTTAAATTGACATGTTTTTCGACCGGAACGGTTCAACCGGTTGAACCACCTTTGTCGAACCGGATTTTAAAACATTATGTTTAATCCCCAAATTCTTAAACTTTTATTATTTTTCGTTTATAACATATAGTAACATTTTTTTATCAAGAAAGTTTTAACTTTTGTTTAATTTGTTGATTTTATGATGTTTAGGTTATTAGTTTATTACATGTCATTTATGTTTGTTTTTAAGAGCAACATTACGACAGAGAAAAGTCCGAAAACAACAACGGTAACATCTATTAGACTGTATAAGAGTAAAGAAAGCTTGACTTTCTTAGGTTACATGAGCATGTATGCCACTTCGTTTACCCGTTTTATTATGATCATGGTGTTGTTGCTTGAAGTGGATAAGTCGATGACAACTTGGTTAATTAAGTTAAGTTTTCAATCAGTAATAAAACACGAGTATGTGTTATTATCGAAAACTTTTGCATATTTTATACATGAAAGTGTTGTTAATTTGTTTGATATAAGATCATTTGAGGACCAAACTTTTTTTACATATCAAGGGACTAATCTCCCCCCTTCATCTTCCCTCCATCTTTATTTGATTTAATGGATGAGATTAATCTCAACAATTTAAAAAACCCACTTTCATCATTTTTTTTCAAATATTAATATCTTTCAAACCGTTAATCGTTAAGCGAAAAAAATATACCGTTACGTCGGGCATTTAATTATCTTTCTATAAATAGGCACTTTGACATATTTTCGACAATTTTTTTTTTTTTTTGTTTTTTTCACGTTTTTTTTTCGCAGCCGAAAAAATCATATATTATATTACATATCATATCATATATGATATTACATATCATATATGATATGTAATATCATATATGATATTTTTTCGGCCACGAAAAAAAAACGTGAAAAAAATGATTTTTTTTTTATTTATTTTTCGAAAGTATATCAAAGTGCCCGTCTATAGAAAGATAATTAAATGCCCGTCGCGATGGTGTAATTATTTTCGCTTAACGATTAACGGTTTAAGAGATATTCAAATTATAAAAAATGAGTGAAATATTAAAATACTTTTAATCTCAACCATTGATTTTCTTTTTAAATGGATGGTGAAGATAAGTCCCTTGGTATGTGAGGAATGTTTAGTTTGTAAAATAACTCGACTCAATTTGTTTAGGGCACATGAATGTTACTTTCTCTGTCTCATATTTATTGTCGCACATTATCTTTTTGTGTTGTTCTAAACTAATTGTTCACTTCAAAAAATAAATAGATAATATAGATTAAGTTTATCATATTGCCCTCATTTGAAGTTATTATTACAAATTTTAAAATAGCTAGAAATTAATTGTTTAAAGGTAAAACTGTCACCGTACAAAATTTATGAAAAATATGTGTTTTCTATTATTCATAAAAGATTTTTATATCCTACCTTTAGTTAAAAACATGTGTCCATAAATGGCACACGAGTGATTGCACATGCTTAAGCATTGTGTGTAAGATTTAAATTCAGTTAGTTACATCCTCTTCCCTACACTTTGTCACTTTCTTTCTCCCTCAACAAACATTTTTCTCGAACAATATTTCTCTCTCTAAATTCCTAAACGATGGATGATGTGCTTGATACGCATTCGAAGGTATGATCTTCATTGCTTCAACCGCTTATATCATTACGTTCATTTGTGTTTGATTTACGAACTTGTTTGGCTATAATCTCACATATTAACTTTTAAATGAGAATGATAATTAGCAATTAAATTATACATCCAGTAAATTTACATTACGATTAGTGATTGATTAGAGTTAGATTCGTTAAGTTTTAGGTCCAAAAATATTGAGCCCAATTAATGATTTGTGATAATGCCTTACTGTAGATGAGCACTAGTCATGTTAGATGGCAGAGGAAGAAGATTGCACCCTTCAGATCTATTGCAACACCTTCATTTGCAAAAGTGCTTGGAGATGCTTCTTTTTTTCCAGGATTTTCTTGTTACGAAGGAGATTGAAAATGTAAACTATGATTGGAAGGTTTCTAGGAAAAGAAGAAACATTATATGCTAATAATATTAATTTTCTTCCAGCTTGTGATGGTACGTGTTATTTGTTGTAATGGAAGTCAGATTGAAACCTTCTGATTTTCGGGAACGAACCAGGTAAGGGTACGTGCTCTTTTATTTGTTTCACAAGATACTTCTTTTACAAGTAGAGATCCCCTACACAAGATCCATTAGATCATCAATTCGATTGAAAAATTGTGTACTTGGTATGTTGTTACTGACAAATGTATATGGGACTGTATATGACATTATGAGGCATAACTTATATCCAACTGTTGAAATTTTCTACTTTTACGAACTTTGAAAGAGGCACGCTTTCATGGCAATAGTCAAGTAGGACGTAATCTTGGCAGAGAACATCGTGGTGGTGGCAGAGGTGTCTAGTTCATTATGGTACAGTGAAGATGAAGTGGAATCTTACTACAGATTAACCACTGAGAATACCTTTGCATATATTTCCTTTTGATTATGAAATGTTTAGAGTTTCAGTCAGATTCATTTGTTGAATCCTGGGCCCTGAGTTTATAATTAATTAATCATGACACCTTGTTAGTGTAATCGTCGACGTTTCATGTTTGTAATTGTTAATACGTTGTATTTGGTAATTGATTATAAAAGCGCTTATTAATCTTAGCCTTGAAAAATAGAGCTTGTTTATTCTAACAAATTGTTTTTGATCGCATTTAATTGATGTGAAAGTTGTTGAGTTGGTATATAGTTCCCATTAGTCTTTATGATGTTCTTGATGAGGACTATTTATATGCATACCTTTGTTGCTCTTGTTTGAGGTAGGGCTGAGCATCGGTCCCGAACCGACCAAGACCGAGACCGAATTAGCCTAAAAGCCGAGACCGAAGATAAGACCGAATGTGATCGGCCTGGTCCAACAAGATAAAATAGTCGGTTTGTGGTCCGGACCGGACAAGACCGACCAAGACCGAGACCGAATTAGCCCAAAAGCCGAGATCGAGGACCGGACCGAATGTGATCGGTCCGGTCAGGTCTCGGTCGGTCTGTCGATCGGTCCGGTCCGTTCGGGTGGTTTGCTCGGCCCTAGTTTGAGGTAGTGCTACAATTATTGCAATTTTAGATACTATAGTAATATATGGAAGAAAATTTATACCAAATATCGGTTGCTTGCTTAAATTGTTTTTCCTTTTTAAAACAATATGTTAACTTTGAATATTGAAATTTTGAATTACTCACAAGAGAAATATATAATTTGAAATTGTTAATATTGATTTTTTTTTTATTTAATTCAATAACTTAACAAACTACCAACATTTCATTATTCTATTTAATAGTAGATAAATAGATGTCTTCTTCTTTAACTTAGTTTAAAACTAGAGAACACAACATGATGAAGCGAAAAATGAATCACTTTTAGGGGGTCATTTAAGCCCGAAATTGAATTTATTTGATCAAATATCACCCTAAATCGTTTCTTTTGTGATTTTAGGTACTTTGGGAGTGAATTCTGGAAAAAGAAGCAATTCGAACATTTTTGGAGCATAAAAGTGAAGAAAACGCCAAAGACTTAATTTTCCATGCTGAGAACAGTACCTGACGGCGTCAAGAGGAAGACCCTGACGGCGTCAAGAGTAAAAGTGGTGACGACCCAGTGTAAACCTGACGGCGTCACAACAAGGGCGTCAAGACTAAATTTTATGACGGCCTGCATAAGGAGAATACATGACGGCGTCAGACCCAGATCTAGGCAGTCCGAGTAACTATTTGGCGGCGAGATGACGGCGTCAGACATTTGTTCTTGACGCCATCACCTATCAAACTCTATATATAGTTTTCTATTTTTCATTCATAAGGAGAGGAACTTGTGTGGAGAAACTAGGGCCGAACTTTGTAAACCCTAGCTCATATTTTACAGTACTTTCAAGGGTTTTCACCCCTTGAATTCTTTCATGTGCTATTGAGATAAGTCTTCTCTTAATTCAATCAATATGTCTATGTGTTGGTTGATTATATCTTGTGCTTGTCTTGATTTTAACATGCTAGGCTAGATCTATCTTGTGTTTGCTTGGATCTAATGAAACCTAGATGTTAATTATGTGTTGATTACTTGTTTATGGTTGTATTGGATGAATGATTTCAATGTTAGGCTTAAGAAAACTGGCAGATCTCCATTGTGTAACATGCTTGAACGTCTTAGGAAACATGAACCGATGTGTACTAGGTTTTATTGATTGTATTTAATGCATGAGCAAATTCTAGTGATCCCATGTTAGGAGCTTCTTAGCCGGCTCGACATAGGAGTGAAGTAGGCGCTCATAGGATTGGGGAAGTAAGTACGCCACCCCATGAATGGTATTAAGGAATACAATCCGTCATCCACGCAACTATAGCAAGTAATTAACATGTAAAAGATATATAGGGAGTAGTGAAATCTAAGTAAACACATTTTTCCCACATATTGCTCACAACTTTAGTATAATTTAGTTTATTTTTGTTTTTAGTATTTTATTTTGATTGCATCTTTAGTAATTGGGTTAGTTGACTAGCAACTAATTCTGCCCAACTCCTTCAAAACCTGAGATTTTTACTTGCTTTCTAAAAAATATAAAAAATACAAAAAGAATCATCCCTCATCTCTAGACCTAGTCTTTAGGTTTTCTAATCCTAGCGACACTATTCCTAGCTGAACGATCAATCCCCCGGTACTTGTCACTATACTATACTACAACGATCAGGTACACTGCCTGGTGGGGGTTGTAAGCTTCTCGAGATCCCTCGAGAGGTAAAGCCTGGTGCAATCCCTACGCTACCAAGTTTTTGGCGCCGCTGCCGGGGAAATAGTTATTGTCTAGGTTAGAATCTCTTTTTATTAGGTCTACTTGCTAGATTCCTTTCTAGTAAGATTTTATTTTTATTTTTAGGTTTTCTTTAGTCTATCTTTTCTTTGTATCTTTGTTTGTAAAAACCTTTTCATTGACTATTCCATTAGCCATTATGGAGAACGCGAATCCACCAAGTCCGACACTAGAGTTTTACCAGAAAAAATATAATTACACTAGTTTGGATATAACAAGATGGAGGAATGGAATGAGGAGGACAGGATTTTATATTGATTTTATTGAGTACCTTGAGAAAAGAGGCCAAGTGCATAATGCTTTTAAAGAATTCACCTTAGGAGCTCCATCAACCCTTCAAAATGCCTCACTTAGTTAAACCTATGCACCATATAAGCCTTCACCTAGAATAGTTTCGTATGAGTCACCTAGCTGCATGTCATGGTTAGGCACTACCATAATACAGGATGAACACATAGGTGACCTTGATGTGATGGAGGATTTAGCCGAACATGATCACATTGATCAAAAAGACCTAGGTTTTATGATCGATGATGATGAATCTCAAGAAACAGATGATGAATCTTTTTGGCAATTTGTATATAGCAGTCAGAATATTGAGGATGATCCGTATAATTCGGACATAGAAGTTGAGATGCCTAAGGAAGCACGTGAGATACTTGGGAAAATGTTAGGGTTAGATTATAATAAAACACCTGTTGAGGATATAGGTGATCTTGACACAAGGAATGAAGAAGTAGAAAATCTAAGCCCACCAAGTACCCCACAAGTCCTACCATCATTTGAGGCACACACACCGCCCGTGACTTACCCAGAAGAAGTAGAAGAAACTTTAGGAATTCCGATGGAGGTAGAACCCTTGGACCAGGCACCACTTGAGGATATAGGTTTGAATACTTGTAGTGATAACCTTACTCCTAGTTTTAGGGAATTTCCTAGTGTTGATGAACCGGAACCTCAATCTTTACACACCTTTCCATCCTTAGATATATTTTTAGGAGACAAAAGAGGAACCGACCCACCCATTAACCAATATTATCCGGGTAGTTTTAGGATGAAGGAAGCCATTCACTCACCCCCTTCACCTCACGTGGCATATTTCCACCCTAAGGGTATGTATCGCTACTTCCACCCGTACTTAATCCTAAGTGTAGGGAAAACCTCCCTTCTTTTCGTTAAATAAGGGTAGAGTCAGGCTCGTGACTCGAACAAAAACAAGCGCTTCTTGGGAGGCAACCCAAGCCCGTTTTATTTGTGTGATTTTTATTTTGTTTGATTGTTATTTGTTTCCGTATGCATGCTTTATTTTTATTGTTGGTAGATCATGTCTCAAACTAAAATGGTGAAAATGCTTTATTTTGTTTTTAACTTCGTCTTAATTGCATATAAAGGTATTTTGCAGAAGATAAGTGTAAGGGGAAACCCCAAATATGTTTTTAAGAAACAAACCGATCATGATTCTCCACAATATTAAGTGAACATGTATATTCATATTTGTTAGAGTCAAATGCTTGTATCGAGTCATAATGAAGTTTTGCAGGATTTTCCAGGAAGTAGGACGAAGTTTTTCCAGAAATTTTCCGGAAACTTAACATAAGAATTTCTGCAGGTCACTTCTGACGGCGTCACGTGTAAAAATTTGGAAATTTTACCAGTTTTGTTTTTCTAACGGAGTCTTAAAGTTTTTGTTGAATTATTAGTTTTATAATCTCCAGGAAATCTGCAAACATCATTCCACAAGCATTATATCTTATTTTGTTTTCTAGGATTTATTAGTATATGTAGATTGCCGCCGATTTTATGCGAGGTTGCCTTGTCTGTTTTCTCAGGATTTACAGGTTATGTATGACAAGAAGATGATTATTATTCTGGAAGGGAAGCTTTGATTGTTCATTTTCTTGGAGGAAGATCTAACCTTGCCACCTTATTATCCATACCGAGCGAATCAGGGGAGTATTTGATTTCATTCGTTTTACTTATTTCACTTTTACATTCTTTACTTGAACATTGGGGACAATGTTCATCCTAAGTGTAAGGGGAGGGTAAAATGATGATACCTTACATGTACACTTTCGCTTGAGTTTGTTTTGTTTGATAGTAGATGTGTAATAAAACTATGAGAAATACTTGTTAGTGCAATTTTAGCGCCAAATTAAAATTTTTTTACAATATTTAGGAGTGAAACTTTAGCCATAGCCAGCGTCTCATGGATAAGAGATTGTATGACTAGCACATAACCGTATATTCAGAAAAATTTTCCACCCAAATATGTGAGGTTCGCCTTTAGATTTGGTAGGAAAAGCATTTACTATTAGTGCTTATGAGTGTACCGGTAGCATTTAGATTCTAGAACTTGCGTTAGTGATGCATCCCGAGATCGCTAGTGAGACTACATTTGTGTAGTAGGATTTACTACATGATAAGAGGCATTAGGATCACCCTTGTGTTAAACCCGTATTATAATTACTTGACCATTTAAGTCATATTACTTGGCTAGTTAAGTCAACTAATTTTTCCCACACCCTTAGCGTTGTACTCATTTTTAGTACACGAAACCCCTAGTACACCCCTCCGAGCCTATCTTTTCGTTTCTAACTTTAAGCATTTTACTTAAAGGAAGAATTTGTTACACCCCACTTAAATGTACACCCAAATCGCCTTAGCCTTCTGTGTATGCACTCATCTTTAGTCATTATTGTTATTTGTTAAACCCTAAGTTAACTATCTAATTGATTACATGGTTGCTAAGTCGAGTCATATCATTGTACATATTATTTTGGGACGATTGGGACTCATGGGTAAAGTACTTATTTTATGGAGTAATGGGGAAGAACATAATTTATTACCCCCGTATGTGCGTTAATCTTAAAAGTACTCCAAGTGTTTTGATTTTCTTAATTCGAGTCATTAGATTAGTTTATTGTAAAGTATGTAAAAATTCAAGTGTAAGGGGAATCTACATTCCCTATGATGTATTATTTTGGATGGTAGGGTAAGAGTGTATGCAAAAAAAAAAAAAAAAAAAAAAAAAAAAAAAAAAAAAAAAAAAAAAAAACCGGACTACCATCCCGTTTCATTCTATGTTCATTTTATGTTTTTGTTATTTTTTATTTATTAGCTTAAGTCGAGTCGAGTCGAGTCTTGGCTTAGCAACGCCATATTGTACATGTAATTAACCAAGATTGTTAACTCGCCACCAGTAAAGACTGCCTATATCCAACAAAACCGTGTATTCCATATCCCTACACCGAACGTTACAACCCTTTAAAAAGACCTCTTTGATAGTTTATCCTAGGTGCTTACGCCATGTGGTGGAGGTTTGATCCTTTCCCAAGCCTATGGTAATCTATTTTGCTATGACAGGTAGTGAGAGATATTTTCCGTTTCCATATTGTGATATTACTTTATTACACCCGAGAGATGTGAGTATCTAAACACTATTTGTGAGGTGCTAGTATATGACCTCCGTGCTTATCTTTGTCTTTAGTGGAACGATTATTTGTTGTAATTACTTTTATATTAGTGTTAAATGACCCCTAACTTGTATTTTGATTAGAATAAAAGCGCATTTGCTTGAGGACAAGCAAATCTCAAGTGTAAGGGTATATGATGAGGCAAAAAATGAACCACTTTTAGGGGGTCATTTAAGCCCATAATTGAATTTATTTGATCAAATATCACCCTAAATCGTTCCTTTTGTGATTTTAGGTACTTTGGGAGTGAATTCTAGAAAAGGAAGCAATTCAGACGTTTTTGGAGCATAAAAGTGAAGAAAACGCCAAAGACTTAATTTTCCATGCTGAGAACAGTACCTGACGGCGTCAAGAGGAAGACCCTGACAGCGTCAAGAGTAAAAGTGGTGACGACCCAGTGCAAACCTGACGGCGTCACAACAAGGGCGTCAAGACAAAATTTTGTGACGGCCTGCATAAGGAGAATACACGACGGCGTCAGACCCAGATCTAGGCAGTCCGAGGAACTATTTGGCGGCGAGATGACGGCGTCAGACATTTGTTCTTGACGCCGTCACCTATCAAACTCTATATATAGTTTTCTATTTTTCATTCATAAGGAGAGGAACTTGTGTGGAGAAACTAGGGCCGAACTTTGTAAACCCTAGCTCTTATTTTACAGTACTTTCAAGGGTTTTCACCCCTTGAATCCTTTCATGTGCTATTGAGATAAGTCTTCTCTTAATTCAATCAATATGTCTATGTGTTGGTTGATTATATCTTGTGCTTGTCTTGATTTTAACATGCTAGGCTAGATCTATCTTGTGTTTGCTTGGATCTAATGAAACCTAGATGTTAATTATGTGTTGATTACTTGTTTATAGTTGTATTTGATGAATGATTTCAATGTTAGGCTTAAGAAAACTGGCAGATCTCCATTGTGTAACATGCTTGAACGTCTTAGGAAACATGAACCGTATGGATATTGGTCGTAACCAAAATTTTGACTATTTTGACAATCAAAACCTTGGTGAGGACCTCCACAATATTCACACGAAAAGTTTGGTGTATTTTGATACGAACAATCATTGTGGTTTGGATAATATGATTCTTGCTCGTATGAATGTGATGGGTAATTGGAAAAATTTGAAGAGTCGTTGAATGAGTTCTGATTAGGATCATAAGCAAATGAATTACTCGACCCACAAAACAAACAACTCCCGTTTTGAATATCATTACCACATTGCACACATGTACACCAACGACATGGCAAACCAAAAAGTGGCTCACCACAACCGACACAAGGAACAAAATCTGGAGGTGGGACAAGTGGTGTGCTCTTAGAGCTAGCAATTTCCACCACTTCCGTTATGGTCTCGGGTTTTGGTTCTTGATGAACGTGAAGATTGGGCAAGTCGTTCTTTTCAGTTACTGCCCTAAGCTCTGTATGTTTGCTTGACGACCTTATAACCTTATATCGTGAAAGATCATGATTGATTCTTGAAGGTTTAGGAGCATTTGTGAGCTTAGGTTTTTGGATAACCGTAGGTTGGACGTATTTAGCACTTCCTTCGTCAGAGGGAAGTACGGGGTCCTTTGTCACCTCGGTTTCTTGATCCATTTCCCTCACCGGAGAGGGAATAGGGATCGATGGTCCATCATAATCACTACGACATCTTGATATCTTTGACAAGGCCATAAGTTTTTCAATTTTGCTCTCAAAGGCCCATTGTTCAAAGAAATCGTCATTGAGAGATGCCATTAGAATCAATTATGGGACAAGTGGAAGAAGGTAGAATCAAAAGGATAGAGGGTAAAGGGATGAAGAATCAAAAAGGTAAGAGGGTAAAGATGGATATTTTTGGTGTTTTTGGAAAACATTTTGTAAGAAAGAAATTTTTTTTTGTGTTTTTGTGTTCGTTGAAAACTAATTTTACAATGTTTTCGGGAACAGTTTTTATGAAAATATACACAAGGATGGTAAATATACAATGGATGTATATCCAGGTTCACTAATACGCAAAACCGTTTTAGAATAACGCGCACAACTTCCCCGGCAACGGCGCCAAAGTTTGATTGGCTCCAAACGGTCAACCTAAATTGACCAGGGATGGTCAACAAGGTCAAACAGCCTAGAGTCAATGCTCCGCGGAAGTATAGTGGTTTCCCCGGGTCGTTATGTCTCGATGAGGTGTGATGGTTATAAAACGGGTTTGTGATCGGGTGAATTTGGACATGAAAAGGTATATAAAGGGTTGTGAATGATTACACTACGGAATGAGGAATGAAAATAACTTAGAAACACTATATTAATATTTACTGATGATCAGATATACTAAAAACGTAAGCTAGGACTAAAAACGCGTTCGTTTGAATTAAAGTTACGTTGGCGTACGAAATAAAACGCGAGTTTTAGTGAAATAAAATACCTACGGATGTGAAAATTACATTTTTACAATCCTAATGATAAAAGAAAATTTTTAGAAAAAAAATAATTTTTACATTATTTAATTAATTACTATTTAATTACTAATTAATAATATTTAAATTACACTAATTATGAAATTAAGCTAGAAAAATGAAAATTTAATTCTAAAAATTCTAAAATAATATAAAAGTAATTTTAAAACTAAAAATATATTTTTCCTACTTTTTATCTATTTATTATTAATTGATAACTATTTATTAATTACTAAAACTACTTTTGATTTATTAAAAATACTAAAAAGGTAAAGAAAAATCTGAAATTTTTAGGAAAATTCTAAATTACAATTAGGAATTTAAGAAAAATAAAATATACTGAAAAAGAAGCTACAATAAGCAGAATGGGTAAAAAGCAAAACAAAATAAGCACTTAAAAATAAGCACTTATCAAGAAAAATGGCCAAAAGCTCAAAATCAGTTCCAACAACTTAAGTGAGCTTAGAAAAACTTATATTACCCAAATAAGTACTAAGATTAGGCTGAAACTAGGAAATAAGCAAAATCCAAATGCTGAAAATCAAACAGAACTGGGACAGATTTTGGAGCTAGAAATAAGCTAGGGCAAAAGCCCTTGAACAAGAAATGGGACTGGAATCCACAAGCCAGCAATGTGGGCATCTCAAAGAACCCACAAGCTCACAATGGGACCCACAAATGAGCTCTATGGAGGGCTTTGAAGTTGGGGAACTAAAACTGATAGCTCAGTACAGGGTCAGTGACAGGGCAATTTCAAGGCTAAAATAAGTTGAGTAACAGGGATATGAAACCCAAAATAAACCTGAACCTACTGAGCCACACCAATAAGCTATCCAAAAATCTAATTTGCAAAGGTTAGAACCAACAGATGAGCTCTTAATGAGCTCATCAAAGAAGGACAATGGGACAGTGACAACAGGTACTCAGTGGGTGTTTAGAGCAAATGCACAAGCCAAACAGATAAGCTATAAGCAAGGGATCAATTGAAATAACAACTTTGGGTATAATGGAACTTAAATCAACCAATAATCTCAGGTTTCAAATACTTAACCTCAATTGCAGCCCTTAATCTTGGATTCAGACCTTGTTGAACCATCTAACTGATAAGCTAATAAACTTGAGCAAATAAGCTCATGGGTACAATCTAAATGGAGAAAAACTTCTAATGACTAACATAAATGTCAAATGCACCAAAAAACAACATTCCCAAACTGTTTAGATTGCCTAATGAATGCCTTGAACTCAGTTAATCACTGATGGTGCAGGGGAACTTTTTGAAAAACAGACCAAAGTAAGCAGCAAATTAAGCACTTAAATTAACTAGATAAAAATAAATAAAAATATCATGACAAAGATTAGCAGCTAAATATTTATAATCTAAAAGCACAAGGCATGAATCCTAGAATTGAGCCCTACAGAAAATCCACAATTTATTCAAAAAACCACCAAGGCTGCCATTTTGACTTTATGTGAAACTACTCAAGTTTGACTTTGATTAATTTCTAAAGGTTCTAACAGACTGAGCTTGTAGTTTTAAGCCACTATGTGGGTTACTGTACCTAAATGCACCCTAACTATATCTAGATGCAAAATCTCAGCTGCTCACTACCACCATTTGAATACAGATTTGAGCTTATGAGTGATTTTTGACTTTTCAAGTTGAAAGCTGCACTTTATTTGCTCACATGACTTTAACATGACCTAAGGAACCTAATGATGCAGCAAAGGAAACAAGCAAGCAGTAAGATCAGTAGGAACTTAACTCAACCAAACACCCCCATATACCACAGATTTAGCAATTTTACAAAGCAAGGTGGTGATTTAAACCATGAAACAGATCAACAAGCTTATATAAGGCTAAAGTAAACATAAATAAGTATAAACCAACAACTCTTAAACAGAAATAACCAAAGGCAATAGATGAGTAGTTATAGGCTAAGTCTAACAGCTAACATGAGAAGATTTGCAAAAACCTTCTAAACCATAAATACTAAAGCTACAACATGTCCACTTAGCTATAAGGAGCAATAATAAGCAGATACATACACTAACTAAACACAAATAAGCAGAATTTAAATAGTTGCCACAGTGACCTGAGATAAGAAAATCTTAGATTTTTTTTATTGAATTACAGAAAAATAAAGTTTACAACCTGAGATTAAGAGCTTACAATGCTTTAAACTTAAACTAAACCTAATTTCTACCCTAATTAACTACTACCATACAATGGCATACAAATTATCTTTTTATACTAAAAATTCTAGGGCTAGGGTTTGCTTCTTTTTGTCTTGTTCCTCTCAGCTTCTCTTCAACAAATCCCAACCATTGAGGATGTTTAATATGATCTCAGCCCTTAGCTTCAATTTTGGCGGGAAAGTGGAGATATTGCAATTTGGCTTATAGCTTCTTGGCAGGGGGTGGTATTTTGGATGGGAGTGGAGGAAAGTGATGGGTAGGGGTGGCTGGTGTTGAGTGTGGCAGGAGAAGGTGATGATAGTGTTTGGAGTAGGGGTTGCAGGCTAGGAGCAGGTCACGGGTAGGCAAAAAGGGGGTGAGGTGGACGAGTTGACTAATGGTTTGACCTTTTGACTTTTGACCCTGGGTGGAAGTATTAAAAGAGGTGGGGTTTGGTTGGGTTTAATTTTGGATGGGCTTGAGGTGTTGTGTGGAGTGGGCTGATGGAAGATGATTGGGCTTGGGGGTGGACTGTGGTAGGTTTGGAGTAATAAGGTGGATGGTGGGCTTTTGTTGTTGGGTTTGTATAATATTAAGGGTCCATTTGGTTAAGCTAACAAATCACAAGGACCATTCATGTAATAACTGAAACTGATGGGCTGAATTTGTCATTTTCCAAAAGTGTTCCAAAGGACCAATGTTGCCCAACTCCAATAGTATAAGGACCATAATTGAAATTTTCCATTATAATCACCCGGGGACCAAAACTGCCAATTTCCGAAACTCCAGGGACTGATTTTGTAAATTTCCAAAACTTTTCCAATTTTTCACCAAAGGACTAAATATGACAACTTATGATTTTAAAAGGACCTTTGGTGATAATTTTCTATATTTTGAATATCCAGGGACTAGTTTTGTAATTTTATGAAAGTTGGGGGACTGAAACTGCCAATTTTGCAAACTTTGTACGTTTTTCATTTGTTTTTACTCGTTTTGCATCTAAAACATATAAAACACAATTTTGAAATATTTTTGGTATTTTGATGCATTTCTGAGTGTTTTTGTATGTTTTGCAGTTCAGATTAGACCAAAAATGATGAGTGTTTGAGCACTCATCAATCCCCCACACTAAACTATTGCTAGTCCCTAGCAATACTGTTTTGAAAACTTGATGGATTTTAAACTCTTTACCAAAAGCCATCACTTCTGGAGTAGCCAGGTGTAAGAACTG
The DNA here is from genome assembly GCA_030686995.1 of Artemisia argyi. NCBI lineage: Eukaryota > Viridiplantae > Streptophyta > Magnoliopsida > Asterales > Asteraceae > Artemisia > Artemisia argyi. The sequence continues at coordinate 137,957,757 of CM060707.1, forward strand.
TGGCACACCTGATAACCGTGTGATTTTGAGCAAACCACCAGCTGTCAACGGATTTGATTTGTCTTTACCAGGAGCCGTTTGCTCCTGGACTAGCCAGCTCTTGATGGAATAGTCAACATCTTGGTGAGCTGATTACCAATTATGGATTTTCCACTGCCTTTACCACAAGCCATAATCTTGCGGGCTAGCCAACTCATTCGCGTTTTAGGATATGGCGAGTTGAGGTACCATACAATTTTGGGCAAATTGCAAGCCGTAAACGGATTTGAGATGTCTTTACCAAGAGCCGTTTGCTCCTGGACTAGCCAATCCCTTTTGTCGGTTAGACAAGGCGGACTGATTACCACAAAAAATTTGAAGCACCAGTGAAAAATTTTTTAAAATTTTTGAAATTTTGGCTAAAAACGGGGGTATTATATAGTAAAATGTGATAAAATTCGCTAGAATAGCGAATACCCCCCCCCCCCCCCCCTCACACTAAGCATGAATATTGTCCTCAATATTCAAAGTCCCGGCTATTATGCCGACTCTTAGAACGTAAAAGGGCAACATTACAAGCTAAATGTGGAAACACAATTTTGTTTTTCACTTTATAATCATAGCATGGGGGACTCCCCCACACTTTAGGGTGAAAACCCTATAAGCATGCTACTGTTTTTGTTTACCGAGTCGCTAGCTTGACTCGACCCCGAATTCATTTGTCCTTGGGGAAGCTTGATGTGGAAGAAACAATCTCCATCGGACTTTCATTCAAGATGTTTGGATAAACATTTGAAGCACGTGAAAGTTCCACACCGATGAGACATAGTCCCGGCTCAAAATAGTGGTAAATGAAAATGCCGGGATCAAAGATAGTGTCTTCATTTCCGAAGGAATGAAGAACAGGAGAAGTCACCCTGTAGGTGAAGAAAAGGAAGAAAACCATGATGAAAATCATGATAAGATCTTCTTCCTCGAAGGCGGGCTCATTAGCTGGATTTTGGATTTCAAAGGTTAAGCTCGTAAATATCCCGGGAGGGTGGGTGGGAATTTGCAAATTCTCATGATTGAGTGCATCTCCCCCCGGGCTATCAAACTCCGGAGGAGTCCTGACATGATGAGTGAGTTCACCGGAGAACTCCTCATGAAGAGAATTATTCACAAGATGTGAATCTGTGAATTCATGTTCCGGAATAAACTCATCACAATCCTCATTCTGAATATCAAAGAGTGGATTATCAGAAATTAAAGTGAATTCAGATTCGAATTCAAATAGAGGATTGGTGAGAGTAGTATTGAAAGTTTCGGGAACAATGTTCTCTATTGGAATGTTGGGATCAGAATTGAGTGACAGATCATGATTTAAGAGATTTTCAATTTCGGCTTCGGAGTTAAGGAGACCATCATCACTTCCTGTTGGAAGTGGATTGATGTGAGCAAGTTCATCGGCGAACTCCTCAAGAAGATGATCAGCATCAGTTTGTGGAACTGATGCCTCAACATACTCGATGTCTCCATGAGATGTACAATCATCATTAAAATCTGAGAAAGTCTCAAAATGATCGTTTGAACACTCAAGAGGGGAAGGAAGATCACACATATGCTCAAGAGTTCCCTGTGACTCTCTCGGGATTGGGACAAGGATCTCAACACTAGACTTTATGAATTCGTTCGATTCCTTATCAGGAACAGTGTCAAGATGCTCGTCCCCCATGATAAAAGAGTAAGTGGGAACCTCGGGTGTGATAGCAGTAGACTGAGGGAGTTTAGAAGTACTAGCAGTTATGGAATTTTCAAGTTCCATTTGATCAACGGCTAGTGACTCCGTCACAATATTTTCTCCCTGATTCTCCATGGAAGGAATCACAACAGATGAATCTGATGAATCTTTTTGAATAATAACAATGTTATCTTCATCATCATCACTGTCATCATCATCATCATCATCATTTAGAGCGGCATAGCGAAGATTGGCACGTATTTTAGCCGCTCTTTGCTCAGCAAGTAATTCTTTCATGCTCATTTCGTTTCTAGCATCTCGTTCTTCAGCAAGTAATTCTGCCACTGATTTTTCACGAGATTCTTGAAATGATGTAGTAGCCAACCCCTCCTTAAATTTTTTAAATGCTTCAAGAACCTTATCACAAAGGTCTTGCGGGAATTGAGGGGTTGCTTGGGTAATTGGGTACTGTGGAGGTGGGTCTTGACATGAATAGTCATAATTGTTACAAGGAAATGGATTCCCTGTTTGACAATCCGAGCTAAAGTGAGGACCTCCACAATATTCACAACAGTAAGACTGATGTGGCTGTGGGTCGTATGTGCTTGAGTCATAATTGTTATCAGGAAACTGCTCATAGACAAGCGTGTTGCCCGATTGACAATCAGAACTGTAGTGTGGGCCACCACAATACTCAAAACAGTTAAACTGTTGAGCCTGGTTTGGTGAATTGTATGGATATTGGTCGTAACCAATATTTTGACTATTTTGACAATCAAAACCTTGGTGAGGACCTCCACAATATTCACACGAAAAGTTTGGTGTATTTTGATACGAACAATCATTGTGGTTTGGATAATATGATTCTTGCTCGTATGAATGTGATGGGTAATTGGAAAAATTTGAAGAGTCGTTGAATGAGTTCTGATTAGGATCATAAGCAAATGAATTACTCGACCCACAAAACAAACAACTCCCGTTTTGAATATCATTACCACATTGCACACATGTACACCAACGACATGGCAAACCAAAAAGTGGCTCACCACAACCGACACAAGGAACAAAATCTGGAGGTGGGACAAGTGGTGTGCTCTTAGAGCTAGCAATTTCCACCACTTCCGTTATGGTCTCGGGTTTTGGTTCTTGATGAACGTGAAGATTGGGCAAGTCGTTCTTTTCAGTTACTGCCCTAAGCTCTGTATGTTTGCTTGACGACCTTATAACCTTATATCATGAAAGATCAGGATTGATTCTTGAAGGTTTAGGAGCATTTGTGAGCTTAGGTTTTTGGATAACCGTAGGTTGGACGTATTTAGCACTTCCTTCGTCAGAGGGAAGTACGGGGTCCTTTGTCACCTCGATTTCTTGATCCATTTCCCTCACCGGAGAGGGAATAGGGATCGATGGTCCATCATAATCACTACGACATCTCGATATCTTTGACAAGGCCATAAGTTTTTCAATTTTGCTCTCAAAGGCCCATTGTTCAAAGAAATCGTCATCGAGAGATGCCATTAGAATCAATTATGGGACAAGTGGAAGAAGGTAGAATCAAAAGGATAGAGGGTAAAGGGATGAAGAATCAAAAAGGTAAGAGGGTAAATATGGATATTTTTGGTGTTTTTGGAAAACATTTTGTAAGAAAGAAAATTTTTTTTTGTGTTTTTGTGTTCGTTGAAAACTAATTTTACAAAGTTTTCGGGAACAGTTTTTATGAAAATATACACAAGGATGGTAAATATACAATGGATGTATATCCAGGTTCACTAATACGCAAAACCGTTTTAGAATAACGCGCACAATCTCCCCGGCAGCGGCGACAAAATTTGATTGGCTCCAAACGGTCAACCTAAATTGACCAGGGATGGTCAACAAGGTCAAACAGCCTAGAGTCAATGCTCCGCGGAAGTATAGTGGTTTCCCCGGGTCGTTATGTCCCGACGAGGTGTGATGGTTATAAAACGGGTTTGTGATCGGGTGAATTTGGACAGGAAAAGGTATATAAAGGGTTGTGAATGATTACACTACGGAATGAGGAATGAAAATAACTTAGAAACACTATATTAATATTTACTGATGATCAGATATACTAAAAACGTAAGCTAGGACTAAAAACGCGTTCGTTTGAATTAAAGTTACGTTGGCGTACGAAATAAAACGCGAGTTTTAGTGAAATAAAATACCTACGGATGTGAAAATTACATTTTTACAATCCTAATGATAAAAGAAAATTTTTAGAAAAAGAAAAATAATTTTTACACTATTTAATTAATTACTATTTAATTACTAATTAATAATATTTAAATTACACTAATTATGAAATTAAGCTAGAAAAATGAAAATTTAATTCTAAAAATTCTAAAATAATATAAAAGTAATTTTAAAACTAAAAATATATTTTTCCTACTTTTTATCTATTTATTATTAATTAATAACTATTTATTAGTTACTAAAACTACTTTTGATTTATTAAAAATACTAAAAAGGTAAAGAAAAATCTGAAATTTTTAGGAAAATTCTAAATTACAATTAGGAATTTAAGAAAAATAAAATATACTGAAAAAGAAGCTACAATAAGCAGAATGGGTAAAAAGCAAAACAAAATAAGCACTTAAAAATAAGCACTTATCAAGAAAAATGGCCAAAAGCTCAAAATCAGTTCCAACAACTTAAGTGAGCTTAGAACAACTTATATTACCCAAGTAAGTACTAAGATTAGGCTGAAACTAGGAAATAAGCAAAATCCAAATGCTGAAAATCAATCAGAACTGGAACAGATTTTGGAGCTAGAAATAAGCTAGGGCAAAAGCCCTTGAACAAGAAATGGGACTGGAATCCAAAAGCCAGCAATGTGGGCATCTCAAAGAACCCACAAGCTCACAATGGGACCCACAAATGAGCTCTATGGAGGGCTTTGAAGTTGGGGAACTAAAACTGATAGCTCAGTACAGGGTCAGTGACAGGGCAATTTCAAGGCTAAAATAAGTTGAGTAACAGGGATATGAAACCCAAAATAAGCCTGAACGTACTGAGCCACACCAATAAGCTATCCAAAAATCTAATTTGCAAAGGTTGGAACCAACAGATGAGCTCTTAATGAGCTCATCAAAGAAGGACAATGGGACAGTGACAACAGGTCAGTGGGTGTTTAGAGCAAATGCACAAGCCAAACAGATAAGCTATAAGCAAGGGATCAATTGAAATAACAACTTTGGGTATAATGGAACTTAAATCAACCAATAATCTCAGGTTTCAAATACTTAACCTCAATTGCAGCCCTTAATCTTGGATTCTGACCTTGTTGAACCATCTAACTGATAAGCTAATAAACTTGAGCAAATAAGCTCATGGGTACAATCTAAATGGAGAAAAACTTCTAATGACTAACATAAATGTCAAATGCACCAGAAAACAACATTCCCAAACTGTTTAGATTGCCTAATGAATGCCTTGAACTCAGTTAATCACTGATGGTGCAGGGGAACTTTTTGAAAAACAGACCAAAGTAAGCAGCAAATTAAGCACTTAAATTAACTAGATAAAAATAAATAAAAATATCATGACAAAGATTAGCAGCTAAATATTTATAATCTAAAAGCACAAGGCATGAATCCTAGAATTGAGCCCTACAGAAAATCCACAATTTATTCAAAAAACCACCAAGGCTGCCATTTTGACTTTATGTGAAACTACTCAAGTTTGACTTTGATTAATTTCTAAAGGTTCTAACAGACTGAGCTTGTAGTTTTAAGCCACTATGTGGGTTACTGTACCTAAATGCACCCTAACTATATCTAGATGCAAAATCTCAGCTGCTCACTACCACCATTTGAATACAGATTTGAGCTTATGAGTGATTTTTGACTTTTCAAGTTGAAAGCTGCACTTTATTTGCTCACATGACTTTAACATGACCTAAGGAACCTAATGATGCAGCAAAGGAAACAAGCAAGCAGTAAGATCAGTAGGAACTTAACTCAACCAAACACCCCCATATACCACAGATTTAGCAATTTACAAAGCAAGGTGGTGATTTAAACCATGAAACAGATCAACAAGCTTATATAAGGCTAAAGTAAACATAAATAAGTATAAACCAACAACTCTTAAACAGAAATAACCAAAGGCAATAGATGAGTAGTTATAGGCTAAGTCTAACAGCTAACATGAGAAGATTTGCAAAAACCTTCTAAACCATAAATACTAAAGCTACAACATGTCCACTTAGCTATAAGGAGCAATAATAAGCAGATACATACACTAACTAAACACAAATAAGCAGAATTTAAATAGTTGCCACAGTGACCTGAGATAAGAAAATCTTAGATTTTTTTTATTGAATTACAGAAAAATAAAGTTTACAACCTGAGATTAAGAGCTTACAATGCTTTAAACTTAAACTAAACCTAATTTCTACCCTAATTAACTACTACCATACAATGGCATACAAATTATCTTTTTATACTAAAAATTCTAGGGCTAGGGTTTGCTTCTTTTTGTCTTGTTCCTCTCAGCTTCTCTTCAACAAATCCCAACCATTGAGGATGTTTAATATGATCTCAGCCCTTAGCTTCAATTTTGGCGGGAAAGTGGAGATATTGCAATTTGGCTTATAGCTTCTTGGCAGGGGGTGGTATTTTGGATGGGAGTGGAGGAAAGTGATGGGTAGGGGTGGCTGGTGTTGAGTGTGGCAGGAGAAGGTGATGATGGTGTTTGGAGTAGGGGTTGCAGGCTAGGAGCAGGTCACGGGTAGGCAAAAAGGGGGGTGAGGTGGACGAGTTGACTAATGGTTTGACCTTTTGACTTTTGACCCTGGGTGGAAGTATTAAAAGAGGTGGGGTTTGGTTGGGTTTAATTTTGGATGGGCTTGAGGTGTTGTGTGGAGTGGGCTGATGGAAGATGATTGGGCTTGGGGGTGGACTGTGGCAGGTTTGGAGTAATAAGGTGGATGGTGGGCTTTTGTTGTTGGGTTTGTATAATATTAAGGGTCCATTTGGTTAAGCTAACAAATCATAAGGACCATTCATGTAATAACTGAAACTGATGGGCTGAATTTGTCATTTTCCAAAAGTGTTCCAAAGGACCAATGTTGCCCAACTCCAATAGTATAAGGACCATAATTGAAATTTTCCATTATAATCACCCGGGGACCAAAACTGCCAATTTTCGAAACTCCAGGGACTGATTTTGTAAATTTCCAAAACTTTTCCAATTTTTCACCAAAGGACTAAATATGACAACTTATGATTTCAAAAGGACCTTTGGTGATAATTTTCTATATTTTGAATATCCAGGGACTAGTTTTGTAATTTTATGAAAGTTGGGGGACTGAAACTGCCAATTTTGCAAACTTTGTACATTTTTCATTTGTTTTTACTCGTTTTGCATCTAAAACATATAAAACACAATTTTGAAATATTTTCGGTATTTTGATGCATTTCTGAGTGTTTTTGTATGTTTTGCAGTTCAGATTAGACAAAAAATGATGAGTGTTTGAGCACTCATCAATAACATAAAACACACATTACATTATTCTAAACTGTTATTTACTACTCCTAATAATTAACTTATCGTGGATCTTTATGTAACTCTCATATACCTAATAATCTAGAATCTTTTAGAATGTCTAAACTTTCAAGTGGTTGTAACTAATCTTGCATTTTTTAGTAACACTTTTTACTTCATGGCAAAGGTCAAGGAAACGCAATTTACTCTTTCAAAAATACTGACGTGGTTAATAGAGTTACAAATGTCCAATTATTTGTAATAACATTCAAATTTCGAGTGATATAGGTAGTCTTTTGACATGTGACTTGTTTTCCCATTTATTTTATAAGTGATTTGACGAAAATACCTTTACATTCTTAATCTTCATCTTTCTCATGATCAATCCCAGATTCCGATGATCTTTCTTAGGCCAACACCATATAAACTCTCCTTATATCAAACTAGAAAACTACAAATCTACCAATGATAAGAAACTAGAATATATTTGACCGAATGGAATTTTATCAATTGTTTAGTTTAAAAAACAAAAACCCACGAAAACACAAATGGGTCGAGAGACAAAAACTTAACCCATGAAAATCCAAATGGCTTAAATATTTTAATAACAAAAACCCATTAATTCCCAAGGGCGGAGCTACTAAGGGACTGGGAAAGGTCTCGACCCCCTAGGCTTAAGCCCGTTAGTGTATTTTTTCGCGATTTTATGTGTTAAAGTTCTTTTTTTCCATCTCGGCCCTCCCATCTAATGTTCTTCGGGAAAAAAAATTGTTTCGGCCCTCCCAAATTTTGTTTCTAGCTACGCCATTGTTAATACCCATTAAACCCATTAAATATCTTCAAATCTCTTTATCTTTGTGATGGTCTCCTGTTATAAGTGTAAGTACTTATTTGCAAAAACATGATCTTTTTTCTAATAAAACAAAACTTCTAATTGGAATAATTTTGAGACGGAGGTAGTAGTATATAAGATGAGTAAGTTCAATTAATTGCATTGAATGATTATATTTTACAAAATTTTAAAACTTACGTGTTTAATTAGAAAGTGTGCAAACTTAAATTTTTTAAAGATTTTTTTATTAATAAAAAAGCCTAAATGTTTTGTAATAGTTTAAAAAAGGATTCAAGATAAAGATACTACATCCGTCCCATAATTTTTGTTCATTGTTGACTTTTCAAGTCTTTGTTTTGCAACTTTGTGTATTTAGCAGGAAAGAAAATGATACACGCTAAAGTATTTTGTAACAACTTGGATACACTTTTAACTAATTATTTTAGGATAATTTAGCAAGTTTCATGGACTTAATAGGAAAGAAAATGATACACGCTAAAATATTTTGTAACAACTTGGATATATTTTTAACTAATAATCCTTGTAAATATTGTAAACACAATGAGACATCATTTAACACAAGCAACCAAGTTACGGTTGATCAAACATAAGTTATTGTTTGCCTCAAAACCATCATAGAAGATAGTTATTGAATCCATAAAGTACAAGTTCCTCAAACCCACATGGCCACATAAAAAGATACTTAAAAAAAAAAAATTACCGAGATAGATTCATACATCAATGTTTTGTAAGCTTGACTACTTTTACTATGTTTGGCACACAAGATTGTTGAGAGATTATGCTTATTTTAAAAAAAATAAGCTATTTAAAAAATAATCCTTGTTTAGCAGATATAACTTATAAGAGATTTAAAAAAAAAATAATTTTTCATAATCTCTTAAAAACAAAGGTTACTTTATGTAGCTTATAAAAATAATCTATTTTTATAATCTCCAGCTCCAGCACTATCTCCAGTAGGGGTGGCAATTCGGGTCGGGTTCGGGTTGGCGGTTTCGTGTTGTCAGGTTGGCGGGTCAGTGGGTCGACCCGTTTAACCCATTTAACCCGTATATATACTTAGGTTGACAGGTTAAATAGGTTACATAGGTTGAATATGTTAAACGGGTTTCGAGTTGACCCATTTAATCCGTTTTATATATAAAAGTTAGCACATTACACGAGTTAAATGGGTTAAACGGGTCAGTGGGTCGACCCGTTTAACCCATTTAACCCGTATAATTAAATATAAATAATTTTTAATTAAGAAAAAAAACTTAAACGGGTTGGCGGGTCGACGAGTTTATTTTATTCCCAACCCGAACCTGACCTGTTTAATAAACGGGTTAGATATGTCGACCCAAACCTGACCCACATTTATTTAGCTCAACCTGAACCTGTTAATTTTCGTGTCGGTTTCAGGTCGGGTAAGAAATTGCCACCCCTAATCTCCAGCACCATCTCCAGTTCCAGCAACAGTTACTTTCCTCAAACATACCCTTTATGAACATTAAACTGGAAGATATCCCTGAAAAAACAAAGCAAGAAGCTAGTAAACTAGAGTTAGAAATCAAGTTAGATGAAAGAAACTGAACGAGATGTTATTAGCACAAAAGCTCCTAATATCCAAAAGATAGTAAACTAAAAGGGCTAAAACTAATAAGAATGTCTAAAGCTGAGAACATTTTTTACATGAAGAGGAATGCTAATGATAAATAATAGACGTTACGGAAGACTCCATTTTCGATAGTACAATAAAAAGTCAGGGTTACATAAATAACTATAATTTACATCGAGTAACAATGTTACCAAACACAAGATTCTAGCTATATATAACAATCATCATTAACATAATTAAGAAATCTGGAGATCTACATACTACAGGGTAGTAAAAGAAAGGAAGGTCAAATAACAACATAACATTTCAAACCAACCTTACCATTCATCTTCCTATTCTTCATCCGCCTCTTTCTCTTAAGCATGTCATGTGAAAAACGAAAAAACCTTGAAATTACATCATAACTAGAAACCGATTTACCACTCCTGTTGTTATTCTTTGTGTGCCTCTTTCTCTTCGGTTTCCCATTAAGATGAGGAGAAACAAGGCTGGGTACATATATAGGAGAAGCAATATATTTCCCGTCCTTGGAGAAAAATTTATCACCTTTATCACATAAGTACCAATTGTTGTGTAGAATCCAACGCTTGAGCACGTGTGCAACATCATACTTGTTCATCTTACAATCATTCGGTAGTAGTTCCCAAGAATGTTTATCATTGTTATTTTTCATTACCCATCTCTGGTACGGGGGATGGTTACAAAATATGCATAGACATCCTTCGACAATCCCTAAAGAGTTTGACCAATCACATACATAACGTGAGTCATGTGGTTGGGAGGTTTCTTTGAATTCCTCTCGAGATAAATTAAAAGAAAGAATCACTTGCTTCTCAGTATAACAATCCTCCATAAACCAGTGAAGCATTCCATTCCATAAGATACCAATAGGACCAGCAGCTTCATACTTCACTTGACTCGTAACTTTCCAAATATTTGATTTCAATGCCAACACCCGAAAAGTGTCCCTCCCTTACGCATTGTGATGCCCATAACAACCTTGTAATCATCTGTGAACGAATCATAACCAAAACCCCAACATAATGACGTCCTATCAGGAATATTGGATGCCTCGGGGATCTCGGGGGCAGTTTGCGGTTTCTTAACCTCTCTAGTTAAAGGATTTGTTACTACAACTTGAGCATTAAAGATAGAGTTAGAAAAGCATACAAGGCCATTGGAAGAACCAATAATACACGAATCACTGGTGTGATAGCATTCGTAGTTATAAAGCGTTTTTCCATCATTGCGTTTATCCCCATCTGTTGGCTTAATAATTCTTCTATGTCCAAGTTCATGGTTGTTGTGATCTTTGTTGCATGTATAATCTAGATGATTTTTAACAAAACGAGAGCTGGAGATCAAAGAAAGCCATGACTTACAAACGCTTTTGCATCGAATGAGATCTTCACCATCCAATCTTACAAGTATTTCTTCAACCAAATCTATCAAAAGCTCCTTAGACATAACCTAATAATAAGATATTGAAAGAGAGCGGATGTAGATGATACGTACATACATACATACATAGGTTAAGCATCGAATCAGATCTTCACCATCTAATGGCATAAGTATATCTTTAACCAAATCAAATATAAGCACTGGCATTATTGAAATCTAAAAAGACGCAAGCTTTGAAATCTTGATTTAGATATATTTTCCAAATGATTAGCAAAAGACAAAATTAGAGGGGAAAATTTTTCATGGGTTTCAAAAACAAAATACAAAACAAAATTATAAAAAATCAAAACGAAAAATATTTACCTTTTTCTTTTTAATGGCATTAAAAAAAAAAAAAAAAAAAAAAAAAAAAAAAAAAAAAAAAAAAAAAAAAGAGAGAGAAAGATGATGAGAAGAAACTCTTGAACACATAAATAAGAATCCAAAAACTACACAACAAGGAAAATCCTCTATAATTAAGATTTAAATAAATAAATAAATAAAAATCAACATGACAATTGACAAATAACAAAAGATAAAAAGTAAAAGATTACCTTAGCTTCATATGAGTTGATTTTGTTACTTCGAGCCATCAATCAGCACACAAATTAACTCTTCAAAAATAACCTTTAACTAAGTATCTTGATGAGTAGCAAGAACCTTAAAAATCTGCAAGTGTTGTTGTTAAGGTTAATCCGTGTTCTCTAACAAGATGATATAAACACAAACACGTAGGTTAAGCATCGATATACATAAAGTCCCTAGCCCAACAACAATAAGCCCACCCAATTTCCACTTTAATTCCACCACCTACATTCCACTTCGATTCCATCAAGTGATAAACCTAACATTCAAAAACCATTACTCATCACCACCATCCATTTAAAAAAAAAAATTAATTGTTTAGATTAAAAACATTTTAATATTTCACCCATTTTTTATAATTTAAATATTTCTTAAACCGTTAATTGTTAAGCGAAAATAATTACACCATCGCGAGTTCGCGACGAGCATTTAATTATCTTTTTATATACGGACACTTTGATATACTTTCGACAAAAAAAAAAATCGTTTTTTTCACGTTTTTTTTCGTTGCCAAAAAAATCATATATGATATTACATATCATATATGATTTTTTCGGCCACAAAAAAAAAAACGTGAAAAAAACGGAAAAAAAAATTTGTCGAAAATATATTAAAATACTTATCTATAGAAAGATAATTAAATGCTCGTCGTAACTGTATATTTTTTTCGCTTAACAATTAACAGTTTAAAAGATATTAATATTTTGAAAAAAAAAATGATAGAAAGTGGGTTTTTTAAATTGTTGGGATTAATCTCATCCATTAGATCAAATAAAGATGAAGAAAAGATAAAAAGTGGAGATTAGTCCCTTTGTATGTAAAAAAAAAATGATATCTTAAATCCCAAACTAATAGATAACATAAAAATATATCATAACTAATAACAATGGCGGCAAAATTCCATACTTCCTAACAAAATGAAACGCAAATCATGTATAATTTTGAGTTCTAATATCTTCTTTACTTTCCTCTTAATATATATTGTATATTCATAAGATGTTACTTGTGAAAAGTGTATACCAGCTTATAGCGTTTAATATATAGGGCATGTTTGGTAGGGGCTTTTTGAAGGAGTTGTTAGCTTTTTGTTACAAAAATAATCTCTTCTAAAATAATAGCTCCGTTTGGATACATTAACTTCGAGCTTTTATTTCAAACAAATAGCTTTTAAATGAAAAGCTGATCCATGAAGCTTTTTAAACATCTTGGAGCTGTTAAAACTTTAAATTACTGATATACCCTCCAAACATTTATTTATAGTTATAGATATGTCCTTTTATGTCATTTTACATCTTATAATTACATTTAACAGCTAACTTATCAAACACTTTTATTGAAAAAATGATACAGCTTGTAGCTCATGTTAATAGTTTTGCAGTTTACAGCTTACAGTTTACAGCTTACAGCATATAGCTTATAGCTAATTTTGCCAAACATACCCATACTAAAATAGAAAATATATTGTATTTTTCCTTGCGATATAAGGAAAATATTAGTTTTCTATTTACGTCTTTTGTTAAATGTTAATGTGAATAAGGGTACTACTTATAATACCCGTGCACGCACGAGTTTTGACATAAAAATTTTATCATGTATTTAATACAGGATATATTGTCTTAAAATGTTTTGAACTTTACATCTATTAATTTAGTAAATGTCAAATTTATTTTGCAATAACAATGCCTATTAAAAACAGTCGCAACACCCCTGTATTCGGCTATTATTAGAGTTCCAAACACCTCTAAAATTAGCAATTTAAATAGTTTCAAACACCCTTGAGTTCAACTATCAAGGCAGTTTCAAGCACCCATCAATTCAGCTATTAAAGACATTGAAACAGTCATAAAAACCTTTTAATAACTATTAAGACATACATTAGAACAATCCTAATTACCAGTGAATCTAACTATTAAGACGGTCCCAAAACCCTTTAAAAACTTACTATAATTAGTAGAAAATAACAGTCCCAAACTCCAATAACTTAAGCAAGTCCTACTTTAGTAAACCGACTCATTCTTTTCACAGCAGATTTTCAAGTGAATGAGACACATTAGTTACATCACTTTCTAGATCATCATTATTCTATATTACAACAAATTCAAAACCAATTAACTCATCAAATACTTGTGAGATTGGTTTTTTTGTTGCAACTTTGGAATAAGGTTAACGCAACACATATCAGTGTCTGAGACAAAGACAACTTGATTTTAAAATTCAATAAACACATATACCATATAAGCAAATTATTATATCAAATATATGTTTTAAGTAACCTTCAAAGTAAATTCGTAGTTGATGCATCAGCTATAGTTTTGGGGTTTTTATGGTTCCAACTTTAGCATACTTGGTGATGGACTTGTATTCTCAGTCTCTTAATGTGTCAAGTTCGAATAAACAACGCATATGGATCAACTGGTATATAAAACATCCTGAAAGAAACATCAATCAGCTAATACTCAAACTATTGGCACAAAATGTACACTTTTTTTTCTTCATTTCTTTCGGACTTAACAATGCGCACAATACACTTCCTGCTAAAGTAATAAAAAATAGAAGGTGCAGCCAAATAGAGCATTCACTTGTCAAAATGAGTAAATTAGCTTTGTATAACATTTTTAACTGTATGATGAGGTTGATGTTGATGTTATTGTTTAACTTTAACTATTGATATCATGTTGTACAAAATATGCGAGTTTAGTATCACATAATGAATGTTAATAAAGTTAAAATATGCTCTGTAAAGTTTTAAAAATGTTTTTTTTATGGATATTCATATATGAATTTCAAATAACAATTTCATGAATAGTTGTTATAAGTAGAATCACGTATATTTATTTTTATATCACACTAACTCGTGCTTGCCATTTGATATTTATATTACTGTTACTAATAGTTTAGCCATATTTAATATTCAAACCCGTGTACATATAAATTAAACTTTTAAAAAGAATAACATGAGTCCCTTATTTAAAAAAATATTCTAATGGATGAAAGTCTAAAACTAATAATGTTAAAACTAATTCGCATATTTACCAAATTTTGTAATTTTAATGGATGAAAGTCTAAAAACTAATATTAATACTCATGTAATTTTAAACAAAATTGATATTATAAAGTATAAGGGGTATAACGTGTAATTTTACACTTACCTCTATATAATTTATTTAAAATTCAACCACTAAAGTTTTATTAATTACTTCATCTTTTTTTTAAGTTTTTGTTTTCATAAATTTAACACATATATTTTTATACATTTTTTTCTTAACCAAATTTCTTCACCAAATTTATTAAGTTTGACCAAAAGCAATTTAATTTTGACTTTCTATTGACCAATCGTATTGCTCGATTTCGCCTACGTGGTAAAATCAAGCTCTCCTATTGGTCTATTTTTTTTTTCAATGAGAAGTGTTTTGCAAAAACACTCTGAAATGATGTAATTCTTTTATTATATAAAAGATATGCGTATTACCAGTGGATCTTAAAATAATTATTTTAAAGTCAAAAAAAAAAAACTTTGACAAAATATAGACATTTGATAAATAAGTTTGCAAAATAATCATGAAAAAATATTTACAAAGAGTTTAAGAGTTATTGATGTGTGTCAAATTATAGTATATAACTATTCCGAAGAAATACTCGTGAAAGTATTTCCCGGGTCGTTCTCCCAACGAAGGTTCGAATGGAAATTCCGAATTATCGATTTGGGAATCGTGTAGTGTAAGTGAATAGTGAAAAGTGATTGTGAAATCAAAATATGAAATGAAATAATGAAATATGCACAAGGTACAAGCTTAATATGCACAAAAGTCAAAAACGTGAAAACGGATATGCACACGTAATTTTAAAACGTAACGTATAAAATAAAACGCAACTTTTATTCTAAAAATGATCCTACAAGTGTGAGACAATTTTCTAAAAATCTTAAACTAATAAAAAGAATTTTAAGAAAAATAAAAATATTTTTATGGCTTTTTACTTATTTTCTATGAATTATTATTGATTTTTGGTATTTTAAATGAATTAAAAATTAAGAAAAATAGAAAAATAAAGTGGAAAAATGAAAATTTAATTCTAAAAATTCTAAAATATTATAAAAGAATTTCTAAAAATATTTTTGTATTTTTCACAACCTTTTCTGAATTTTTATTAATTTTTGGTATTTAAAAACTATTTAAAATTGAATAAAATCAAAAATAAATTGAGAAAAATCTGAAAAAATTCCAGAAAATCAAAAATAATTTGGAAATGTTGCAGAAAAATTTTGAAATGAATTTGATAAGCAGAAGTGCTTATTGTGAGCTAAACAGCTTATCACAAGTGTTTAATAATAAGCACTTGTGATAAAACTAAGTGAAACTTGAAACACAAATGCATTAAACTCAAAGAAGCTCAATAGTACTCAAATGAGATCAATTGAAACACAGAAACTCAAGGTACTAGTGATAAGCAGTTTCAAAAAGCATTCAAATAAGCAGAAAGTTCATGAAAATAAGCAAGTAGCAAATGAACAATGATAACCACTGAATATCTCTCTATGATGCTCAGAAACAACAATAAAATCTCAGGTATGATCAAGATAGGGCTCAGGCAAGTAATAGAATTCAATCATAATGTGAAATAAGCAATCCAATAAGCCAAATTTAAGCACAGTGCTAAACAGATAAATCCAGATTCAAAAGATCAATTACAACTCTATTTTAACAACAGATGAACTCAGATAAATCAAATGAACACAAGTGCAAACAAAATTAATCATAAGCAGGCCTAATTAATGTGACAGCAAACAGTATCACACCACTACTAAAGAGGTACTAATAAGCAATCCTAACAAGCTACAATACCAGAAAATAAGTGGGCAAGTACTCAACTACACTACTGAGAATCCAAATCAGGCAATTAATCTATCTTAAACTACCAAATGATCCTCTAATTTCACCCAAGTTCAGCAACCAGTGGAAACCTATAACATGAAACAGTTGACTTTTTTTAAGAACTATGCTATTTGACTAAAGCTAATTTCTACAAATCAAAACACAATTTGTATGTAATATTAAGCTAATATAACTCTATACTAAGCTAACTTATTATATTCTACACCTACAAAAGCAAACTCAATTACTGATTTTACCTATAAAAATAGTTAATGAAAGTTTTAAACTAACTATGACTTTTTATAAAACTACACCTCTATTTTATTATCTAAGAGTTGATTACTAGTCTAATGTGAACTACTAGAAGAGATTTAACTAAACAATAACAACAAATACTATCTGAAATCAACTCATCCAAACACCCCTGCAGAAAACTATTTCTACTAAGAAATAATGAAAACTACTACACAAAGCTAATCTAATGATTAATTAAGCTAACAATACTCTAACAAAAGTAGTTCAAACAATCAAACTCAACTATTAAACAGCAAATCAACAACAACAGCAACTGAAACAATCAGCAATGTAACAACTCAAAACTGAAATTATGACAGATAACTAAAATATATGAGCAAATTAGATCCAAACTAACAGATAAATGAGGAATCAATCAAGCTCACTTATGCTAACAACATAAACTATAACAGCAAATAGATCCAATGAAACAGTAACTTCTCAAATCCAATTCAAAATTAAGACAGATAACTAATTATCAATGCTAAATTAGAAAAGTACCAAATGCCTCTCCCTCAGCTAGAACAGAGGGAGTTCTCTAAGCTTGCCTATCTTTGATATAGGCTTATATCACCTCTGCAACCTCTGAATCACCAAAAAGCCAAGACATTTGACTTTGTTGACTTTTTGTGAAAAGTGAACAAAAGCTTATGTAAACTATAACAATGAGCTCACAATAACTAAAAACACAAAGATAAGATGTAATTAACTTCTGATTAGCTTGTTTGAAATCTGAGGTAAGAAAACTATTCTTATTTTGTACCTTTTTCTGATTTTTATCAAAACATTTGTATGATTATGAAAACTAAATTTGGAAATAAAACTTGAATAAACTTTTAATCAACTGAGATAAGCTAAATCATAAACTAAAATAAGCAGTAACAATTAACTAAATGAATTGATTAAAAGTAAACTAAATTTATTGAAATGAAAAGATTACAACTACACTAAATTTGAACTATTACAACTGAGAAAACAATTGGGCAGAGCTTCGCTATTCGAAACTCCACCAACTAATAAGCTATCCTAACACCTCTATTCATAGTTACAATCAGAAGAATCTAGAGAGAGGGGGTTCACGGATTGCCAGCTTGGCAATCCGTGTGTTGTGTTAGTTTGAAGCCTTTCTAAGTCCTTAGATCATAAATCAATCATTACCCAATGATTTAAGCCCTTGGATTACTCCTTATGACGTGGTTCAACCAATTACGAGCTGCCAACTATCCCCATGTGTGCTTGTTTGATTCTGACACGCTCTGACACTCCCTTATCCTTCTAGAAACCCTTTGATAAGACTTAATTACCCTTAATTGTCGTAATTTCAGGAATTGGTCACGTGAACAGTAACTAGGGTTTATGTGATCCTGGGTTGGGTGAAATTTAGGGGTCGGGAAGTGAAACGAGGCAATTTTTATTTATTATTTTGGTTGTGTTTGACCAAGAGGTTTGACCAGGGGGTTGGGATGGGCTCTTGGGAAGATGGGCTTGGGTTGGTATTTATTAAGGGAAATGGATTTAGGATGTTGGGTTTATGTTTAAAAGACTTGGCAGCTTAAATAAATTCATAAGGACCAAGTTTGTAATTTCAGATTCTTCAAGGACCAATTCTGTAAATTTATTCCAAGGACTAAAGTTGACCAATTATGATTCTCCAAGGACTATTGTTGCCATTTTGAGCTCAATTAGGATCCAATCTTGAGAAATCCTTCCCGGCTTCGGCTTTAAATACTCTTTCCAAAATCTCGTGCTCGTGTTGCTTTGTTTTGTTCGTTTTTACAATATCCTTACCTGCACATCACAAACACAAAAACAATACAAATTTGGCATTTTAAGGTCGGTTCTTGGTCGTTTTGGTTCGGTATTTGGTAAAGAAAAGGTGTGTAAATTAATACACACCAAAATCTCCCAAACTAAGGTATTGTCGTGTCCTCACGCAATGTGATCAATTCACGCTCTTGGGGTAAATAATTTCAAAACTCTTCTTACAGACTTTGAAAAGTAGCAAGGAGGTTCAAAAGAGATTACAAAATCATTTATTCCCGAAAACGCTCCGTTTTCCAAAATTTTCCTTTATTCCTTTATTTCACTTACACTTTCTATTTTTGGACTTTTCATTCTTCATACATGTGACGGTTTATTGAACTTTCATTATTTTGCAATAATTGTTAGGGTCAACGAGTAGAAACACTTTTCATAGAAAAGTGACCGTACGGATAAAAATCGGCATCCTTGATTTTTCACGAGTCCCCAAACTAAGCGTACAAACGAGATCACAGCTTATTTACAAGTGAGATGCTAACACTACTCATAATAGTTACTTGTGGAAACTCCTTACTCCCATGTCCTAAGTTTTGTATCTCGATATTTTTTTTTTTTTTTTCATTTTTCACTTTATCACTTTTCTCATATTTTTCACTTTTTTCTTTCTTTCTTGACTTTTTTCTCATAATATCAATGGAAGCTTATCGGGTAGCTCCAAAACGACATAGATAATCAACTTTTGACTTTTGATTTTTTCACTTTTTGCTCTTATTTTTTATGTTCCTTGATATGTACCCAACTTTTAAAGCAAAAATTCTCTTAAGAAAATAAAGAACTAAATATTCAAACCGAAATACCACTAATTAACCTAGAACATCTATTATATATGGGTGACGTTTCTGATGGGAGTAAAAAGCCACAAGTACCTCTCATGAGCTCTAAAGAGAACCAACTACTCCACGTTTAGCATCTAACTTCTAAATAAACTCTATCATTTCTCGCTCTCGCAATTTAAGATTCCAAGTAATGAAACCCGCGAATACTTAGCCGATAATCTGTCACGCATATATAAAGTCAGTTACGGAAACTTGCAAACTCTAGAAGAAGAATTCGTGTTTTCTAGCTCCTGATGTAAAAGACTAGCGAAAGCTTTTAAACTGCGCATGTATAAAGTTAAGTACGGGAACTTGCAGATTCTTAAGAAAGAATTCGCATTTTATAGCTCCTGGTGTACAAAACTAGCACAAGCTTATATGATTATCATTGGTTAAGGGAACAAGCTAGGGCTCAACACGCCGGGTCAAGTCAAAATATTTATTCCTACTCTCGCCAGCAAGAAAGTCAACAAGGTGTCAAAACGCTTATTCAAACTTTATTATATTTTTGCACAACATTTTCAACTTTTTCTCATCATTTTTTTTTTACTTTTTCATGTCATTTTCATCAAAAATTTTTCAATTTTCAATTTTTTCAATTTTTTTATTTTTGGTGGAAAAACGGAGTTGCAAGAGTGCACGACATTGTGAAAAATGCAAGGTCAAAATCGAATCGAAGATTCACCCTCCCCCAGACTAGAATGAAACATTGTCCTCAATGTTTTACGGGTTAAGGTAATCCTAACAAAATTCTAGGCCGTTTATTAATTATGCCAAAGAAAACGTTAGTCGATAAGATTCACGGATATAGGATTTCCAATAAGCACCGATGAATGAAACTCGAACGGAGAGAAGATAACGAGCACGAGAGTCATCATAAATTGCGGACAATCCTAACAAACATCACAAACAACCACAAAAAACAAGAGTAGAAGAGGCACCCCTCCTCACGTTATTCGTTAGAAAATAGAAAATAAGAAGATGAAATTGGATAAGCATGGGTTGCCACCCACGAAGCGCTTGTTTTTGTTCACCGAGTCACGTAGCTTGACTCGATCCCCAAATTAATTCGTTCTTGGGGAGAGCAGATGGAACGGACACCCGGCATAATAAACGAAAATGCCGGGTGTCTTCACTCCCGGTGGAGTGGAAAGAAGAAATGATGGTATTAGTATAGAATGGTTTAAACACTTGGATGATAAAAAGAACATCTTGTTCAAAACTTTCGTCCACCACTTCAAAAATATCATCATTCGTACCGGATTCAAAATCTTCATCAGGTGGTTTCACGGGCGGACGAGAAGAAAGTAAATCGGAAAGAATATCATTCTCGTCATTCTCAATACCCGGTGGTATCAAGTCATCAGTAGCAAGAAATCGATCGACATCCTCTAAAAGAGGGTCACGTAACGGATTATCAAAAATAGGTATAGAATCGATCTCAAAAGTAAAGCATTCATAATCCGGAAGAGAGATATCAGCATGAATAGTAGGATTGCCACTACTCGTCTCTTCAAATCGAAAGATTTCAAGCTCGGGTAAGAAATCACTATCCATATCGGGGATAGGAGAAGAAGTCGGAGAATTATTTAATGCTTCAATTCGAGAGATAAGAAGATTGACATTCAATAATGTTTCACGTAGAGCTTCATCTTGTATTTCCGTATCAACATCTTCGTCTTTCTCTTCTTCTAAACTTACAAGCTCAGAAGGTTCTTCATCAACATAATCGATTTCTCCACAAGATATAGAATCGTCATCATCAGAATTGGAGAATATCTCAACACGATTATCATCAAACGGTATATCATTCGTATCAACATGATTATCAAGACGATTATTTTCAACAAATTCACAATCACCGTTAGAATTTTCCCCGGACTCACTTGGGATTGGGATGAGGTTCTCAACACTAGACTTATTGAATTCGTCCGATTCCGTTGCCGGAATAGTGTTTAGATGCTCGTCCCCCATTGTAAGAGAGTCCTCGGGTTCTACGGGAGAAACAACGGACATTTTGTGAGGATTGAGATCGAACGTAATTTTCTCATCATCGTCATCGAAATCATAGTAAACAAAATTTTTAAAAGGATTAGACGCTCTCTCTTCAGCAAGTAACTCTGCAATAGACTTCTCACGAGGCTCGGGAGTATCAGTTTCACGATTGGCCACCATTTCTTTTAACTTCTCGAGAAGAGATTTAATTTCAAAAATTTGATTAGTAAACTCAAAAGTTTGTGAGGGTTGATTAAAACCATAAGAATCGTAATATGAATTCGGCTCATAAAAATTTTCAGACGATCCCCCACAATTTTCAAAATTTGATGTATTTTGAAATGAATTATTATTGGAATACGGGTCTTGCTCATAAGAGTTTTGATAAAGAGGATTGAAATCATTTTGAGGATAATTATCAAAGCTCGGATCGTAAGCGTAAGACGTGTCAGCACTCGGGGCATAGCACATACAATTAGTGTATCCACATTCATTACAAAAACATTGCCCACACGACACTCCTTCTTCGGAAGGGTTTCCACAATTATAGTAATTAAACGAAGGTGGTGGTGGTGTTGGATAGAAATCGGGAACGTTTGACGGATTGTTGAACGATCTTTGATCATACGCGGGAGAGTTACAATTCCAACAAACTCCATCATGAATATTATCACCACATTGGTCGCACGTACACCACGCACACAACCCTCCGAAGAAAGGTTCTCCACAATTAAAATAAATTGGATCCATAAGAATTAAACATAAGAGGGTTTGAGAAAAAGAATCAAATTTTAGAGTATAAGAAGATTATTTTTGGTTTTTATAATTATAGAAAAATGAATCACAAAAACTTTTATTTTCTTTTATTTTTTTTTTCTTAAAAACGTAACGTTAATTGAAATCGTTTCTTTCAAAACCACGCGCGACGGGACGGGAGAGAAGATTGGATCTCTCTTCAGCTAGCAATTTAATGTCTTAGCTTCCGTATTTCCTGCTTAATCGGTTGTAGTAATTGAAATAATCCGATAATCAACTAATTTCACGTTTTCGTTATATTGTGAGACTTTTTTTTACAACGCCCTTCCTTTCGGTCGAGTCGAGGCTGTAAATTTTATTATTTTTTTGGTATTTTGAAAACACTTTAGGAAAAGTGTTTTGAATTTTTGAATTTTTATATTTATATAGAAATATATACAAAATAGAGGAAGGCTTAACAAAACACGATTTTTCAAAACGATATTCAAAAATTCACTTCGACCTTCCCCGGCAGCGGCGCCAAAAATTTGATGTGTGTCAAATTATAGTATATAATTATTCCGAAAAATACTCGTGAAAGTATTTCCCGGGTCGTTCTCCCAACGAAGGTTCGAATGGAAATTCCGAATTATCGATTTGGGAATCGTGTAGTGTAAGTGAATAGTGAAAAGTGATTGTGAAATCAAAATATGAAATGAAATGATGAAATATGCACAAGGTACAAGCTTAATATGCACAAAAGTCAAAAACGTGAAAACGGAAATGCACACGTAATTTTAAAACGTAACGTATAAAATAAAACGCGGCTTTTATTCTAAAAATGATCCTACAAGTGTGAGACAATTTTATAAAAATCTTAAACTAATAAAAAGAATTTTAAGAAAAAGAAAAATATTTTTATGGCTTTTTATTTATTTTCTATGAATTATTATTGATTTTTGGTATTTTAAATGAATTAAAAATTAAGAAAAATAGAAAAATAAAGTGGAAAAATGAAAATTTAATTCTAAAAATTCTAAAATATTATAAAAGAATTTCTAAAAATATTTTTGTATTTTTCACAACCTTTTCTGAATTTTTTTTAATTTTTGGTATTTAAAAACTATTTAAAATTGAATAAAATCAAAAATAAATTGAGAAAAATAGTAAAACAACTTGGGAAAATCTGAAAAAATTCCAGAAAATCAAAAATAATTTGGAAATGTCGCAGAAAAATTTTGAAATGAATTTGATAAGCAGAAGTGCTTATTGTGAGCTAAACAGCTTATCACAAGTGCTTAATAATAAGCACTTGTGATAAAACTAAGTAAAACTTGAAACACAAATGCATTAAACTCAAAGAAGCTTAATAGTACTCAAATGAGATCAACTGAAACACAGAAACTCAAGGTACTAGTGATAAGCAGTTTCAAAAAGCATTCAAATAAGCAGAAAGTTCATGAAAATAAGCAAGTAGCAAATGAACAATGATAACCACTGAATATCTCTCTATGATGCTCAGAAACAACAATAAAATCTCAGGTATGATCAAGATAGGGCTCAGGCAAGTAACAGAATTCTATCATAATGTGAAATAAGCAATCCAATAAGCCAAATTTAAGCACAGTGCTACACAGATAAATGCAGATTCAAAAGATCAATTACAACTCTATTTTAACAACAGATGAACTCAGATAAATCAAATGAACACAAGTGCAAACAAAATTAATCATAAGCAGGCCTAATTAATGTGACAGCAAACAGTATCACACCACTACTAAAGAGGTACTAATAAGCAATCCTAACAAGCTACAATACCATAAAATAAGTGGGCAAGTACTCAACTACACTACTGAGAATCCAAATCAAGCAATTAATCTATCTTAAACTACCAAATGATCCTCTAATTTCACCCAAGTTCAGCAACCAGTGGAAACCTATAACATGAAACAGTTGACTTTTTTTAAGAACTATGCTATTTGACTAAAGCTAATTTCTACAAATCAAAACACAATTTGTATGTAATATTAAGCTAATATAACTCTATACTAAGCTAACTTATTATATTCTACACCTACAAAAGCAAACTCAATTACTGATTTTACCTATAAAAACAGTTAATGAAAGTTTTAAACTAACTATGACTTTTTATAAAACTACACCTCTATTTTATTATCTAAGAGTTGATTACTAGTCTAATGTGAACTACTAGAAGAGATTTAACTGAACAATAACAACAAATACTATCAGAAATCAACTCATCCAAACACCCCTGCAGAAAACTATTTCTACTAAGAAATAATGAAAACTACTACACAAAGCTAATCTAATGATTAATTAAGCTAACAATACTCTAACAAAAGTAGTTCAAACAATCAAACTCAACTATTAAACAGCAAATCAACAACAACAGCAACTGAAACAATCAGCAATGTAACAACTCAAAACTGAAATTATGACAGATAACTAAAATATATGAGCAAATCAGATCCAAACTAACAGATAAATGAGGAATCAATCAAGCTCAATTATGCTAACAACATAAACTATAACAGCAAACAGATCCAATGAAACAGTAACTTCTTAAATCCAATTCAAAATTAAGACAGATAGCTAATTATCAATGCTAAATTAGAAAAGTACCAAATGCCTCTCCCTCAGCTAGAACAGAGGGAGTTCTCTAAGCTTGCCTATCTTTGAGATAGGCTTATATCACCTCTGCAACCTCTGAATCACCAAAAAGCCAAGACAGTTGACTTTGTTGACTTTTTGTGAAAAGTGAACAAAAGCTTATGTAAACTATAACAATGAGCTCACAATAACTAAAAACACAAAGATTTGTATGATTATGAAAACTAAATTTGGAAATAAAACTTGAATAAACTTTTAATCAACTGAGATAAGCTAAATCATAAACTAAAATAAGCAGTAACAATTAACTAAATGAATTGATTAAAAGTAATAAGCTATCCTAACACCTCTATTTATAGTTACAATCAGAAGAATCTAGAGAGAGGGGGTTCACGGATTTCCAGCTTGGCAATCCGTGTGCTGTGTTAGTTTGAAGCCTTTCTAAGTCCTTAGATCATAAATCAATCATTACCCAATGATTTAGGCCCTTGGATTACTCCTTATGACGTAGTTCAACCAATTACGAGCTGCCAACTATCCCCATGTGCGCTTGTTTGATTCTAACACGCTCTGACACTCCCTTATACTTCTAGAAACCCTTTGATATGACTTAATTACCCTTAATTATGGTAATTTCAGGATTTGGTCACGTGAACAGTAACTAGGGTTTATGTGATCCTGGGTTGGGTGAAATTTGGGGGGCGGGAAGTGAAACGAGGTAATTTTTATTTATTATTTTGGTTGTGTTTGACCAAGAGGTTTGACCAGGGGGTTGGGATGGGCTCTTGGGAAGATGGGCTTGGGTTGGTATTTATTAAGGGAAATGGATTTAGGATGTTGGGTTTATGGTTAAAAGACTTGGCAGCTTAAATAAATTCATAAGGACCAAGTTTGTAATTTCAGATTCTTCAAGGACCAATTCTGTAAATTTATTCCAAGGACTAAAGTTGACCAATTATGATTCTCCAAGGACTGTTGTTGCCATTTTGAGCTCAATTAGGATCCAATCTTGAGAAATCCTTCCCGGCTTCGGCTTTAAATACTCTTTCCAAAATCTCGTGCTCGTGTTGCTTTGTTTTGTTCGTTTTTACAATATCCTTACCTGCACATCACAAACACAAAAACAATACAAATTTGGCATTTTAAGGTCGGTTCTTGGTCGTTTTGGTCCGGTATTTGGTAAAGAAAAGGTGTGTAAATTAATACACACCAGTTATATTATCAGTTTCATAAATATACTAGTTTTAGCACCCCTGATGGGCGGGTTAAATCTGTATCATTTACTCAAATTTAGAACAAGAATGTACATGGTTAATTAATACTATATTATACATTTACTGTGGGAAACGAGACACAAAATGATGTCGTTTTGACTTTTATTTATTTTTTATTTTTTGCTTGTCATGACGCTGCATGTTTAAATAGAACTATGCTTTAAAAAGTGTGGTTTCATGTTTTTCTTTTCCCTTTTTTTTTCTAACAAATCAGATATATGTAGTTGGTTTTGGTTTACCAACCTTCATGTACAAAACACCCAGTGCTTACTAGAACTGTGTGCTTTTGATCACGTTTCTAGAAGTTCGTGCTTTCGATTTTTTGGCAGTGGCTTGACGTGCGAAGAACTGTTAGAATTTTGGAACGAGGATTCATTCAGTTTCAGCATGTTAGTTTGCTTTTTTATCGTCGGTTTTGGATTTTGTTTCATTTACGATTTGAGATGTAAGATTGTTAAATGTTCCTCATAATATTAGGTTTTTCGTAGTAGGAACAAGCCGCCTATCGAGAACAATCATGTTACAGTTTCACATCGTCAAATCCACATCCAAGTATAACGTAATACTTGGAAGAACAACGCCTCAAAGCCTAACATGGAAGTCTCAACCATCAGGTCATTGGTAGAATTACCAACAGGGGCGGGAGTCGTGATGCGTGTGATATTTCAGTGTAGCATAGGGTGTTTATGTCTTTTCAAGTTTTAAATTTATATTTATCTGACTTATTACTAACACACACACACTTAACGAGCAGTGTACCTGATCAATATGTATATAGTGGTAAGTAGAGTGTCAAACACTAAGAATGGAACATAATATCTAGTTGATTTAATCAGTGTTTTAATATCTAAGTTAGTTTTACAATCTAATCTAATAAATGGGGGTTTAGCCTGAGAGACTAACACAGATTTATATTAAACATAAAAGTAAAACTAATGAGAATGAATCAGTAAGTAGCAATCACGTACACAGATAGATAATGGAAACACGTAACAAGACATGTCCTTATAATTAAGTAGCTTGTCACTTGTTTTATTGCTAGTTTTATATGATGAGTATCGTAATCTAATCTGTCTTGTTGGATCCTAATTACTGGAGAGTAAACTCTTAATGATTACTTATGTTTATCCTACCTTCCAGACACTAGATAAGCAGGCGAGGAACAGGTATGGTAGCCCAGAAGACTCAACTAAACACAGAGGTTATTAATGCACAAATAAAAGTCACCAAAAACATCATCATATAAACTTTAATCGATGGGAAAGCAGTTTTAAGGGGAATAGTATGGTAGCCGCAAGCCCATCAATCCTGATGGATTAAAGCTTACTGATACAATAAACAAAACTACTTAATGAATTATACACATGCAGGACCTTCTTACGGCTCTAAGATCATCGTTTGAGGCGTGTCTTGTGATGCTTCTTCGATTGAATTCGTCTCCTTAGGGTTTCTCTTCACCACAAAACTCATATCTGTCATGGGATATTTATAGTTTCTTTCTGAGGGATTGATGCGGCGCATGTTGATGACAGATGCGGCACATCTACTTAACTTCGCGTGGGGTCCAAGATTATTATATTCTGGAATATTCGTACACTGCCTTTAGATGTGACGCAACTTGTTTCTCTATGCAGCGCATGTCCTTTAACGTCTTGGATAGTATCTGGTAAAGTCTTTAGCTGATACGCCGCATGTTGTAAATGAGATGCGGAGTATTTGGAGTAGAACAAGTTAATTATCCTTCGTTGACCAAAGTTTCATATGCGGCGCATGTTATAATTAGATGCGGCACATCCTTCAAAGTCAGGCAATGGTCTTCGAATTCATCTAAGTATGATGTTGCAGCGAATCTGTTGAGAGTGATACAGCGCATCTCTTGAATTTCAGTAGACTTTTCAAATCTTGATCATTTAGCTCTATAATTCATCCAATATCATTAACTTTCACCAATTGCTTGTTTTTACCTGAGAATCACTAAAGTAAACATTAAAGCACCAATTCTCATACAAAACAAGTCAATTCAATAGGATAAATGATGCTAATAAAATGTACTTATTTGATCTCATCAAATATCCCCCCACTTGAACTTTACTTGTCAACAAGTAAACCTTTAGATTAAACATAATGAAAATGTATCCTTGATAGGATATTTTTACATTTAAGCACTTATTCGTTTTATCATAATTGCACTACCAAACACTTAACCAATTAGAAACAAAATATATTATCAATAAAAGCAAATCTAATCGTTTAACTGTCCGGACGTGACGAATATTCTATCATATGCTTGACAAGGATACACATCTCCCCCACTAAAGCTAAGGAGTGATAAGTCTAAAGCGCTAAAAAGGGTTTTTTTTTTTTTTTTTTTTTTGTTCATGGGTTAAACCTAGCTTTGCTTGAACATTTCCTGCAAAAACTTAGTAGATCGCTGGCGTGAGTCCTCGACACTTTACCTAACGGATGGTCACTAATATGCTTCATGGATCGCTTGCGCGAGTCCTTGATCTTTCAAATGATGAATGGTCACTAATGTGTTCCTTGGATCGCTGGCGCGTTATTTTCATAACAGATGGTCACCAAGTTGCACACCAGATTACTGGCGCATCATTTAATCAATCTTAAACTCGGATGGTCACCAAATCACACACCAGATCGCTGGCGCGTTAGCTAATAATCTAATACTCGGATGGTCACTACCTTATTCATACATTTAATATTCTTACTTGGCCATCATCATATTCGGATGCTCGAAAGCTAACAACGAATATAACAATACGGTTGGGTATGGATAATATTTAGGATATAAACTGGTGTAAAATAAAAATACATAATTCAAGCTGTTTGCTTTCGGTTTTTTTTTTTTTTTTTTTTTTTTTTTTTTTTTGCATAATCTCTTCTAAAAACCCGTGGATTCCACGGGTCTATAAGCTAGTTGTATAATTAACCGGAACCAAATTGAGGAAGAGACGTATAATTTAATTCTAGAACAAATTTCCAAATATTTGATTTCAAAGTTAACACTTGAAAACTTATATGATGTGGGCCTTCATTGGTTCCGATAACAACCTTGTAATCATCTGTAGAAGAATCATAACCTAAGCCCCTACATGATTTTCCCCAGTCATTGTAAGGAAGGCTTTGCAGTTTTTTTTACCTCTCTAGTGGAAAAATATTGAGCTATAACATGAGAGACGCAATCAAGCCCACTGTAGATTTGGAGGAACCAGCGATAATACAAGCTAACAACAACCTAGGACGAGTGCTATCCTTTTCTACTAACAAACGAATTCGTGATTGCAAGGATGTTCTAGATGAAATTTGACGAACCGATTACTTGAAATCAATGAATACCATGACATACAAACAGTCTTGCATCGTAGTAAATCTTCCGCATCCAGTCTTACAAGTATATCCTCAACTACATCAAGCAAAACCATCTTTGTCTTTCAAATCCTTCGAACTCGAAAACGAAAATGGAGGCGAATGCAGCAATTTCGTATTATGTACAAAGTGTATAAGCCTTACAGCCCAACCACATAAAAGCCCATCTTAAGCCCACTCCATAACTTCAATTCGAAAGAGTACGTAAATCTATATCTTTCTTTCTTTCTTTTCTTATTATATAAAATCGCTTTTTTAAACCCGTTAATACTACCAATGGGCTTGTGGTCCACTGGGCATGTCTTATTCAGTTAAGCGTGCCTAGTGGAGAGTAGTACCGGTTTGGGTGACCAAACCGGGAAGTCCTTACTTGTGGACCACAATGCCCTGTCGGTACGCTTTCAAAGTCCTTCAATGAAGGTTTCAACCAACAAGGGTTCGAATCTGGAGAAGGCAGGGTTTACTTCAATTTAAGTGTCGTGCCTTCGGGCGGCTTAAGTTGAAAGTTTTCCCCCCATCGGGTTTCGAATTGGACATGAATTTCCCTTGAAAGAAAGTAACCGTTCAAAAAAAAAACCCGTTAATACTATATGCTATGGTACCACGTGTTGGCCTCCACCATGCAAGAAGCCCATAACGACGATACGATCACTGCGCACGGTGATGGTATTTTGGTCTCGACCGTCGAACGAATTTTATGCAAGAATCATTCAAATGGTCAAAAAGTGCCCAAACGTACTTTAACATTTTTAACCTTTTTTATTTTATTTTTTTTAAATTTTATCATTTTATTTACCTATAAATACCCTCATACGCCATCATTTTTATTCACAACATCGAATATTATCTTTCTCAATATCTACACAACTAAAATAAGATATTTTTCATTTCTCATTTTCCAAATGAATCGTTCATGTTCACAGACTCGTCGAAAGAAGTTAATAGTATGAACTTAAATTTTTTTAAAATTGTGGCGTTGTTTATTAAGAACAAAGAAAAGAAGAACAAAGAAAAGGTGAACGCTTTTGAAATACAAGACACATCGTATGTTGAAATGAGGTGGCACCCGATGAGCTTCAAATGAGGAGCAAAACATCTTTTGACATCACTCAAGTTATAAGACATCA
Source organism: Artemisia argyi (assembly GCA_030686995.1). Lineage (NCBI taxonomy): Eukaryota > Viridiplantae > Streptophyta > Magnoliopsida > Asterales > Asteraceae > Artemisia > Artemisia argyi. The sequence goes on from CM060707.1 coordinate 137,988,383, forward strand.
TTTGGGTTTCACAATTCTTTTTATTCTTTATTTGGTTTTATTCAAATAATCCACGGAATGAACTAAAATCAAACTTTAATTTATATAATAAAAGACAAACAAATAAAATTACATGAAAATTAAAAAAAGAGAAAAAAACTACAAGACATAAAGATTTTTTGCTGACAATATTTGGCTCGAATTTCACGTTTACTTTTGATGATAGTCGCGTCTAGCGGATTCAGCCCCTTGTTGTAAAAATAAATCTTAAAGTGTACAAATATGCAATGATTTAAAAGGTATTTATATGAATCTTAGGGTCCGTTTGGTTTGTAGATGGGTTTATAATTAGGATTTGAATTTAGATTTAAATTTTTAGAATTAAAATTTAGATTTGATAGAGAGAGAGAAAATAATATTAAAAAAATATATTAAATATTAAAATACAAATTAAAAGTTATATTTATCAATAATAAGAGGATAATAAAAAATAGATGTGAGGTAAAAAAAAAACATGTGGCCTCATATATATCATAAAATTCCTCCACCTCCTCTACTTTTCTCGATCCCCTAATATTTACATTACAATCCTAAACCTAACTTCTAAAAAATCAACCAAACAATTATTTTTAGGCTTATAATCTTAAACCCAAAAACCAAACGGGCCCTTAAAGTGTATGAATAAGGTTTAAGGTTTAAGGTTTAAGGTTTTTTTTTTTTTTTTTTTTTTTGAAAACCGAATATATTTTTAAATGGAACAGCCATATTAAAAATAAATAAACAAATAAAATCCAACCATTGGTTTTAATTAAAAAAAAAAAAAAAAAAAGTGTGGATAACTCAAGTCATGGCCTCTGTGGGAGGACTCATAATACCGAGCCAAGATGTGAGACTCGCTTTTTAATTAGAAAACGCAGTCTATAACAGCACATGACCGTGTCTTCTTAGGAGGGTGGCAGTCATGCTTCCAAAATTATTCATACCTCTCAAATCCACCAATAATATCATTCCACCTCATTCATACTTTTTTCATACCTCTCAACCCCTTTTTAGTGGCAACCATGCCTTTTTCATACCTCCCAACTTTTTTTTTTTTTTTTTTTTTTTACCCCTTAACTAATATTTCATTCAATAAAAACCTTAACTAATATTTTATTAATTAAATTAATATAAAAAAACATTTTTATTAAAAAAAATACAAAACTAAAATTTATAAAAAAAAATAAAAGAAAAAATGTTAAAATTGTTGTTTGGTCCAATAGTCCAGCCCGTGAGCCCAACCCATACCACACTTAACTATAACCCAAAAGGGAAAAAAGAAAAAGAAAAATATATATAGGTCATCTTCTTCAATTGCTGCCGCCACCTGCAAACACACACAGTACCAACCTAGCAATCTCTTGTCTTTCTTTTTTTAATCCCAACGGTCGAATATTAATGCTCCCAATGTCTATATTTTGCTCACACCGCTCCATACCTCCGAGTCATTTTTTGCCGTTCAACCCATGCCGTTGGCCATACCGCCGAGGTGGCGGCGGTGTTCGCCGGCGGTATGGCCATGCCGTTGGTCCATGCCGCTGCCACTGCCACCGTTCTTAGAAATTCAAAATACATGAAAAAAGTGAAAGACGGAGAGTAAATATAATCAAAATGGCTAGAAATAGGTTTATGAGGAGAGTTATATTAAATACCAAATTTTTCTTACATATCAAGGGACTCATCCCCACAATTCATTTAAATAAATAAACAAATAAAATCCAACCATTGGTTTTAATTAAAAAAAATGTGGATAACTCAAGCCATGGCCACTGTGGGAGGACTCATAATACCGAGCCGAGATGTGAGACTCGCTTTTTAATTAGAAAACGCAGTCTATAACAGCACATGACCGTGTCTTCTTAGAAATTCAAAATACATGAAAAAAGTGAAAGATGGAGAGTAAATATAATCAAAATGGCTGAGAAAAAGGTTTATGAGGAGAGTTATATTAAATACCAAACTTTCTTACATATCAATGGACTCATCCCTATCATTCATCTAAAAAGAAATTAATGGTTGAGATTAAAAACATTTTAATATTTCACCCATTTTTTATAATTTAAATATCTCTTAAACCGTTAATCGTTAAGCGAAAATAATTACACCATCGCGACAAGCATTTAATATATGATATTACATATCATATATGATATGTAATATCATATATTAAAAGCACTTTGATATACTTTCGACAATTTTTTTTTTGTTTTTTTCGCATTTTTTTTCGTGGCCGAAAAAATCATATATGATATATTATATATGATATTACATATCATATATGATTTTTTCGGCCACGAAAAAAATAAGAAAAACGGGAAAAATTTTTTTTGTCAAAAATATATCAAAGTGCCTATCTATAGAAAGATAATTAGATGCTCGTCGTAACGGTATATTTTTTTTCGCTTAACGATTAACGTTTTGAAAGATATTAATATTTGAAAAAAAAAAAATGAAAGTTGGTTTTTTAAATTGTTGGGATTAATATTATCCGTTAGATCAAATAAAGATGGAGAAAAGATGCAAGGTGGAGATTACTCCCTTGGTATGTAAAAAAATTTTGATCCTCAAATAATCTTATATCAAGGTTTAAAGGCGAAATATGATAAAGCGAATTTATCATAAACTTCTTATCCAATTCTTATGGGTTTTAGCCGTACAATAGCAACGTACTTTCAGCTTTATATCATTTTGGTACGTGTACTTTTTCTTGTTCCACTTAATACAACGTACTTTTAGGTTTTGTGCTACATTGGCACGTCAAAGTATGGGATACCGGATAAAAAGTCATTTTTACCGGATAAAAATCAAAGTGGAATATTTTTACACATAAATAGTCCCTGTGGGTTGCCAGGTATCACAAATTTAGTCCCAAATCAAAGTGGAATATTTTTACACATACATGGTCCCTGTGGGTATCTGGGTATCACGAATTTAGTCCCTAAAAATGCTTTCGTCCATTTTAATAGGTTTTCGTCCGTATTCTTACGTTTTCATCCGTGTTTCTACGTTTCTCGTCCATTTTATACGTCTTTCGTCTGCTTTCTTATGTATTTATACGTTTTCGTTCATTTTAATATGTTTCCTTACGTTTTTGTCCATTTTATACGTTTTCATCCGTTTTTATATGTTTCTCGTCTGTTTAAATACTTTTTCTCCGAATATTTTTTTTGATTTTTTTTTTCAAAAATATTTTTTGAATTCTTTTTTTTGTTTTTTTTTTGAATAATTTTTTTGCGAATTATTTTCTATTTTTTTTCCCGAAAGTGTTTTTTTCGATTTTAGTTTCAAAAGTATTTTTTGAGGTTTTTTTCTTTTTTTTCTGAAAATTTTTTTTTGTATTTGTTTTCCGAAGTTGTTTTTTTCGATTTTTTTTCCAATATTTTTTGATTTTTTTTGAAATTCTTTTTCTGAATGAATCTTTTTTCGAAAATTTTATTAGATTTTTTTTTCAAAATTTTTTTTACACATATTTTTTTTTTCAAAAAAAAATTCGAAAAGAAAATTATAAAACAGAATTCTAAAAACAAAATACGAAAAAACTAAATTTCGAAAAAAAAAATTAAAAAAAATTTAACAAAAAAATTTAAGGGCTAACTTCGTGATACCACTTCAACCACAAGGACTATTTATATAATTAACTCAAAGATTTATTGTAAGTGGAATGCCTACATGACATGTCCACGTAGGTTAAATAACTTTGTTTCCGGTAATACAAAGTAACACGTACCAAGGTAACACAAAACGGGAAAATACGTTACATTAAGTGGAACAAAAAATAGTACACGTACCATAACGGAACGAAGTTGAAAATACATTGCTATTGTACGGCTAAAACCCCGATTCTTATCGGCTCTTTGTTAAACCATCAATCATGTGACAACGGTTTTAATACTGACTGTTATTGGTAATCTTAGAATTATCATAGCAAATTAGTTTGATTCTGCAAAAGTAGTTTTCACTCCAAACCATAAAAAGTAATATCTATAATATATATATAAAGGAAAAACTAAAAAGTAAAAGTTGAAAAGTTCAAATTAAAAGAAAAAATGTTGAAAACATATTTTTCAAAAGAAAATTATTAATACACATCGAAAACCAGATTGACCCGGGACGCTTCAAACCCTGCGAGTTGATCCGGTTTAATTTGACCCAACCTGCCGGGTTAACCCGGTTTAAATTGACCCGTTTTTCGACCGGAATGGTTCAACCAGTTGAACCACCCGGGTCGAACCGGGATTCAACATATTATGTTTAATCCTCAAATTCTCAAACTTTTATTATTTTTCGTTTATAACCTATAACATTTCTTTTTATCAAGAAAGTTTTAACTTTTGTTTAATTTGTTGATTTTTTGATGTTTAGGTTATTAGTTTATTACATGTCATCTATTTGACTGTATTAAAGTAAAGAAAGCTTGACTTTCTTAGAGCATGCACAATGGTAACTTGTGTTAAAGTTTACCTCAGTGTTACGTCAGCGTCACACCAGCTTTAACTTTTTCACTTTAACTAACAAGAAAACACCCCCAATCATAACTCAAACAATTTACAAAAACACCCATTCATTTAGGTGGGAAAGTGATTTTTTTTTTTCTTTTTTTTTAAACAAACTGTTAACGATGAGTTAAGGGGTTAACAATCCGTGTTAACACGGCTTTAACATACACCCTCACAATGGTTAACAAGAGTTTAACGAGTGTTAAATTGACTTTAACCCAAGTCATGCGTTAACATTGTGCATGCTCTTAGGTAACATGAGCATGTATGCCACTTCGTTTACCCGCTTTATTATGATCATGGTGTTGTTGCTTGAAATGGATAAGTCGATGACAACTTGTTTAATTAAGTTATGTTTTCAATTAGTAATAAAACACGAGTATGTGTTATTATCGAAAACTTTTGCATATTTTATACACTGAAAGTGCTGTTAATTTATTTAGGGCACATGAAATGTTACTTTCTCTGTCTCATATTTATTGTCGCCCATTTTCTTTTTGTGTTGTTCTAAATTAATTGTTTACTTCAAAAAATAAATAGATAATAAAGATTAAGTTTACAATATTGCCCTCATTTGAAGTTATTATTACAAATTTTAAAATAGTTAGAAATTAATTGTTTAAGGGTAAAATTGTCACCGTACAAAATTTATGAAAAATATGTGTTTTCTATTATTCATAAAAGATTTTTATATCCTACCTTTAGTTAAAAACACATGTCAATAAATTGCACACGAGTGATTGCACGCGCTTGTGCATTGTGAGCAAGATTTAAATTCAGTGAGTTACATCTGCATACACTTTGTCACTTTCTCTCTGCTTCAACAAACATTTTTCTCGAACAATATTTCTCTCTCTAAATTCGTAAACAATGGATGATGTGCTAGATATGCATTCGAAGGTATGATCTTCATTGCTTTAACCGCTTGTATCATTACGTTCATTTGTGTTTGATTTACGAACTTGTTTGGCTATAATCTCACATATTAACTTTTAAATGAGAATGATAATTAGCGATTAAATTATACATGCAATAAATTTACATTACGATTAGTGATTGTTTAGAGTTAGATTCGTTAAGTTTTAGGCCCAAAAATATTGAGCCCAACTAATGATTTGTGATAATGCCTTACTATAGATGAGCACTAGTCATGTTAGACGGCAGAGGAAGAAGATTGCACCCTTCAGATCTATTGCAACACCTTCATCTGCAAGAGTGCTTGGAGATGCTTCTTTTTTTCAGGATTTTCTTGTTACGAAGGAGATTGAAAATGTAGTTCTTGTTGAAACTGTGATTGGAAGGTTTCTAGGAAAAGAAGCAACATTATATGCTAATAATATTAATTTTCTTCTAGCTTGTGATGGTACCTGTTATTTGTTGTAATGGAAGTCAAATTGTTTTAAAGAAACCATCTGATTTTCGGGAACGAACTAGGTGGCTTAAGGGTACGTGCTCTTTTATTTGTTTCACAAGATACTTCTTTTACAAGTAAAGATCCCCTACACAAGATCCATTAGATCATCAATTCGATTGAAAAATTGTGTACTTGGTATGTTGTTACTAACAAATGTATATTGGATTGTATCTGACATTATGAGGCATAAGTTATATCCAACTGATGAAATTTTCTACTTTTACGAACAACTTTGAAAGCGGCACGCTTTCATGGCATTAGTCAAGTAGGATGTAATCCTGCAGAGAACATTGTGGTGGTGGCAGAGGTGTCTAGTTCATTATGGTGCAGTGAACATGAAGTGGAATCTTACTACAGATTAACTACTGAGAATACCTTTGTATATATTTCCTTTTGACTATGAAATGTTTAGAGTTTCAGTTAGATTCATTTGTTGAATCCTGGGCCTGAGTTTATAATTATGACACCTTGTTAGTGTAATCGTCGAAGTTTCATGTTTGCAATTGTTAATACGTTGTATTTGGTAATTGATCATAAGAGTGCTTATTAATCTTAGCCTTGAAAAATAGAGATTGTTTATTCTAACAAATTGTTTTTGATTGCATTTAATTGATGTGAAAGTTGTTGAGTTGGTATATAGTTCCCATTAGTCTTTATGATGTTATTGATGAGGACTATTTATATGTACACCTTTGTTGCTCTTGTTTGAGGTAGGGCTGAGCATCGGTCCCAAACCAACCAAGACCGAGACCGAATTAGCCCAAAAGCCGAGATCAAGGATCAAACCGAATATTGTCGGTCCCGTCTAACAAGACAAAATAGTCGGTTTGTGGTCCGGACCGGACTAGACCGACCAAGATCGAGACCGAATTAGCCCAAAAGCCGAGATCTTTGACCGGACCGAATGTGGTCGGTCTGGTCTGGTCTCGGTAGGTCTGTCGATCGGTCCGGTCCGTTCGGGTGGTTTGCACAGCCCTAGTTTGAGGTAGTGCTACAATCCTAGTTTGAGGTAGTGCTACAATTGTTGCAATTTTAGATACTATACTAATATATGGAAGAAAATTTATACCAAATATCGGTTGCTTGGTTAAATTGTTTTTCCTTTTCAAAACAATATGTTAACCTTGAATTTTGAAATTTTGAATTACTCACAAGAGAAAGGATATGATTTGAAATTGTTAATTTTTGTTCTTTTTCTATTTAATTCAATAACTTAAGAAAACTATCATTTCATTATTCTATCTACCGTGCTTAGACGACAACAAATAGATGTTTTCTTCTTTAAATTAGTTTAAAACTAGAAAACACAACACATACACATACAGATGAGAAAAAAATTATTTACTTGAACTCATATCTCTTTCTTAAAAATAACACAAAACACACATTACAATATTCTAAACTGTTGTTTACTACTCCTAATAATTAACTTATCATGGATCTCTATGTAATTCTCATATACCTAAAAATCTAGAATCTTTTAGAATGTTTAAACATTCAAGTGGTCGTAACTAATCTTGCATTTTTTAATAACACTTTTTAATTTATGGCAAAGGTCAAGGAAACGTAATTTACTCTTTCAAAAATACTGACGTGGTTAATAGAGTCACAAATGTCCAATTGTTTGTAACAACATTCATATTTTTTTTGTAAAAGGGATTTTTCACCCTGGTAAAATTCATTACGGCAAAAAACATTGAAGTACAACGGATGAAGGTGACATCCTTCATCTCAGTCCCTTAGGACACTTAGAGTACCACTATATAAGAATGACATGCATTCTTATAACTTACATGCACAACATGTGCAACAACCAATCGTAGGCAAGCTAAACAAACCTACCAACTTACAGACTCTCAATTTAAGAATGAAAAATCATTCTTATAGCTTAACAAAATGAACCTACCAATAATGACAGACATACAAAAGACACAACCATACAATTCTACCCATGTAAGAGTACTTGAGCCCTGTAAATCATCATGGCGATCCACAAATCTTCCACGACGAAGTCACCTAAAATATAGCAGAATTGAATACCCAAAGATAATCCACAACCCCATATCATAACCAACGACTTCGAAACTAGGGTCAACAGAAAACCCTAACATCCATCAACATCAATAAGACCCATAAGATAAGAATGATATCCAGCAAGTAGGTCGATGAGAAACATCGTGCAGTAACAACCACAACTTACAATAATGACCACACAATAAGGTTGTAACAATGGAACAAAATCAACCCCAAAACTGGATTACGCACCACAAAAATCTGTTATTATCAAAACCATAATAGCCTAGGGAGACGTATAAAACAATGCAGTACAGATCGGACAACCCAAACAATAGGGTATAGAAACCCTAACTTCCAAATGCTAACCACAGCCGACCACACAAAGTCAGGTCGACTATAGCAGCAATAAACATGCAACCAAGCAGCCACCACATCAGATCATTAAATAATATTCAAGTGGCAATATATTGTGAAACATCAGCTACAAGGACCGACAAACATGAGTTAGCAGTCATATCGAATATACTGACCTCCAAACACGACTTCCAACAAACAGTGAAACCCTAACTAGGGTTTAGCAAACCCTAACTTACAATACCTCCACAGTCACGATCCACACAGCAAATCCTAACAAGTAGCATCGAGGATCCAGAATGACCAAACAATAGGGTTTATGAAACCCTAACTTCCAAATCAATCCACATAAAAAACCCTTATCTCTCATACCCGTGTATAAGCCACATAATAATCCATTCAGTAACATACCAGTAACAAACCCTAAAAAGGGACGTTGCAACAGATCATGCACATTCAAAGAAAACGAAACCCTAATAGAGATTAACATTCAAAGATGATGTTTAAATCAAACTATCGATCATAAACCAATGATATTGATTAAAACGAATGCACATAAGAACCAGTAGGGACGATTTAGGGATAAATAAGATATAAGACTAGCACGCCACTTCGCAAAAGATACAACCTACTAATCCGATTGCATACAAATGGTAGAGAGATACGGTTAAGAGGTTGATTTTGGCCGGAAAAGGATGTAGAAGTGGCAGCTACAAATCGCCCCTATAGGGAGGGTGTTCCTTATTGATTATTCCTCCGGTAATAACATTCAAATTTCAAGTGATATAGGTAGTCTTTTGACATGTTATTTCCCATTTATTTTATAAGTGATTTGACAAATACCCTTATATTCTTAATCTTCATATTCTTCATGATCAATCCCAGATTCCGACGATCTTTCTTAGGCCAACACCATATAAACTCTCCTTATATCAAACTAGAAAACTACAAATCTACCAATAATAAGAAACTAGAATATATTTGACCGATTGAAACTAGAATATATTTGACCGATTGAAATTTTATCAATTGTTTAGTTTAATAAACAAAAATCCACGAAAACACAAATGGGTCGAGAGACAAAAACTTAACCCATGAAATTCCAAATGCCTTAAATATTTTAATAACAAAAACCCATTAAACCCATTAAATATCTTCAAATCTCTTTATCTTTGTGATGGTCTCCTGATATAAATATAAGTACTTCTTTGCAAAAACATAATCTTTTATATAATAATACAAAACCCCTAGCGGGTAATTTCGTATTTTGGAAAAAAAAAAATATTTCCTTATTAGGTAATATTTTAATTATTATTTTTTAATTTAAAATTTTAAAAATTGTTTTGTTGATATACTACACAAGTAGAAGATAAATAAAAAAAATATAGATAAGATGCAATACTACATAAGTAGAAGATTATCTTTAATAATAAACAAATATAATTAAAAATAATAAATAAAAAGAAAAGATTAAATTATTTGTTTTTTAAAAAATAAAAATATATCGTTAAAAAAAATTTAAAAACATGCGCGTGCGCGGGTATTTTAACTAGTATATAAATGTCGCAAAATCATCATTGTTGAACGAGTTAATTGTGGCAAACACGTGGGCGTATAAATCCTCTTTTTATTTACATTTTACAATGTCACATAAAAATGTTTTACTCGAAGTTCCTTTGTTTTATTTACAGCTTCAATTTTCAGGACGACCTTGGGCCAACCTTGCATGAGTTCTTGCATGTTGATAGTTCGGTGGTGCTTTCGTTGAAACTTTATTTTTTCTTTGCGTTATTTCCCTTAATTAAAATTGTAACTCTCTTTACTCGAGCAGGTGCTAGAGTTTGCTGTTGTTAAAGTTTTCGAGATGAAACATCCGTGTATGGATTGAGGAACTCGTGTTTAGCATGTTTCAACCACTATTTTTGATTGTGTTAATATTGCTTTTAACACCTTTATATTATGTTGCATGGTTCTATTAAACCATCTTTAGTTCACTTTAGTTACAGCTAAATTCACATAAAACAAAAGGATCTTCGAGTAATACCTTATTTGTTCGAGTATATTCTTTTATTTCCGGTTAATATAAGAGTAAATTACTAAAATGAACATTTTATGCAAGTAGTTTTCGAAAATAAACCTCGCCTATAAAATTATCGAAAATGAACATCTTATATATTATCCATCAGATCTATTACTAATTTTGTTTCTAACCGTTAGATCTACTAAAAGAAATAGTAGGCGAGGTGCACGCGAGGCAGAAAGACAAGGGTGTTTAGGGCGAGTTGTACGCGAGGTTCAAGCGAGGTGATATTTCAGGCGGGGTGTACGCGAGGTGAATTGAATTGTGTTATCACGCGAGGACACAGGCGAGGTGACATGCGAGGTGCTACGCAAATTAGATTGTTTTACAAGTGGCTTAGGCGAAGCCCTAGGCGAGGGGAGGTGCTAGGCGAGGTCCTAGGCGATATGACAAGTTAAGAACGTGGGCGATGTTAATTGGATTCCAGGCGAGCTCCAATGCGATGTTAATTGAATCACATGAGGTTATAGGAGGTGGATTTACCTAAGCGATGTGGATTTACCTAGGCGAGGTGGAGGATACGCGAATGTGACAAGAAAGCTAATCGAGTTAATTGAATGCAGGCGAGGTTATAGGCGATGTTATAGGCGATGTGGATTGTGGATGATAAGGTCTAGGCGATGTAGATTTACCCTAGCGAGGTGGAGGATACACGAGGTTGATTTTGTAAGTTCCAAAAACCAAATGCCCAAATAAATAAACAGGTTGTGTAGGCGAAGGTCAGAGCGAGGTCCCAAGCGAGTTGGATTTGAGGTCCCAAGCCTTTACTCTTTTTATGAATTTTGATATTTTATGATCAAGCCTTTATTCTTTTTATTTCAAAAGTGTGTTTGATACAAACAGAATATGTTATTATAGTGGCAAGCAATACGTATATTTCTATTTGTTAGACATTCTTCATATTGTGATAACTCAGCATTTAATTTGTCGAGGGTTATCACAAAACTTTGTTCAAAGTTTTATTCGGTGTTCTACATGATATTATCACAAAACTTTGAACATAATAAAAGATAAAAAACATGTAAAATGATAAATTGGTATTTAGTGAAATAATAAAAGTTGACAGTGATATTGTACCTTATGAAATTATTAAGATTCAAAGATCATGTAAAATCATAAAGGATCATATATGAAACTTAGTTCTACATGATATTGTACCTTTTGTCCCAGATATATGGAGTGGTCCCAAGCGAGGTGTTAGGCGAATGAAAGATAAAAAAAGATGACAGTGACATAAATTGGTCATTCTCGTAAAACATGTAAAAAGAGTTTATTCTCGTAAAATCAATCCATATAATGTTCATTCTCGTAGTTGGGTTTTAATATAATTACATTTTTTTTGTTTTGTTTATAAAGATATACTAACCACTTGAAAATTGGATATGTCATTACCATATGTCGATAGGGTGGGCCTTAATATGCTGGGCTGGGCTATATGAAAATACAAATTGATGCCAAAGCAACTTACATATATATCATCGTATCCGCGCCCCTCTCTTAGTTTGAATGGCAGAGATGGTTTTGTTTGATGTGGTAGAGGAGATACTCGTACGGTTGAATGTGAAAGATCTACTAAGATCCAAGAGTGTTTCTAAGTCATGGTATTCTTTGATATCAAGTCCTCCTTTTGTTAAAGCTCATCTAAAGATAACCTGCAATAATAAGGAGCTTGGACATACAAGGATAGCTATGCCAACATATTGGAAAATAGCTAATAAGAGCTCGTATCAACCCAATCAATGGAGGGTTATTGGTTCTTCCAATGGCCTTGTATGCATCTCTCCTTTAAAAGATGATCCTCTTATTTTGGTAAGCAATCCTTGGACCAGAGTGATTAGAAAACTGCCAATTGCCCCCCTAGTTTCTGAGAAGAACAAGCTACGTATGAGTTTTGGCTATGATTCATCCACAGATGATTACAAGGTTCTTATGTCCATCAAGAAAAGTCATGATGGTACGGTTGGGGCACTCTTTCAAATCTTCTCAATGAAATCCAATACTTGGAAATTTATCGGCCAATTCACGTATTGGTTTTTGTATGATATGCCAGGTACCTTTTTCACTGGGGCACTTCATTGGTTTGGGTTTGATTATAATAGTAGCAAGAAAAAGAGAGTAATCTTTTCGTTTGATTTATGTCGGGAGGAATTTAATGTAATCCCCCAACCTAATGACTCAAAATATGTATCGGATTTTACCATCCTGGGGATTCTGGAAGACCAACTATGCATATTTAATACTACCAAAGACAACCTTCTCCCGCGTGACATATGGGTAATGAGAAGCTACAATGTCGAACAGTCTTGGGAACTATTGCCGAGTGATTGCGAGATGAAGCATGAGGTTGCTCACTTGAAAATGCTTTACTACACTTCACCTAAAATGAATAGGATGAGTTTCTTTTGTGATGATAACAAAAGCTTGTTAAGGGGCTGCAAATATATTACTGCTCATAGATTTGTGCCCAGCCTTGTTTCTCCGTATGTTAATATTGGGAGACCAAGCCTGCCAAAAAATAACAAGACAAGTGTTAAAGCGAGGGGTGGCATGACGAGTGTCAAACCGTGGAGTATTGAGGTTGGTTTCTTTTATTTTATTTTGGCCACAATCCTTTCTTTTAATACAATAGTAGCATCTAACACTACAATTTTATTCAGTCGTTTTTTTTATTTTTGATGGTTTGGCTTAGGTAGTTTTGAGAGGGAGAGAGTGTGTGTGTTTAAATGTATGGAAATTATGGGTATAAATGGGGGAATTGAGGATTTTCATGTTTTTTTTTTTTTTTCTTTCAAGTGGAGATTTATGATTGGCTAATGCTACAACATTACCCAATCTTGCCGGAGCGGGGTATGAGGAGGTAAAGTGTAGACAGTCACACCCCTACCTAAGGAGTAAATGGACTATTTTCAAAAACACATGGGGAGAGGGGCACTATGTAAAGAAATAAAGTTAAAGACATACAAGACTAAAAGCTTAAAAGCGTGTAAACCGCCATACAAACATAAAGCCATTTAAGACTAAAAGTATAAGAGCATGTATAGACATAAAAAGCATACCAGCTTGTAAGCATACAGGGAATAAATGGGTGTACGAGCACATAAATTCTAATAATTAACGGGACAACATCTATAATATAAAGACATAAATAGGCAAGCCACATCACAAAAGCGTAAAGGCATGAAAGCATATAAGAATAAATGGGGCTGCTAAGGTTTACTCCGTATAAGTCTAGCTATATGCAAGGAATGCGGCGAAACATGGGGTTATGATCGGCTAATGCCTTGATCTTAAAATGGTTAGTTCAAAACTGAAATGCTTTATAGTATAAAGATAACTATACTTTGGTTCACCTATTTCTCTAGATTTACCTTATCTTTGATCAATAAATCAATATTAATGATTCTTGGTTTATACAAAAGAATCAAATAGGCCATACTTACAAGCTGACTCATAATTCATTCATACACACTGCACACACATAAATGTCTTACTAATATGGCCACCTTATACATTTATTAGTCTAATATCTTTATTTACTTTTTATTTGATCAATACTCGTTATAGAAGAGTCCTACTAACACCCTTGATGGTAAGGTGGGTTCCAGATTTGTTTTACAAGGTCCTTTCTTTTTATACGTATAGTATAGACGATACATTTTCCTAATCAGTGAATTATCGCATATCCACCATGTATAAATTGAAATGTTAGTTGAGCGTTATATATGTATATATACTTTGTTAAGGTTGCTAACAGAGTGTGCCTACACTCGAGCAAAGATAAGGAATTTTATTAAGGCTTCCGAACACGTAAAAAATACGTTTTTTTGTTGTCCTTTATTCCAAGTTGTACCTATTTAGAATTGGTTCTGCTTTTAAATTTTTCGTATACAATTGCAGAGAATGAGACTCGCTGAGGAATCTTATAGGCTGGAAGTTGGAGAAGCTGAGAATTTGTATTTGCACGAAGATGGTGAGACTTAAGCTCTTTTTATTTCACGTACAAGCTTTACCTGGTTTAGAATTTGCTGTAAATTTAGCCTAGTAAATTTAAAAAAAAATCCATGTGCAAGAAAATAGAGGGCGTCACTCAATAACTCTTTATGCAGAAAGAAGGAGAGGGTGGGAAGAATAAGAGGGAATTGTATAATCAATTTCTGAATAAGGAGATTGTCTTGTGTTTGATAATATGAACAATGTGATATGCGGTTTAATTTAAGTTATCTTTTATTTTTATAAGTTTTATTTTATTTTTTATTTCTTATTAGGCAAGTATTGATTGATTTGTTTCCTATTTTAGTGGTGCTAGGATTAGTATAAATAGGGGGTTGGTGTTTTGTTTAAATCAGTTTTTGGAGTTTGAATGAAATAAGAAACCGATAAGGTTTGAAGCTTTTGTGAATCCCAATCTCTTGAGCCATTTGATTGTGAAACTGCATCAATGTGTGATTTCTGTATGGGATAAATCTTAATAGATGACTGTCTGTGTGTTTTGCGAACTCTCTATATATAACTCATTTCAATCGGATTATCGATCATATGATCATGAAATTCAGTAGCTTTGAAGAGGGTAATAGAAGATTAAGAGCTCATAGCTATATGTGTAGGACTGTCCTCCTGCAGATTATTTGGTCAGCCTTCCTATTAAGAATAAAGTCTAAAACAAACAAACAAACAACATTTGGATGACCCAATAAGTCATGAAAACAAACAAACAAAAGCTGATAACTTCCCAGAATTAGGAACCAATTAGACCCCCATGGCTAAAAGCAAAGATACTTACAGTACATAATTGCTCACTTAATGTTTTAGGTTGAAGATTTCTGAGATGTCACCAATCAGTTGTATCTTTAGGATTTTTTAAAATGGTTGGAGATCGGTATCATTTAAAATTTCTATGGTATTTTGGGTCAGTAAATCTTATTTAATTTGACCTCTTTAATAATCAACAGAATTCCATGTGAATCTAACAGTATAAAATATAAATAAAGACTTTCTATAATGATGGTACAATGTAGGAATACAATGAACTTAAAACGGTTTATGAAGTTAATAATCGAATATATATTTTTCATGAAAGTCTGGAAGACCTTCACCAGTCACAGACTCAGTGAAGACTCTTTACCCTTGCCTCAACAGCCTCTGCTTCTCTAAGTACGTCCTTTAGACCTTAAGGCATTGCATTAGAAACTAATGCTAATGAGCATATTCTACACTTAAGTTTTGCTTGTGGGTACACCACATCACCATCAAGAACCTACCACATAACTAGTTAGTTAGTGAAGTTGGTATATTAATTCTAGGAATTCATATCGTTTGCACCATTAGTAGTTTTGTGGATGCCAATCATTGTACTTGGAAGATTACCTCTAACAGAAAAATAAATAAATAAATAAATAAATAAAATAACTGTTAGTTTAGTTTGCATACGCTGTGGCAATGTGGCCAATGCAGGCAGAAACGGTTCAAGGTTGAGTTAGCCCACACTTATTTTTTTCTAAAAGTTTTTTTTTTTTTTTTTTTTTTTTTTTTTTTTTCTTTTTTCTTTTTTCTTTTTTCTTTTTTCTTTTTTCTTTTTTTTTTTTTTTTTTGTGTATCTTTATCTTGTCGGCTGTTGTTACAAAGCATTAATCAGACTTTTGAAAGCAAATCGACCCATGCATAGGTATGTGGTTTGAATTGCAACTAAGGGTGCGTGTCAAGAGAATTTAGACTTAAGAAAACACATATGGAATTAGAAAAATACTAGATCCACCTACACTTTACAAAATTTTTCCCACACGCTGACGTGGCGGAGTGTTGATTGGTTGGTTTTCTGTGGGCCACAGAAAACCAACCAATCAACACTCCGCCACGTCAGCGTGTGGGAAAAATTTTGTAAAGTGTAGGTGGGTGTAGCACACCTCATGGAATTATACTGGTGGAAATGATGCTACATGGTCATGCAATTTTGCTACTTCCTATTCTTAGTTGTCTCTTAACTCTACAATCTCTTTCATGTTCCTGTTGGTGTTATTTTTGAAGTATAAAAGCTGATCAACCTATTTGAAAGTAAACCTTGTCAGTTTGTAATGAGAATACTTACTGATCAGGGTCACCGCTCACCAACAAAAGGGGGGGGGGGGGGGGGGGGGGGGGGGGGGGTCTTGCAATGATAAGGTAGAGTAAAGTGACCCCAGCAGACCATATGTTAACCTCGGGGCCTTGGTACGTAGATTACATCAATACCTGATACATACGAAGAAAATGTATAATCAGGATATGTAAATAGATTGCTAAAAAGAGACGGGATATATTGTTAATTAGTGATAAGTGTGGAAGAATGTTTATAACACCCCTAACAGACAACAGTTAGAGATGCTTGTATTGAAGTCCACACACAATATCTTGCTTCTGTTCATATGTATGGCCTCTCAGAGGATAGTAAGCTTTTTGATCGATCTTTTTAACACTTAGAAGAGATATTGGTGATAAACACAGTAAACACATAAATCACCTCTTAAGCTGCTGTGACTGCTGCCTTGCCATCTTGAGTTTTTGCTACTTTCGTTGGTTGGCGTTGCGTTGTGCTCATTCTCTAACGTAATACAACGCAGGTCAGAGTCAATCCTCGGGCGTTTACCTATGAAGGCTTGCAGCAAATTTAGCATGCAAAAAACGACAGGAACTTTCTTGCCATGCAGCGCCTTTTAACGGATTTGTGACGTGTCCATCTTCTATTTGAATATTTTTCCAAAACGCTAGAAGATGTTGTGATATGTGAACCTATATAATCTCGACATTGCTTCTAGAGAAACTCGAAGGACCAAACATGTTCATTAGTTAGTTAATAACCGTCAAGCGGTTAAAGTTAGTTATTATGGTTAGTTAGTTTTGTTAGTTACAAAACCGAATGGTTGTGACTTTTAGGACACACCCATTCGAACAGTCACAAGGAAAAGGGACACACCCTTTCGTGCACTATATATATTTATAAACACATAACGTTGTAACAGTTAAACGAATTGATTAGTTATTCAAGTATATTTGCAATTTCTATTTTCGACTCACACTTTGGGACCAACATTTGGCATCAAGAGCCTTGTTATACTCACGCTCGTTACAACATCAAAAAACCTGAAAACTTTTAACGAGATACAAAAGAAAACCAAAGAAGAACACGCTGAACATTTATTGTTTCAGAAGGAGAACGCGACGTACAAAAGATAGAGACGTTGCCTGGATAACTAAGGGACGCAAGAAAGTAGTATACGACTTATCTTGTGTCGGAATTGCAAACGTTAGGACACCAAACGAAGTGGTGGCCTGATTTTGTTGTGATCCTTGTACGCGACAACAAAAGATTAGAAAGAAGAGAACAATTGTTTAGGGAACCTTTGTTGGTGTCTTGCACACGACAACAAAGAAGAAGGAAAAGCCTTGTTGCTTTACAACGCGACAAGAAGAAGAAGAACGACGTCAAGAAAGAAACCTTGTGTATAAACAACAAGATACACAAAAGGAAAAAAGGAGTTGCTTGGGATAAAAGAAAGGTATACCGAAAGACAGAAACAATCTAGGATTGTTTGGAGAAACGCTAGCAATACAAGAACGACAACAACAAAATAAAAACAACTTGATCACTTGTTTTTGGAAGGAATACCGTGGGTATTCTTGGAAGTTTGTTGTAGAATACGGTGTGGAACAAAAAGAAAACGAAGAAAGGATATTGTGGAAGGCGTTTAGAAGATACAAGCAACAACGAGGACAACAAGAAAACAAGCAAACCGTTTTCTTCTTGTTTAAAAGACATACTACCGTAGTAGTATTGGAAAAGGAAGCAAACAAATCGTTTGTTTTTTTTGAATAAAATAACGAGAGGTATTTTGGACACTTTGTGACTACAAAGACTTGGAATTCAAAAGAAAAACAACAAACATCTTTGTTGTTTTACCGAAAGCATCTGGCACTTTTGGAAGAAGCCGAGACCACAACAAGGGATCTAGGGCACGTTTGGTTTCAAGTCGACACAAAGGAAGAAAAAAAGGACAATGTGTGAACAAGGGAAAAGGAAAAGGCATAGTTGGTATATACTCAAGTATCGACACACAAAAGGGATACGGTTGTGTTTAACACAACAACGAGGTCGCAAATTCAAACTTTGGATTTCAATTCATTTAGATAGTATAGATACTTACTTTATATTATTAGGAAATCCCGAGAAATTTATATTGATCCCGTACTATTAGGATTCCCGGATAACTATATTTCTATTTCCCGTAGTAGTAGGAAACACCATACGAAGTTAGAAATTCCCATACGATTAGAAAGTGAAGATTATAAGCACTGTTGAAACGGCCGGTGACGATACTAACACAACACCAAAACCCGTAACACCTATTGCACAATACCAATGCCCTAAACTTAAAGCCAAAAACTACATAGTTTGGACTATACAGATTAAGGTTATACTAGAAGCACAAGGTTTATGGGAAGCAATAGAACCAAAGGAAAACACGCAAGTAGATGATAAGAAGGATAAGGCAACAATAGCCTTCCTATATCAAACATTAACTGAAGATGTAATCTTACAAGTAGCAAGTTGTAAAACTGCGAAGGAATTATGGGAATCATTAAAAAGGAGACACGTTGGAGAAGAAAAAGTGCAACAAGCACGGTTACAATCATTAATGATTGGATTTCAGACCCTTCAGATGAAGGAAGATGACACGGTGGATGCATTTATGAACAAACTAAATGGCTACGCCACGAAGGCTAAAGAATTAGGAAAAACCTTGGATGAATCACTTTTAGTACGAAAACTATTAGATTCCATACCAGATAGGTTCATTCAAATAGTAGCATCCATAGAACAGACAAATGATCTCGATGACATTACTTTAGATGAGATCGTTGGAAAACTTAAGGCATTCGAGGAAAGAATAAAACTCCGAAAAGGAGGGCAAGTAGAAAGCCAGGATAACTTATTATTCGCACAAGGCGAACACTCTAGAAATAAGAAACAATTTACCAAATATAGAGGTAGATCAAACTACTCACGAGGAAAATGGCAAAATAAAGGAAACAGAGATAACTTGAATGGAGAAAACTCAACTCACAAAGATAAATCAAATAAGGGTAGACGTGAGTGGGATGTAAGTAAAGTAAAGTGTTATAATTGTGAAAAACTTGGACACTTTAAGAAAGACTGCAGAAACCATCAACAAGTTAGGAACAATCAAACCTTATCTTAGAAGACGATGAACCATCACTATTAATCACTACACACGAAACTGAAGAAGTTTTGTTGAACGAAGGACAACTACAACCCGGAAAGTATGCTACATCATATGCTAGCATATGATATTTAGATAATGGTGCAAGTAACCATATGACGGGAACCAAGAGTCATTTTAAAGATATTGATGAAAGCATCACTGGACGCGTTGTTTTTGAGATGGATCGTATGTAGAGATAAAGGGAAGAGGTTCAATATTGTTAGGATGTAGAAACCAACAACAGAAGATAGTTTCGGATGTTTACTACATTCCAAACCTCAAGAGCAATATACTTAGTCTAGGACAACTTACAAAGATAGGTTGTAAGATCATCATGGATGGAAACAAACTGGCTTTGTATGATAAGAACAAGAAGTTGTTGATGAAAGTAGAAAGATCTGAGAATCGACTTTACAGTATTAGATTACACATAGAATCGCCTATATGTCTCTCAGCAAACGTAGATAACCAAGCATGGTTATGGCATGCTAGATTAGGTCATCTGAACTTTGATGTTATCAACAAAATGACAAGAAAGGGTCTAGTGGGAGGAATACCTAGAATAAATCATGCAGGACAAATCTGTGATGCATGTTTATTAGGAAAACACATTAGAACACCATTTCCAAATCAAGCTAAATTTAGATCAAAGAACCCGTTGGACTTAGTATATGGAGATCTTTGTGGTCCTATAAGTCCAACCATACACTCTGGAAAGAAACTCATCTTCTTATTAGTAGATGATTGTACATGTTTTATGTGGGCATACTTTCTAACATCGAAAGATCAGGCATTTAACACATTCAAGGAATTTAGACAGAAGATTGAAATGGAGTTGAAATTGAAATTAAAGATGCTAAGAATAGATGGAGGAGGTGAATTTACATCTAATGAATTCACCAAATACTGTAAGGAGAATGGTATAGCAAGACAGTTGACAGCACCATACTCACCACAACAAAATGGTGTAGTAGAGAGGAAAAATAGGACAATTTTATCAACTACTTGGAGTATGATGAAAGCGATGAAGTTACCCTTAACTTTTTGGGCGGAAGCAGTCAGACACGCCATTTACATACTCAACATGGTACCTACAAAAGCCCTGGAAGATAAAACACCATATGAAGCACTCTACAACAGAAAACCGAATCTAGAATACCTAAGAATATTTGGATGTACAGCTTATGCTAGGATAACGATACCTCACTTGAAGAAGCTAGATGACAGAAGTATACCAATGATTTACTTAGGAGTAGAGGAAGGATCGAAAGCATGTAAGTTATATGATCCGATAGGAAAGAAGAAATATGTTAGTAGGGATGTAAAGTTTATGGAAACGAAACCATGGGATTGGGACAACAATAGAGAAGATACAGATACACAAAACACATTTTGGGCTAGTTTTGTGATAGACGGAGTTGACAATGAATATCCTATACCAGTCAACATAGAAAACAATGATAACACGTATCAGGAACCAGATCAAATACCAGATCCAGACTCACCAATCACACCACCAGCATACACTTACAACCCTAACTCGGAAGATGAAGAAGAAGCTACTTTTAGCTCATTAGGAAGCTCATAACAGAGATTTGATGATACATCGCTACGAGGTTTCAAAGAGATAACGGAAATCTATAAGGATGCACGTGAAGTAACAGCTGAAAGCTTATTCTTCATAGAAGAGGAACCCATAACTATAAGGAAGCATCAACAGATAAAAGATGGATTGAGGCCATGAAAGCAAAACTGGATTCGATTAACAAGAATCACACATTGACTCTCACAACATTGCCAGAAAATCAGAAGGCAATAGGACTCAAGTGGGTTTATAAGACCAAAAGAGATGCACAAGGAAAGATCATCAAATATAAGGCAAGATTAGTAGCAAAAGGTTATGTACAAGAACAAGGAATGGACTTTGATGAAGTATTCGCACCAGTTGCTAGGATAGAGACAGTTCATTTGATATTAGCACTAGCAGCATATCATGGATGGTAAGTACACCACTTAGATGTAAAATCAACATTTTTACTTGGAGAGTTAAAGGAAGAAGTCTATGTTACACAACCTGAAGGATTTATTCAACAAGGAAACCTAGGAAAAGTCTACAAGCTAACTAAAGCTTTGTATGGCTTAAGACAAGCACCAAGGGCTTGGAATGTGAAGCTTGACCAAACCTTGAAGTCTTTAGACTTTAAGAAATGTAATCTCGAACAAGCAGTTTATACGAAGAAAAGCAAGACTTTTACACTTATAGTTGGAGTATATGTAGATGATTTAATAATCACGGGCACTCCAAAAAAGGAAATAGACTAGATGAAAGACAAATTCGAAATGAGTGACTTAGGGTTGCTAGCTTATTACCTTGGGATAGAAGTTGACAGGAGGAGAGATTACAATCAAGCAAACATGATATATTAACAAGATCTTGAAAGATACAAGTATGACGGACAGTAATGATACGAAGATACCATTGGATCCCGGCACTAAGTTGGTCAAGGCGGAAGATGGAAACTCAGTTGACGCAACTTACTACTGAAGCTTAATTGGAAGTCTCAAATACTTATTACATACAAGACCTGATCTTAGTTACTCAGTCGGACTACTCAGTAGATTTATGCAAGACCCGAAGGATCATCACCTGAAGGCAGTGAAACAAGTAATCCGATACATCAAAGGAACAAAGGAGCATTGAATAATATACAAGAAAGAAGGCAACTGCAAGATTATAAGTTACAGTGACAGTAGTTATGGAATCAACACCGATCAAGGAAAAGGAACTACTGGAATAATATTTTATTATGGAGAGTCACCTATTACTTGGTGTACTCAGAAGCAACCAACAGTGGTGCTCTCATCATGTGAATTAGAATTTATGGCGGCTACTAGAGTAGCATGTCAAGCCTTATGGTTTAAACGATTACTTAGTGAATTAACTGGATGGGAAGAGAAAAGGATAACGCTTAGAGTTGACAACATATCAGCGACAGCACTCGTAAAGAACCCAGTTTTTCATGGAAGAAGCAAGCACATCGACATTATCATTTCATTCGTGAATGCGTAGAGAATGGTCACATCAATGTGGAACTCGTCAGTGGAGAACTACAAAGAGCAGATATCTTAACAAAAGTTTTACCAAGACTAAAGTTCGTGACTATGCGACAAATGCTCGGAGTTCAAGACTTAGGACGAAGCAACGATCAAGCTTAAGGAGGAGAATGTGAACCTATATAATCTCGACATTGCTTATGCAGAAACTCGAAGGACCAAACATGTTCATTAGTTAGTTAATAACCGTCAAGCGGTTAAAGTTAGTTATTATGGTTAGTTAGTTTTGTTAGGTACAAAACCGAATGGTTGTGATTTTTGGGACACACCCATTCGAACAGACACAAGGAAAAGGGACACACCCTTTCGTGCACTATATATATGTATAAACACATAACGTTGTAACAGTTAGACGAATTGATTAGGTATTCAAGTATATTTTCAATTTCTGTTTTCAACTCACACTTTGGGACCAACATGATACACTGTATGGAATACTACTACGTACAATATAAGCTAAACTTAAGAAGTGTTGTGATATTTGATATTTTATGATAGGAAAATTTATCTAATTAGTTGACTTACATCATGCTCCGTGGTCACTTTGGCAACCATTAGTCTCCACAATCTTAACACTTCTAGATGGAAAACTCGATGACCATTAAATATTTGCGTACTCAGGGCAAAATTGTAAAACTATTACATTTCTTTCCTTTTCTCTGCTTAGAAACATGATTTATTTTTGTTTCTTTCACTTGCTTTGCTACTCAAAGCTCGGGCTTTCTTATTTGCATTATACAGAACAGTACCTCTACTCATTATTAGTGCTCGTAAATAGTAAGGTACTGAAACTAATAATCAAATATAGCTCGATGTAGGCTTATACAGAACAAGCATACAAACACTTGACTTCTGCAGATCTGTTAAGGATTGCTTTATGCATGCTTGATATAGCTTATCATTTCTACGATCAAGATGCTAATCACTGGAACAATCTTGAGCAGTTTAAGAAGTTTAAAGCTTAAGACAATCCATTTTCACATGATTATTGGCATCATATCATTTTGATATTTTTAGGCAAAGCAGGTTTTGTAGTTGAAATAGGTACGAATTGTTAAAAACTTGGATTTGTAATGTGATCTTTGTGCCTAGTGACCGCTTTAAGTATTGCATGTCTTGGTATGCTCACTAGCAGCAACAACATTGGTGTCATTGACTCATTGGATCAATATATGCGAAGAAGTTTGGTGTCATTAACTCATTGATTTGCTATGGAAGAAGTTTGAGTAAGAGTTAAGATATGATAAGAACACAGTGAATGTTATGAAGGTGCAAAAGTGTCGTATTTGTGATCAAAGATTTGGAAAATATCAAAGCTATTGCTGACAGAATGGACATTAAGATAAAGAACACATTAAATCTTTTTGCAAGAATGATGGATGATTTGAGTGATTAATCAGTCAAATCTAGCTATAAGCGATATAAAGAGAGCAACATAACCATGGTTTTGGAACTTTTAGAGAGAATTGAAGAGCCAACGAGTGACTCACCGTAGAGGCTTAGATAGATCATAGAAGTACTAGGAAAATTATTAAGCAAATCTGTTTTGTAAACATATGCCTCCAGGTTCTTTTATCTTTTTTGCTTACTTTAGTAATAAAACTCAGAACCCTTGTTGCTTCATAGTATATACCTGATGTGCATGTTCTTTTATCTGATATGCCTAATTGTGCATGTCTTATCTGATGAGTGGACTCGATCGCCATGAAGGTACACGTAGACAAAGCCAAGCATCTCCAAGATTCAAACTGGACTAGCATTTATCTTGATGCAATGGTTTCTTCTTAGTATTACTAGTAATAATACCCGTGCACGCATGGAGTTTTGACATAAAAATTTTATCATGTATTTAATACCGAATATATTGTCTTAAAACGTTTTGAACTTTACATCTATTAATTTAGTATAAGTCAAATTTATTTTGCAATAACAATGCCTATTAAAAACAGTCGTAACACCCCTGTATTCGGCTATTTTTACAATTCCAAACACCCCTAAAATTAGTAATTGAAATAGTCTCAAACACCCTTGAATTCAGCTATCAAGGCTGTTTCTAGCACCCATCAATTCAGCTATTAAAACAGTCCCAAACACCTTGAATTCTGCAATTAAAACTATCATAAAAACCTCCCAAAACCCTTTAAAAACTTACTATAATTAGTAGAAAATAACAGTCCCAAACTCTAATAACTTAAGCAAGTCCTACTTTAGTAAACCGGTTCATTCTTTTCGCAACAGATTTTCAAGTGAATGAAACACATTAGTTACATCTCTTGCTAGATCATCATTATTCTATATTACAACAAATTCAAAAGCAATTAACTCATCAAATACTTGTGAGATTTGTTTTTTTGTTGCAACTTTGGAATAAGGTTAATGCAACACATATCGGTGCCTGAGACAAAGGCATTTATATAACGTTAACTTAGGAGTTAGGATTATGTGAGTTAGCCATTTAAGTATATGAAAATTCAAGAGACAACTTGATTTTAAAATTCAATAAACACATGTGCCATATAAGCAAATTATTATATCAAATATATGTTCTAAGTAACCTTTAAAGTACATCCGTAGTTGATGCATCAGGTGTAGTTTAGGGGGTTTTATGGCTCCTACTTTAACATACTTGGTGATGAACTTGTATTCCCAGTCTCTTAATGTGTCAAGTTCGAATAAACAACGGATAAGGACCAACTGGTATATAAAATATCCTAAAAGAAACATCAATCAGCTAATACTCAAACTATTGACACAAAACGTGCACTTTTTTTTCTTCATTTCTTTCGGACTTAACAACGCGCACAATACACTTTCTGCTAAAGTAATAAAAAATAGAAGGTGCAGCCTAATAGAGCATATCACTTGTCAAAATGAGTAAATTAGCTTTGTATAACGTTTTTAACTGACAGACATGCTGAGGTTAATGCTGATGTTATTGTTTAACTTTAACTATTGATATCATGTTGTACAAAATATGCGAGTTTAGTAGCACATAATGAGTGTTAATGAAGTTAAAATATGCTCCGTAAAGTTTTTAAAATGTTTTTATGGATATTCATATATAAATTTTAAATAACAATTTTATGAGTCGTTGTTATAAGTAGAATCGCGTATATTATTTTCATATCAAATTAACTCGTGCTTACCATTTGATATTTATATTTCCGTTACTAATAATTTAGCTGTATTTAATATTCAAACCCGTATACGCATAAATTAAACTTTTAAATAGAATAACACGAGTCTTTATTTAAAAAAAATATTCTAATGGATAAAAGTCTCAAACTAATGATATTAAAACTAATTTGCATATTTACCAAATTTTGTAATTTTAATATATGAAAGTCTAAAAACTAATATGAATACTCATGTAATTTTAAACAAATTTAATATTATAAAGTATAAGGGGTATAAAGTGGAAGGGGTTATTTGTGTTTTTTCTAAAGTTATTAAAAAAAATTTACACTTAGCTCTATATAATTTATTAAAAATTCAACAACTAAAGTTTTATTAACTACTTCATCTTTTTTTAAGTTTTTGTTTTTATAAATCTGACACCTATATTTTTATGCATTTTTTTTCTTAACCAAATTTCTCCACCAAATTTATTAAGTTTAACCAAAATCAATTTAATTTTGACTTTCTATTGACCAATCACGTTGCTCGATTTCACCTACGTGGCAAAATCGAGCTCTCCTATTGGTCTAATTTTTGTTTTCAATGAGAAGGGTAACAACCAAAGTTTTATTAATTACTTCATTTTTTTTAAGTTTTTGTTTTTATAAATTTGACACCTATATTTTTATGCATTTTTTTTCTTAACCAAATTTTTCCACCAAATTTATTAAGTTTGACCAAAATCAATTTAATTTTGACTTTCTATTGACCAATCACGTTGCTTGATTTCACCTATGTGCCAAAATCGAGCTCTACTATTGGTGTATTTTTTTTTTCAATGAGAAGTGTTTTGCAAAAACATTCCGAAATAATGTAATTCTTCTATTATATAAAAGATAGTATACATTGCAATTTATCAGAAATTTAAAAATTAAAACCTCCTATATATGGTTACGTGTTTATTTTCCTGTTTGCTACACGAAACATCAAACACCAACCCTTAATCTCCTTCTTTCACAAATTTGAGTGTACATCAAAGATTTGCATAACCCTGTTCCCTACCAATTTCTCAATCAACCTTTATATTTATTAATCTTGACTCGAAAGAGCTAAATCACAAAAAATATATATATAATAATAATAATAATAATAAATAAATAAAATTAATAAAAAAAATACACAATTTAAAAAAAATTATAGTTATTAATCTTTTCCTCTTTCCACTTTTTGTAAAATGACAGTTTTACAATTAAATAATTAATTTATGTTTTCTTAAAAAATTATAATAATAATTTTAAGTAAGTGTAATATAGTGATCTAGATCAAATTTTCACTATCAATTCTTATTAATTGATAATTAATTTGAGTCATCCTGAAAGGAAATAGAACTATTTTATAACGGAAGGAGTATTTACGGATTATCAGTTATTGCCCAAGTTTAACTGTAATATGACTAACGACTTGTTTGTTAAATTTTCTATTAAGTCATGTTTAATTAAAAGATCAGTCATCATTTTCTATTAAAGTCACAAACAAACTGAATTCATTAACGGTTTTCATACGACTTAATAAATTCAGTTTATTTATTTATTTTTTAAGTCAATTAAGTCAAATTCAAACACCATCTAAAACAACTTAGTCGATTTCAAACACCAACTAATTCATTTTGGTAAAACCGTATGTTAATAAAATGGGTTATTTAGAGAAGACTTTTAGGCGAGAATATTCCCGGTTTAATTGGAATATACTTAAGTTAAAAAAATATATATATAATAATAATAATAATAATAATAATAATAATAATAATAATAATAATAATAATAATAATAATAAAAAAAAAATTTTGGAATATACTTGTTAATAGAAAAAAATTATTTCAAGTTGCCTCTAGATTTTGTATAAAGTTTATTTATAACAGACGGACTTCATTTGATGTAAAAAAAATAAATAAATTAAAATAGTTTGTGCGGATCTAATACCTTTTTTTTTAATCAAAATATTAAAATTGACTTTTACTTTTTAGTCTAGGATTTGTGTTTCTCATTTAATAGAGATAAAAAATCACATATTTTTCTAACGATTTTTTCGTTTCAATTACAATCGTTTATATGTAACCTAAACTTTATCTAGTTTAAGTTTGTGTGTCATTGTGGTTCAAGCGAACATCAAACAATCCAAAAAAAATCATTAAAAAAAACATTCATTCTATGAAATGCAATTTCTTTTCTCAATGTTAGTCTCTATTATTAAATTGAATGATTAGAGAATGACTAGACAAAAGGATGCTTTTCGGGACAATCTGACGTAGCAATGAGTGGACCTCAACGTTTTTAAAATCTCCGGGAAAATAGTCGGTGTGTATTTTACTCATTTTAGCACCATTATTTTTATTTATTTATTTATTTTAAACTTTGACGAATACTCATGCAAAGTGACGATGTATACCGTATAGTGGCAAATAATTATACTTGTGAAATCGTAATTTTGGTTTGACCCTTGATGCAAAGTATGTGTCTTTTGAAATATAAATCCTATTTTTAAAAATTAATATAGTGTGTTTTTTTAAAAGTTGATAAATTTAGAATTGATCAAGAAAAAAAAACATATTTTAAGTTGCCAAGTTGAAATGGTACTATGGGTAATTTATGCAAACTACATAAATATAAGTTTCAAGATTTAAGATTTCAAGATAAGACAAAGGCTATGTTTGGCAAAAGTAGCTGTGAGCTGTAGCCACGACTCACTGCTCACCGCTCACAACTTTTTAAAGAAGCATTGGGAAAATGAGCTTTACTAGAAAATAGCAAAGTTCACCGCACTTTTGCTAAAGGAACACTAAAAATCAAAAAGCTCATTGTTCACCGCTCATCGACCCAAAAAAGCTTTGCGCCAAATATAGCCAAACTCTTTATAAGAATCGTGTGTTTCAAAAAAGCTTTCCGTGTCTCTGCCTTTCTTTCCTAAGGTTACACCTTCAGAATACTCCAGAAAGGCACATAAGGGGGAAAGCCCTCCTACCGAGCAAGATCATTAATTTATATATATTCTAAAAAGCGTTATGGGTACTGTAGCAACAGTACCCACGCAAGTTTCGTAATTGCCCCATTTTAGTCCCTGAAGTTGGTTATCAAGTGCGAAGTTAGTCCTTAATAGTCCTTAACGGCCGTTATCTAACAAGGGTAGGGACTAACTGTGCAACAGGGCGCCACATTAAGAGCTAAAATTGAAAATTCATTTGCTACAGTGCGAAACAGTGTTGCTACAGTGATGCTACAGTGCCAAATAGTGCCGTGTACTGTTACTAACTATTTTACGATTACAGTCCCTCAGTTAGGTGTAAATTCCACCGTTAGTCCCCCGTTAGCGATCTTTTGCAAATTTAGTCCTTACTAACCAAAAAAAAAAAAAAAAAATCGATCGTTTTATTTCGAGTTTATATTAAACACAACAATCCCGCAGCAACGCGCGGGTGCCCCAGCTCGTTAATATTAATAAAAAAAGCACTGATGTTGGGTCTTAGAGCTAGTAGAGCTCAGTACAAGCGAATGGAGTTGAATCTATTATAAGCTGCATGATAAAAATAAAATAAAATAATAATAAAAAAAATCATTCAAAGAAAAACCATGTAGCTGTACTAGTCAAATTATATAGTTCGGTAAACCGTTTCATAAAAAATTGTGTGTTTTTAATTTTTGAGTTTTCATTTAAATAATAAAATGTTTCATTCAAAGTTTGGTAAACCGTGTGATAAAAGATTTCATTCAAATAATTAACTGTGTAGTTGTTTTGTTTTAAGTTTACATTGTTTGTCTAAGTTGTCATTTTAGAAATAGTCATTTAAGATTAAAGTTTTAAAAACATTAAGAGGTATGATGAGTGTGTAAATACTCATCATTTCTGTTACATTAAACTGCAAAAACATATAAAAACACACAGAAATGCCTTAAAATACATAAAATATCCCTGAATTGTGTTTTTATGCAAAAGGATTGAAAACTGATGAAAAACAAAACATTTCACATAATTTACAGTTTCAGTTCCTGAACTTTGAAAAATTGGCAAAACTAGTCCCTGGAATATCAAAACATGAAAAATATCATCAAAGGTCCTTAGGGATTCATAAGTTGTCAAGAAAGGTCCTTTAAAGTTTAAAAAATTGCAAAATGACAACTTTGGTCCCTCAAGTTTGAAAATTGTCAAAAATATCACTAAGGTTTTGTAAATGGAAAATGTGAAAAATAAGCCTTGCACTATTCTAAATTGACAAAATTGGTCCTTATGATAACATTTGAGAAGTTACAAAATAAACCCTTCAACTTTCAGAAAATTACAAAATAGGTCCCTGAAGTTTGTGGAATTGGCAGAAAAGGTCCCTGGGTTTTAAAAAAATAAAAATATTACATCTTTGGTCCTTGGAATATTCATAAAAGGCATAAATGGTCCTTATAAGTAGTTTGGGAAAATTGCAACATCAGTCCTCAATCTTTGCTCAAATTACAAATTTGGTCCTTGTAACAATAAAGCCAACCGGACCCTTTTTATTAACCTAAACCTAATCCTAAGCCTAGTCCAAAAACTAGCCCACCCCTTTATATATTTTTGGGCCTAGCCGGTTCCCCAGCCCACCAAAGCAAAAAAACCCAACGCACCCTTTTAATAAAACGGGGGGTCAAACCCCTCGTTGACCGTCTTCCCCAAACCACCACAACTGCTCATCCCCCTCACCTCCCTCTGCAAACCAAAACCACCATGGTTTTGCTCCACCTCAACCCCCCCAGCTGGCCTAACACCTCACACCCCTCATCATTTCAAACCACTCCCAATTAATGCTTCTCCACCACTCAACACTTCACCTCTTCCTCACAACCTCTGTTTTCAACCTAAACCCACTAAACCCTTCCAATCTTGTCCCCTCCACCTCCCAATACTCCCAAAGTTCCTTAATTAAAATAAAACTGCCTCAAGCAACCTTTATGACTTTTGGCGCCAAAACGGATTTAAACGGCTTGGATCACTTTGACTCATCCAATGGTTAGTTTTATTGATGGGAAAGGTTCAGAGACATGTGGGGAGTCCAATTATGCTATAAAGAAAGAAGGGAAAGCAGAAGACAGATATCTCTAGTTTAATTTTCAATAATGTATGTCGATTAAGTTAAATTCTCATTTTCCTTTGTATCTTTAAGTTTTTCAAGTTGTATTTCTTGAACATCAGTGTATCTTAAACCTTTAGTAATAATAAATTTCAAGTTTTATGTATAATTCTCAAATTTGCATTTTGCCTTTTTCACTCAAAATTATCAAATAGTCTAGTTGTTGTTTGTAGTGGATTACAAGGACTCAATAAGCTCACTTAAGCTCTGACAAAGCTTAAATAAGCTTTTAGAAACATAAAATCCAAGTGTAGTATTAAAACAGAAAAATACATAAAAATTAAGAAAAATTAGTAAAAAAAAAAATAAAAAATCATGGTATATGGTGATCAAGCAATGGAGCAGGGTGAATTATTGATGGCCTTGGGTTAGTAGCTTAGTGGTAAGCTTATAAGAGTGTTCTCTGGTTCCAGTTCTCAGTATTAACTTGAATCTCATTTGTAAGTCAAATCCTTCAATATTTGCATTGTACTGTTATTGTGAGTATAAATTGTTCCTTTGTATATCTTTATGCTTATTTTGTATTATTCAGTCATAATAATGCTTGGTAATTGAACTTTGTTCATTAAAACTTTTAGGTGTGAAGAACTTCATTCTAACTGTCTAATTAGTATAGAATAGAGTTATGAGTTTTGATTGTTGTTTTGTGTGATTCTGTGCTCAAACTGATATATATATCATCATATTATAACATTTGAAATCAGTAATAAAGGTTAAATCAGTGTTATGCTTTGAAGTTACAAAATCAGTGATCATTAAAGGGTGTTTGGATTATGTGAGTTACCTGAGTATCAGGTTGTTTCTGTTGTTATTTCTGGTTAAGAGACACTCTAAAAGGTTCATATAGTCCATGTAAGTCATAAAACCAAGTCCTTAATTGATAAAAAGTCAAAATGACTTGCAAAATCACTTAAATTGTTCTCTGTTAAGGTTTTGAAGTCCATACTCTTCATATTAGCTCACAACTTGGCTACTTAGCTTAATTTAACATCTACTTATCTCAAATTAACATAATCAGTTAGTTATTCAGGGTCAAAATTCACTTTAGTCAACCTAGCTTAAAATTAGTAAAAGTCAAAAGATGCATGTTCAGAATTTCACCAAAATGGCATGAATTAATCTAATTTTTGTGTTTAGATTTAGAGTTTGAAATTTGTTGTGTGATTAGTCGACCATCTGTACTTGTGATTTACATGTTTTTCAAATTTTTGTGATTTTTTCTTATTGTCCAAAATACCCCTGGAACACACTTGCAGGGCAAGATGATGCCCTGCTACACAGACCATCACCACCATCACCACCACTTTGGTGGTTGATTGTGACCACCACAGTGGTCCCACATACTTCCATTTTGGTTCTTACAACCCCCCTCCTACCCAGGTTCAATACTTGACCCTTGGTTTGACCTGTGCACCACTGGGACCCACCTTAAATCAGCTTGGAAATCTGTCCCATTTCTGTCTCAGTTACCATATAAGCAATTGCTTATTTCAGCTTTTTAGCTTATCCATTGAGCTTATATCAGCAAATCTAGCTTATTTAAGTTAAAATAACTTAGGTGAGCTAGGTTTCACCCTTGTGGACCCCACACAAGCTCAGTTGAGCTTATTTCTTGTTCTAGTCAAACTTGGTCAACTGTTTGGATAATAAGCACTCATAGTGCTTATTCTGAGTCTATAAATTATTTCCCTTTGTAAAAGTTTCTTATTTTTAAGTATTTTATTAGTTGTATAAAAGAAAAAACAAGAAAAAACCAAATTTAATTATAGTGATAGCTTCTATTTAATAGAAATTATCTATTTAAATTTCTTTTTAGCTTATTTATAAGCACTTCTGCTATTTTATATTTTTATTAAATCTCTTATATATTAAAGTAATTTTATAAATTTTTCCAGAATTTTCTTTTGTCATCTAGCATTATTTAGAATTAATATTAGTTAAATTAATAATTAAATAATAAATAAGAATTAAATAGCATAATTATATTTTATAAAGTACTACATAGTTTTTATAATTTTTATAGCTTTTATATAAGGTAAAGTAATTTTATAAATTTTTCTAGGATTTATACTGTTCATTTTCTATTTTTAATAATATAATTAGTTTAATTGATAATTAATTAATAAATAGAATAATAATTAGTAAATTAGATTAAAAATACATAATATAAAGTTTTTATAATTTTTTAGGATTCCCATGATGGTTAATTAGATATATAAAATTTTTCATAATTATCTAAGTCTTTTTAGTATTTATAAATAATTTAACTCAATATAATTAGTTAAATAATAATTAAATAATAAATAATTAATAATAAATAGATAAATAGTGTGAAAAATATAATTTTAATTTTAAAATAAGTTTTATAATATTTTAGATATTTAGAAATTTTAATTTTAATTTTCTAGACTTATTTTACATTTTCCTAATTATTAGTTAATTATTAAATAATTAATAATAGTTATTAAATAAAAATAATTAATTAAATAGTTTTTAATTATAAAATAAATATTTTAAATTTATTTAATTTGCATTTAAGCCCCTAAGGCTTGTAAAATCCTACTATAAGTTAAAATTGTTTTTGTTTACGTATAATTAATAAACGTTCACGTTTTTCAGTCTCTTTTTCACTTGTACGTATCTGATTTCACGTATTGACTGATATAGCTTATTAAAGCTATTCACTCTTATTTTTCAGTAGTACAATCACTTAAACTCTTTTCCTGTTCAATTCACCTGATCTCGAAGTCGTTTTATTTTAGATTTCACATCTCGTTGGGATCTAACGATCCAGGGAAACACTAAACTCACCGGAGTATTGGTTTAGGCTGTTTGACTTATTGACCATTACTTGGTTGATATTATCTGACTGTTTCAGACCAATCAAAATTTGGCGCCGCTGCCGGGGAGGTGTGCTGCGTATTACGACTTTTTGAAATATCTGTGAGTTTGAATTATCCCACTTTGTTATATATCATCTTTTTGTCTATATTTCTTTTCTATTTTTATTTTTAGTTTCCCGTCACTCTAAAGATTCTTAGAGTCGTCTCTAGTGCATGCGCACTCGTTCTTCTAGGTCAACAAGCCCTTTACGTGAGCTTGTCAGAATTCCTCGAAGACGCCGTAGACGTTCTGCCCCAACAGCCGTATCTGAGGAACGTGCTGTTTCACCTAAGAAAGTTATCATGACGGAAGACCGTCCGATGAATGAGCTTCTCCAAGCACCCATTGAGGGTTACGGAGACGCTATTGTTGTCCCAGCCATTGTGGCTGAATACTTTGAGCTCAAAACCGGGTTACTAAATCTAGTAACCTCAAGCCAATTTTATGGTTTTGAGAGGGATGATCCCCATGCTCATATTCGATGGTTTAACAAGATTACATCTACCATCAAATACAAGAACGTCCCTTCCGAAGCAGTCAAACTTCTTCTTTTCCCGTTTTCTCTTGAGGGGGCAGCCCGGATTTGGCTGGAAAAACAACCTCCTCGTTCCATAACATCGTGGGAAGATTTAGTTACCAAATTTGTAAACGAATTTCTTCCCCCGTCCAGAACGACAAGTCTTAAAAATGAAATCATCAAATTTACTCAAAGGTTTGATGAATCGTTTGGTGACGCATGGGATCGTTTCAAAGAATTGCTTCGTCGATGTCCTCATCATGGTTTCACTGAATTTATGCAAATTGACACGTTTTATAATGGTGTGAGTCAATCTGACCAAGATTCTCTCAATGCCTCCGCGGGAGGTAATTTTTTGAGCAAACCTACAAAAGAAGCTTTAGAAATCATTGAAAATAAGTCCAAAGTCCGCACTACACGCACAAAGCCATATAACTCCCAAGTGAGTGCTGGTCCTTCTACTTCATCGCCCGTGAGTACTTCTAGCACCGATGCTAAGATAGATAAACTCACGGACGCCATTCAAGCTTTGGTTATCTCAAACCAGAAAAAAGTCACTTTCACACAAAACCCTTCACATGCTGAAGTAAAAAAAGTGGAAGTTTGTGTCACTTGTGGTGGTCCACATGCTTACTACAATTGTACTGCCACCGATGGTAGTCCTTTTGAAGCCAATGCCCTAGCCGGTACTACAAATCAGGAAGGTAATCAATATCGTCCTCAAATTGAACCAAGTTACCGTGCTAATACACATATGGGACCACCCGGGTTTAATCAAAACCCAAATTTGCAAAACAGAAACCAGAACCAACCACGAATGAACCAAGGTTATCAAAACCAAGGGAATTTCCATCCTGGACAGAATCAAGGTTTCCACAATCAAGGAAACTTTAACAGAAACAATTTCAACCCCGGAAATCATTTTCAGGGAAATGGTAATCCAAATCAAGGGAATTTTCAGCCACAACAAGGTTATAATCAAAATAACCGTGTTCAAAATTTCCCTAACCAAACACAAGCCATTCTCCCAGCTCCACAACCATCATCCGATGAGTTGTTAAAGCAGTTCATGAAAACTCAAGAAGAGACAAACAAGTTGTTGGTCAGCCAGATTTCTGAAATCAAGAAATCTTTAAATGAACAACCCTCGGGCTCTGGAAAACTTCCGAGCAACACGATCGCAAACCCGAGGGGCGATGCAAAGGCGATCACGACCAGGAGCGGAGTTTCATATGATGGACCTACTGTTCCCACTACCCCTTCTTCTTCTTCTCCCAAGGTAGTGGAAAATAACACCGAGGTAAATAAGGATGAAGTACTTCCTACTCATAAGGGAGGTACCCAAGACGTCCCACCTCATGTTGTCCCGAAACCCAAACCAAAACCTAGAGTTGTTTTTGAACCAAATGATATTCCGGTTGAAACACCAAAGTCCAAACCTTCTACCTCCTCTATTCCTTACCCTTCATGATTGAGTGAGCAAAAGCTCCGTGAAAAAGCTAGTCACCAGATGGATAAATTCTTTCAAATCTTCCAAGATTTGCATTTTGACATTAGCTTTGCGGATGCTATTATTCTGATGCCCAAATTTGCATCGACAATCAAACACTTGTTAAGCAACAAGGAGAAACTGTTTGAAATGGCAAAGACTCCCTTGAATGAGAACTGCTCAGCAGTTCTTTTAAAGAAGCTTCCCGAGAAGCTGGGAGATCCTGGAAAATTTCTAATACCATGTGTATTTCCGGGAATGGTTGATTGCTATGCCTTGGCCGATCTTGGTGCAAGTATCAACCTAATGCCATATTCAGTTTGGAAGAAACTTTCTCTTCCTGATCTTACTCCTACCTGCATGACTTTAGAGCTTGCAGACCGATCGATATCTCGTCCTCTCGGCATTGCCGAGGACGTGTTTGTAAAGGTAGGAGAATTTCATCTCCCCGCTGACTTTGTAGTGGTTGATTTCGATGCCGATCAAAGGGTCCCTCTCATTGTTGGGAGGGGTTTCCTTAGAACGGGCCGTGCTCTTATCGATGTATTTGAGCAAGAAATCACTCTGCGTGTGGGTAATGAAGCTGTTACATTTAACCTCGATCAAACCTCGAGGTACTCCTCCAATTATGATTCTGAAGCAGTTAATCAAATAGATATCATAGACATTGCTTCGGAGGAGTACTCTCAAGAGTTTCTTGGTTATTCTCATAATTCTGTGAGTGGGGATGCCACTCCATCATCTGAACCTATCATTTCCGACTCTTCCCCTTCTCTCACTCCGTTTGAGGGAAGTGATTTCCTTTTGGAAGAGGTCGAGGCTTTTCTCAAAAGTGATTCAGTTCCATCAGGAATTGATAACACTGAGATTGATCTGGAGGGAGATATTCTTCTCCTTGAGAGATTGCTAAATCAAGACAATTCTCCTCCACTCCCTCCCGTACAACTTCATAATCAGGAAATCAAATATGTTGAGGAAACTGATGATTTTCCTGAGGTCGAACTCAAGGACTTACCTCCTCATCTTGAATACGCATTCTTGGAGGGTGATGATAAATTACCCGTCATTATTGCTAAAGGTTTAAGTGTTGAGGAGAAGATTGCTCTCATAAAGGTCTTGAAGTCAAACAAACAAGCAATTGCTTAGAAACTCTCCGATATTAAGGGTATTAACCCAGATTTTTGTACACACAAAATCTTGATGGAGGATGACTTCAAGCCTGCAGTGCAACATCAAAGAAGGGTGAATCAAAAAATCCATGATGTGATTAAACAAGAGGTTCTTAAACTTCTTGATGCAGGATTGATTTACCCTATCTCTGACAGTCCATGGGTTAGTCCCATTCATTGCGTCCCAAAAAAGGGTGGCATTATTGTTGTCACTAATGAGGAAAATGAGTTGATTCCAACTCGGCTGGTTACCGGATGGCGTGTTTGCATTGACTATCGTAGGTTAAATGACGCCACCCGCAAAAACCACTTTCCGCTGCCCTTTATGGACTAGATGCTTGAGAGATTAGCTGGAAACGAGTACTATTGTTTCCTTGATGGTTTCTCAGGATACTTTCAAATCCTTATTGATCCATCGGATCAAGAAAAGACTACCTTTACATGCCCTTATGGAACCTTTGCTTATAAACGTATGCCTTTTGGCTTATGTAATGCTCCAGGTACGTTCCAGAGGTGCATGATGGCCATATTTACCGACATGATTGGTAAAACTATGGAGGTCTTTATGGATGACTTTTCGGTCATTGGGGATTCATTCCAAACATGTCTCACCAATTTAGAAAAAATGTTGAAAAGATGTAAAGACACCAATCTATGTCTAAATTGGGAAAAGAGTCACTTTATGGTCAAAGAGGGCATTGTCCTCGGCCGTAAGATTTCCAAGAATGGGATTGAGGTTGACAGAGCTAAGGTTGATGTCATTGCAAAACTGCCTCACCCTACTACCGTCAAAGGTATTAGGAGTTTCTTGGGTCATGCCGGTTTCTATCGTCGATTTATACAAGATTTTTCTAAAATCTCACGGCCTATGACTCATCTCCTTGAAAAGGATACTCCTTTTATCTTCTCACCAGAGTGCATCGAAGCTTTTGAAACATTAAACAAAAAGCTTACTGAGGCACCTATTCTTATTGCCCCCGACTGGGATTTACCCTTCGAGCTTATGTGCGATGCAAGTGATTTTGCTATCGGTGCAGTCTTGGGGCAACGCAAAACGAAACACTTTCAGCCTATCCACTACGCAAGCAAAACTATGAACGAAGCTCAAACTCATTACACCACTACAGAAAAAGAATTATTAGCTGTGGTGTATGCTTTTGAGAAATTTCGGACATACTTAATCTTGACTAAAAGCGTAGTGTATACGGATCATTCGGCTCTTAAATATCTATTTGCAAAACAAGATGCAAAGCCGAGATTGCTCCGTTGGGTTCTCCTCCTCCAGGAATTTGATATCATTATTCGTGATAAAAAAGGAGCCGAGAACCTGGCTGCTGATCATTTGTCCCGATTAGAGAACCCTCATCAAGATGTGTATGAGAAAAAGGAAATAAATGAAACATTTCCTCTCGAAACACTTAATGCGGTTACTTTTCGCGGAGATTCTACTACCCCATGGTTTGCCGACTTCGCAAACTATCATGCGGGTAACTTTGTTGTGAAAGGGATGTCAACCCAACAGAAGAATAAATTCTTTAAGGATGTTAAACATTACTTCTGGGATGACCCCTACTTATTCAAAATCTGTGCGGATCAAGTCATCAGACGGTGTGTATATGGACAGGAAGCCACTGAAATTCTTAAGGCTTGCCATGCTGGACCCACTGGGGGACATCATAGTCCTAATTACACCGCTAAAAAGGTGTTTGATTCTGGATTCTTCTGGCATAATTTATAAAGATGCCCAGGATCTCATTAAAACCTGTGATGCTTGTCAGCGTCATGGAAACATTTCACAAAGAAATGAGATGCCACAAAATGCTATTCAAGTATGTGAAATATTTGATATCTGGGGCATTGACTTTATGGGGCCATTTCCATCATCTAGAGGAAACAAGTACATACTTGTGGCTGTTGATTATTTATCAAAGTGGGTTGAAGCTAAAGCTTTACCCACAAGTGATGTCCGAGTTGTAGTAAAATTCCTGAAATCTCTTTTTGCCCGTTTTGGAACCCCACGTGCTATCATAAGTGATCGTGGTACGCATTTCTGCAATGACAAATTTGATAAAGTCATGCAAAAGTATGGTGTAACCCACCGTCTTTCTACCGCGTATCACCCACAAACAAGTGGGCAAGTGGAGGTTTCAAACCATGGTATCAAAAGGATACTTGAGAGGACTGTTGGTGAAAACCGTGCTGCCTGGTCGGATAAATTAGATGACGCACTATGGGCCTTTCGTACAGCTTATAAAACACCCATTGGGTGTACACCTTACAAGCTTGTGTACGGAAAGACATGTCATCTACCGATGGAACTTGAGCACAAAGCCTACTGGGCATTGAAACATGCCAACTTTGACCTCAAAACTGCGGGTGATCACAGAAAAGTTCAAATGAATGAATTAAATGAACTACGTGATCAGGCTTACGAGAACTCTTTAATCTATAAAGAAAAAACAAAGAGAATACATGACTCAAAAATAAAGAACCGCGTTTTTAACGTTGGTGATCGAGTACTTCTCTTTAACTCTAGATTAAAGATCTTCTCGGGTAAATTAAAAACCCGTTGGACTGGTCCATTTACTATCACTAAGGTTTATCCATATGGTACCGTTGAGTTATCTCAAAATGACGGTCCATGTTTTAAAGTAAATGGCCATCGTGTGAAACACTACTTTGGAGAGGACATCCCAAACATGGTTGTCCCGGATCTCCAAACTTTCCCCAAGGACAATTAAATTCGGGGTCGAGTCAAGCTAGAGACTCGGGAATCAAAAACAAGCTACCTCAAGGACAAATCAATTCGAGGTCGAGTCAAGCTAGCGACTCGGTAATCAAAAACAGTAGCAATATGGGTTTTCACTCATATTTCTGATTTCTTTCTCTTTTCTACCACCCTAGTGTGGGGGAGATGCCCCACATGTTGTATATATGTATATATCTTGGAAAAAAAAAAGGTTCAAAACAAAAGAAAAAAGTGAGTTTGTATGTAAATAGCCTAAAATAAAGGTTATTAATATTTCCTTCTTAGGTTCTAAGTATCGGTTTAACACCCGGTGTTTTGAATATTGAGGGCAATATTCATTTCTAAGTGTGGGGGGGGGGGGGGGATTCTCACGAATTCAAACACATGTTCCATCAAGCACCCTCATTTGATAAAAATTTAAAGTTTTTTCACACTTAGAAATGCAATAAATGGTTATCAGTCCGCCATGTCTAACCCACATAAGGATTAGCTAATCCAGGAGCAAACGGCTCTTGGTAAAGATATCTCAAAACCGTTGATGGCTTGCAATTTGCCAAAAATTGTATGGTTCCTCAACTCCCCATATTCCATAAAGCGAATGAGTTGGCTAGCCCGCAAGATTATGGCTTGTGGTAAAGGCCGTGGAAAAACCATAATTGGTATTCAACTCACCAAGATGTTGACTATTCCATCAAGAGTTGGCTAGTCCAGAAGCAAACGGCTTTTGGTAAAGACAAATCAAATCCGTTGACAGCTGGTGGTTTGCTAAAAATCACACGGTTATCAGGTGTGCCACAGTTCTTACACCTGGCTACTCCAGAAGTGATGGCTTTTAGTAAAGAGTAAAAATCCATTAATTTTTTCTCAAATAGATTGCTAGGGACTAGCAATAGTTTAGTGTGGGGGATTAATGAGTGTGTAAATACTCATCATTTCTGTTACATTTAAACTGCAAAAACATATAAAAACACACAGGAATGCCTTAAAATACATAAAATATCCCTGGATTGTGTTTTTATGCAAAAGGATTGAAAACTGATGAAAAACAAAATATTTCACATAATTTACAGTTTCAGTCCCTGAACTTTGAAAAATTGGCAAAACTAGTCCCTGGAATATCAAAACATGAAAAATATCATCAAAGGTCCTTAGGGATTCATAAGTTGTCAAGAAAAGTCCTTGAAAGTTTAAAAAATTGCAAAATGACAACTTTGGTCCCTCAAGTTTGAAAATTGTCAAAAATATCACTAAGGTTTTGTAAATGGAAAATGTGAAAAATAAGCCTTGCACTATTCTAAATTGACAAAATTGGTCCTTATGATAACATTTGAGAAGTTACAAAATAAACCCTTCAAGTTTCAGAAAATTACAAAATAGGTCCCTGAAGTTTGTAGAATTGGCAGAAAAGGTCCCTAGGTTTTAAAAAAATAAAAATATTACATCTTTGGTCCTTGGAATATTCATAAAAGGCATAAATGGTCCTTATAAGTAGTTTGGGAAAATTGCAACATCAGTCCTCAATCTTTGCTCAAATTACAAATTTGGTCCTTGTAACAATAAAGCCAACCGGACCCTTTTTATTAACCTAAACCTAATCCTAAGCCTAGTCCAAAAACTAGCCCACCCCTTTTTATATTTTTGGGCCTAGCCGGTTCCCCAGCCCACCAAAGCAAAAAAACCCAACGCACCCTTTTAATAAAACGGGGGGTCAAACCCCTCGTTGACCGTCTTCCCCAAACCACCACAACTGCTCATCCCCCTCACCTCCCTCTACAAACCAAAACCACCATGGTTTTGCTCCACCTCAACCCCCCCAGCTGGCCTAACACCTCACACCCCTCATCATTTCAAACCACTCCCAATTAATGCTTCTCCACCACTCAACACTTCACCTCTTCCTCACAACCTCTGTTTTCAACCTAAACCCACTAAACCCTTCCAATCTTGTCCCCTCCACCTCCCAATACTCCCAAAGTTCCTTAATTAAAATAAAACTGCCTCAAGCAACCTTTATGACTTTTGGCGCCAAAACGGATTTAAACGGCTTGGATCACTTTGACTCATCCAATGGTTAGTTTTATTGATGGGAAAGGTTCAGAGACATGTGGGGAGTCCAATTATGCTATAAAGAAAGAAGGGAAAGCAGAAGACAGATATCTCTAGTTTAATTTTCAATAATGTATGTCGATTAAGTTAAATTCTCATTTTCCTTTGTATCTTTAAGTTTTTCAAGTTGTATTTCTTGAACATCAGTGTATCTTAAACCTTTAGTAATAATAAATTTCAAGTTTTATGTATAATTCTCAAATTTGCATTTTGCCTTTTTCACTCAAAATTATCAAATAGTCTAGTTGTTGTTTGTAGTGGATTACAAGGACTCAATAAGCTCACTTAAGCTCTGACAAAGCTTAAATAAGCTTTTAGAAACATAAAATCCAAGTGTAGTATTAAAACAGAAAAATACATAAAAATTAAGAAAAATTAGTAAAAAAAAAATAAAAAATCATGGTATATGGTGATCAAGCAATGGAGCAGGGTGAATTATTGATGGCCTTGGGTTAGTAGCTTAGTGGTAAGCTTATAAGAGTGTTCTCTGGTTCCAGTTCTCAGTATTAACTTGAATCTCATTTGTAAGTCAAATCCTTCAATATTTGCATTGTACTGTTATTGTGAGTATAAATTGTTCCTTTGTATATCTTTATGCTTATTTTGTATTATTCAGTCATAATAATGCTTGGTAATTGAACTTTGTTCATTAAAACTTTTAGGTGTGAAGAACTTCATTCTAACTGTCTAATTAGTATATAATAGAGTTATGAGTTTTGATTGTTGTTTTGTGTGATTCTGTGCTCAAACTGATATATATATCATCATATTATAACATTTGAAATCAGTAATAAAGGTTAAATCAGTGTTATGCTTTGAAGTTACAAAATCAGTGATCATTAAAGGGTGTTTGGATTATGTGAGTTACCTGAGTATCAGGTTGTTTCTGTTGTTATTTCTGGTTAAGAGACACTCTAAAAGGTTCATATAGTCCATGTAAGTCATAAAACCAAGTCCTTAATTGATAAAAAGTCAAAATGACTTGCAAAATCACTTAAATTGTTCTCTGTTAAGGTTTTGAAGTCCATACTCTTCATATTAGCTCACAACTTGGCTACTTAGCTTAATTTAACATCTACTTATCTCAAATTAACATAATCAGTTAGTTATTCAGGGTCAAAATTCACTTTAGTCAACCTAGCTTAAAATTAGTAAAAGTCAAAAGATGCATGTTCAGAATTTCACCAAAATGGCATGAATTAATCTAATTTTTGTGTTTGGATTTAGAGTTTGAAATTTGTTGTGTGATTAGTCTACCATCTGTACTTGTGATTTACATGTTTTTCAAATTTTTGTGATTTTTTCTTATTGTCCAAAATACCCCTGGAACACACTTGCAGGGCAAGATGATGCCCTGCTACACAGACCATCACCACCATCACCACCACTTTGGTGGTTGATTATGACCACCACAGTGGTCCCACATACTTCCATTTTGGTTCTTACAACCCCCTCCTACCCAGGTTCAATACTTGACCCTTGGTTTGACCTGTGCACCACTGGGACCCACCTTAAATCAGCTTGGAAATCTGTCCCATTTCTGTCTCAGTTACCATATAAGCAATTGCTTATTTCAGCTTTTTAGCTTATCCATTGAGCTTATATCAGCAAATCTAGCTTATTTAAGTTAAAATAACTTAGGTGAGCTAGGTTTCACCCTTGTGGACCCCACACAAGCTCAGTTGAGCTTATTTCTTGTTCTAGTCAAACTTGGTCAACTGTTTGGATAATAAGCACTCATAGTGCTTATTCTGAGTCTATAAATTATTTCCCTTTGTAAAAGTTTCTTATTTTAAGTATTTTATTAGTTGTATAAAAAAAAAACAAGAAAAAACCAAATTTAATTATAATGATAGCTTCTATTTAATAGAAATTATCTATTTAAATTTCTTTTTAGCTTATTTATAAGCACTTCTGCTATTTTATATTTTTATTAAATCTCTTATATATTAAAGTAATTTTATAAATTTTTCCAGAATTTTCTTTTGTCATCTAGTGTTATTTAGAATTAATATTAGTTAAATTAATAATTAAATAATAAATAAGAATTAATAGCATAATTATATTTTATAAAGTACTACATAGTTTTTATAATTTTTATAGCTTTTATATAAGGTAAAGTAATTTTATAAATTTTTCTAGGATTTATACTGTTCATTTTCTATTTTTAATAATATAATTAGTTTAATTGATAATTAATTAATAAATAGAATAATAATTAGTAAATTAGATTAAAAATACATAATATAAAGTTTTTATAATTTTTTAGGATTCCCATGATGGTTAATTAGATATATAAAATTTTTCATAATTATCTAAGTCTTTTTAGTATTTATAAATAATTTAATTCAATATAATTAGTTAAATAATAATTAAATAATAAATAGATAAATAGTGTGAAAAATATAATTTTAATTTTAAAATAAGTTTTATAATATTTTAGATATTTAGAAATTTTAATTTTAATTTTCTAGACTTATTTTACATTTTCCTAATTATTAGTTAATTATTAAATAATTAATAATAGTTATTAAATAAAAATAATTAATTAAATAGTTTTTAATTATAAAATAAATATTTTAAATTTATTTAATTTGCATTTAAGCCCCTAAGGCTTGTAAAATCCTACTATAAGTTAAAATTGTTTTTGTTTACGTATAATTAATAAACGTTCACGTTTTTCAGTCTCTTTTTTCACTTGTA
Organism: Artemisia argyi; assembly: GCA_030686995.1. Lineage (NCBI taxonomy): Eukaryota > Viridiplantae > Streptophyta > Magnoliopsida > Asterales > Asteraceae > Artemisia > Artemisia argyi. Next base: position 138,033,014 of record CM060707.1, read on the forward strand.
CGTATCTGATTTCACGTATTGACTGATATAGCTTATTAAAGCTATTCACTCTTATTTTTCAGTAGTACAATCACTTAAACCCTTTTCCTGTTCAATTCACCTGATCTCGAAGTCGTTTTATTTCAGATTTCACATCTCGTTGGGATCTAACGATCCGGGGAAACACTAAACTCACCGGAGTATTGGTTTAGGCTGTTTGACTTATTGACCATTACTTGGTTGATATTATCTGACTGTTTCAGACCAATCAAGGTACTAGGCGAGTACCTGTGAATAGGAACGGAAATTCCTAGCGGCACATAATTAATGATATATGATATTGTGGTAAGTGGTTCGTGTAATGTTCAAAACGAGGTTTTGAACCCGCGCGTTGCCGTGGAGTTTTTGTATACGCAAGTTAGCACAAAATTATTCAGATTCGAGTAGATAATATTATTACAATATAAATGTTTGTAGTAGCTTGTCTGAAATATACATTAAAACTACTTAGACTGTTATATATGAAAATATATTTGCCATTTCAATACATGTTTTGCAGTTGGTTGCCGAAAATTCGGCAAATATATATATATATATATATATATATATATATATATATATATATATATATATATATATATATATATATATATATATATATAATAAACTCAAGAAAAACATATACTAATGTGTTTAATATCATCATCTAACTACTTGGCCATAGTCTAAAAATATCAGACTCACTTGTACGGTAGTTTGTAGCACAACAAATAAGAAAATTAAAGATTTTACACGTTTGATGCGATTGATGACATGTTTGCTTGATCTGTTGTATTTCATCTGCCTTTTAACCAAGTGGCCGACTGATATGGCAAACATTAATGGCAGTTCACCAACCGACGGCGAACCAGCAACTATCCTTGCTAGCAACTGATCGTTTAAGTCTGGTGATTCTATGCGTGCAACCTTGATTCCATGTGGGTTCAAGAATGGTGATAGTGACGCTAGATGTGTCCCTCTTCCAACTGTGCCAACCTAGACAAAAAAAAAAAAGTGCACCTTTCAGTATTTGGACTAAATGATTTTGACTTTTTGAGTATTTATATGACTTCAGGAGGCCAACAAAACAAATTATTAAATGCTAAAAAAGTGATACAATGTGAATGGTTTACACCTGAAGTTCAACACACCCTAAACGCACTTTTAGAAATTTGTTTTTTTGTTAATTCTAGGCAACTTTGACTGATCTATCTGTCCTTAGTAGTTAAATGAGAAGGCGAATAACCATGCATGCCAACTTTATATAGAAAGTGAAATTTGAGTCGAGCAATAAACATCATAATGCCAAGTATTTATCGTCGATTTTGCTTCTGAATCTGTTTCAGAAAACTATGTAAATATGCAAACTACCTGTATTTATTTATGTTTTGCGGTAATCAAAGTGGAAGAAAATCAAGGGCAGATCAAATGTCAACGTGGCTCGAGACATTATAACGCAAGCCTAATGTGCTTCCTTTCTCCATAACCTGAAAGTATCAGCAGTCCGGTTACGGATTACAGAAAGTGATGGAAACCCAAAAAAAATATTTCTTAACCGCCTACCCAAAACAAACACTTAATGCACCATATCAATGTGATATGCACATTGAGTTATGATCAAATGAAGAAAGTTAGTATAAGCTTTACCTGTATCAGCTGGCGACGGGCATTCTCTAACTGTATTAAGCATCAAATTTTCTTATTAATCTGTGTGTCGTAAATTGGTGTCCTGTTACGTGTGAGTTCAACTAATCCTTCATCTATATACTTAATTAAAAAGTCAGACTCTAAATGAATTTGATTATTTCCCGTGCAAACAAATGGCCCGGCTTTCAAATACATAAGATCTTTAGGTTTTTAAGTTCACATTTACATCTTTATGACTCCATGCTAGTTGAAACTTCGTCGCTCAACTTGAGCTAGCAGGTGACAATGTCAGAAATTATAAAGAAATAATAGAAGAGAACAAATGGACGATAGTTTTCCTTGAAAAGTAGTGAAAATACTAAGATGGAGGTCGCGATATATTATTTTCAAGAATACTATGTTTCTTCATGTCTCATAGAAATAGTTTTTTCAAGGATTATGTTGCTCATTTATAAATAACGAATAACGTAGCTCGAGCATTCTGGTGTATACTTTAATCCTTCAATTTTCTTTATGGTTTAGACTTAAATGAGTGCAAACATATAAACAATATTGAATTTTTGGGTTTCTTTTTGGTGGAACCGAAATATCCAAACCAGAGTTGAAAACCTAACTGGAACGGAAAATGCTCTTCAGTCCGATTCTCGATTTTTATGACATGCATTTTTTAGTTGTCAATTATTTCGGCTCCAAGTATAATAACCTCATATTTTTTCAATGATACACTTAGAGTGTTGTTTTGTAATGTTAAATATATATAATGTAATTATCTTATGCCAAACTTTAAACATAGAGCAAAATTTATAAAACCCTAATTCAACTAAAAAATGATGGTTTAATTATCGTTAGTGGTTAAAAGCCAAACCATCACCACATCATAAGTTGATAACATTGATGACTAGTGTCATAAAACTTAAGAAAGACTTTATATGTAAATGTAAAAGTGCTCAGGGGTTGGTTTGGAATATAAAAACAAACCAGGGTCAAAATGGTGATATCTAGGTGCAAAATGAATACGTGGCGACACGCTTGCGTTTCCCAAGAACCTTCATTCTTGTATCCACGTCATTCTAATTATTCCAAATATCTTTCCTCGTGATTCATGATTATTGAATGCGTAAATACGGAGTACTAAAAATACTTTATTTATCATCCGTTAGGGTAGTGGCGGCAGTGGCGCAGCTTTTAAGGGCCGGGGCGCCCGACTTTTCGAAATTCTTTTTTCGATGTAGGGGTATATAGTTTTCGTGTAAAAAAATTTCGGTATATTCGGTTTCGACCCCTCGAAAATTTCGGTATACCGGAAATATAGCCTTAAGAAAAAAAAATTTAGATCCCGACCCCCCACTTAAAAATTTCAAGCTTCGCCACTGAGTGGCGGTGGTTGCGGGGTGGCCAGCGGTTTGCCCCAAACCGCCGGGGAACACCGCTGCCACCTCAGCGGTTTGGTTTCACGGTTTGTTCCAGCGGTGATATACACTGCCATGGTTTGAAACAAAGTATACGTTGGACATTGATTGCGTTTGAACGGTGGGTGTAAAAAAAAAGACAAAACAAAACAAAACAAAAAAAAAAAAAAAAAAAAAAAACAAATTTCCTATAAATACTACACTTTAAATCAAACTATATCAAACTCTATTTCATACTTAAAAAAAAGTGTAGCATGGATCAAAGAAAATCAAGCTCAACAAGAGGTTGTGGTCGTGACGTTCGTGGACAACATTTTCGTCCGCAAGTTCCAATTCAACAACACCCTCAATCGAGCTACTATCCCCAACCTCCACCACTGGTTCATCCACAATTCTTTCAAGAACAATTTTATGCACGACCTCCACCACCGTTGAATCCAAGTCAATATAACGTAATTATGACAAATGAGTTCAACCCGTTTTGTGACTACCGTGAAGGTCCTTCACGTCGTGAGCCTAGTGTTGAGCGCGAACTAACTCTATATGGTGTCGATGATGATGATGATGATGATGATGATGATGATGAGGTTGAGTTTGTTCCCGAAACGCAACCACAAACTCAAATCGGTATTAATTTTTATATGTTACAATTTTATACGTTACAATTTTATATGTTACAATTTCATACGTTACAATTTTATATGTTACAATATTATACATTACAATTTTATATGTTTTAATTTTATACGTTATTATTTGTTATACTAGATGAAGATGTTCAAGTTGTAAATGGAAAAACTAAGGCGGATAAAGTGGCTTGGACGACTGCTCAAGAGGTTGCTTTGGCAAAAGCGTGGGTTTATGTCTCGACATGTCGAAAAGTCGGAAATTCACAACGTAGAGATAAGTTTTGGGAGAGAATTACCGAACATTACACGCAAAATGTGAAAGGTAGTACCCGAACTCATCATTCATTGAACACAAAGTGGACAACTATGAATGCCGCCATGGGTGTCTTTAACGAGCTATACATCCAACAAGTAATTTTTTAACTATATACTTGTATTAATTTATATACGTGTGTTAATTTATATACTTTTGTTAATTTATATTTTGTTGATATAAATAATGTTTAAAAACGTTATTAATATTTCTCAATAAATCAATGCTTTGATAATCACAAAACTCAAATCAAATCAAGTCAAGATTAAGACATAAATAAGTATTTAGTAACAAATATTTACCTCTACATCTAATATCACTTAAGGTATGCATAAACTAAGCATCTTATGCATTACATGATCAAAGGAAACCTTGTCTTAAGACATAACATTTTATAAAATGATATTAACATTTTATATATATTAGTAAATTATTTTTGGTATTGTTGTATTAAACTACAAAGATATGATTTTAAATTTTCAACCAAAATGGGCAAATTTTATCCAAAAAAACTTTTCCAACGTTCAGAAGGGCGGCCCCCTTAATTATACTAGGCGGCCCCCTTAATCATTAAGGGGACCGCCCCCTAATTAAGGGGACCGACACGCTCCAGAACAGTATTTTCTGGCCCTTTAAATACTGGATCATTCCATATATTTTTCTTACTTTTTTGCACTAAAAACTTTCTGATCCAACCTCCATTTCTATATTAAAAATCCTTTGATCATATAATTCATAAGTCTTTGTTTCCAAGTGATCCAAAGCTTCATCCACTCAAGTGCAAGAAGAAGAACACTCCTCAACATCCTTTTAATTGTAGTAGTGTTGTGATTAGCTATTTTCATATTGTAGTAGTGTTAGATATTTGTAAAAGTGTTGTGAGAACTTGTTGATTGTAGAAACTAGGTGTGTTGTAAAGTAGTGTAGTAGTTGTGATTTAGTTGTGCATAGAAGAAGGTGTGAAGTTGAGAAGGTGTGAAGTCTTGAAGAAGTTGTGAAGCTGTGAAGAAGGTGTGAAGTCTTGAAGAAGTTGTGAGATTGGTTCTAGCTACGATTAGGACTCGACATTTAGCTTAATGTCGTTAACTCGTGTAAGCCAAGGTGTGTAAGGTTTCTCCACCATAAGGAGTTTGTTGACATAGTGAAGAAAACTCTCGAGTGTGGTACTCGGGGAGTGGAGTAGGGCAAGGAAGTTGTCCTTGTAGCCAAACCACTATAAATTCGCGTGTTGTGGTTTGATCTTTCTAACTCTATCTTTTCTTCATTCTATTTCAATACTTTCATTATTAGATTAGACTTGCTTATATTGATTGTTACGTGAACTCACTTGAGATCGAATCGAAAGTTTTAATAAGCTACAAAATATTTTGGAAATAAATTAAAAAATGACGTAAAACTATTCAACCCCCCTTCTAGTTTTCCACAATTGGTATCAGGAGCCACGTCTAGCAAGATCTTTAAAATATATTGTATTTTAAAACTTGTAACGATCTATGGAATCTGAAAAATATTTAGAAGGGCAATCTATGCAAAGACCACCACTATTTGAAAGTGATGATTTTTATACTGGAAAAATCGATTCGAAACTTATGTGAAGTCAAAAGATCTAGATCTTTGGCATGTTATTACTAATGGTGATTTCTTACCTATTCAAAATAACCCTGAAACAATGAAAGATGAAATCGTACCTTTTGAAAAACAAAATGATGATTTAAAAAGAAAACTTGCTAAAAATAATGAAGCTAAAATGGTCATTTATAATGCGCTACCACGTAAAGAGTACGAAAGAATCTTTATGTGTGAAACCGCAAAAGAAATTTGAAACTCTTTATTAATAACTCACCAAGGTAATAGTCAAGTCAAAGATAATAAGATAGATCTACTTGTTCAACAATATGAGCAATTCACGATTCCGGAAGAGGAATCAATTGATAATGCTTTTGCTAGATTTAACACTATCATCACAAGTTTAAAAGCACTTGATGAGAATTTTTCTAGTAAGAATTTTGTCAGGAAGTTTCTTAGGGCTCTTCACCCAAAATGGCGAGCTAAAGTGACGGCTATTGAAGAATCAAAGAATTTGTCAACATTACAACTTGATGAATTAATTGGAAATTTAAAAGTCTACGAAGCAATTATAAAGAAAGATTTCGAAATGGTCAAAGGAAAACGAGAGCAAAGCAAGTCAATCGCCTTGAAAGCTAGAAAGGAATCTAGTATCGAAGATAGCTCATCTTCCGAAAGTGATGACGAAGAATATGCCATGGCCGTAAGAGATTTCAAGAAATTCTTCAAAAGGCGAGGAAGATTTGTAAGACAACCACATGATGAAAAGAAAGCATTTCAAAAGAGTAAGGATGACAAGAATGAAAGGAAATGTTTCAAGTGTGGTGATCCAAATCACCTCATTGGAAAATGTCCAATGATGACAAGAGATCAAAATCAAAGAGCATTTGTTGGAGGAGCTTGGAGTGATAGCGATGAAGATGAGAAAGAAACGACAAAGGGAGAGAAGTGTTGATGAGGCGAAAAATGAACCACTTTTAGGGGGTCATTTAAGCCCGGAATTGAATTTATTTGATCAAATATTACCCTAAATCGTTCCTTTTGTGATTTTAGGTACTTTGGGAGTGAATTCTGAAAAAGGAAGCAATTCGGACATTTTTGGAGCATAAAAGTGAAGAAAACGGCAAAGACTTAATTTTCCATGCTGAGAACAGTACCTGACGGCGTCAAGAGGAAGACCCTGACGGCATCAAGAGTAAATTCCATGACGACCCAGTGCAAACCTGACGGCGTCACAACAAGGGCGTCAAGACTAAATTTTGTGACGGCCTGCATAAGGTGTATACATAACGGCGTCAGACCCAGATCTAGGCAGTTCGAGGAACTATTTGGCGGTGAGATGACGGCGTCAGACATTTGTTCTTGACGCTGTCACCTATCAAACTCTATATATAGTTTTTTATTTTTCATTCATAGAGAGAGGAACTTGTGTGGAGAAACTAGGGCCGAACTTTGTAAACCCTAGCTAATATTTTACAGTACTTTCAAGGGTTTTCACCCCTTGAATCCTTCCATGTTCTATTGAGATAAGTCTTCTCTTAATTCAATCAATATGTCTATGTGTTGGTTGATTATATCTTTTACTTGTCTTGATTTCAACATGCTAGGCTAGATCTATCTTGTGTTTGCTTGGATCTAATAAAACCTAGATGTTAATTATGTGTTGATTACTTGTTTATGGTTGTATTGGATGAATGATTTCAATGTTAGGCATAAGAAAACTGGCAGATCTCCATTGTGTAACATGCTTGAACGTCTTAGGAAACATGAACCGATGTGTACTAGGTTTTATTGGTTGTATTTAATGCATGAGTAAATTCTAATGATCCCATATTAGGAGCTTCTTAGCCGGCTCGACATAGGAGTGAAGTAGGCGCTCATAGGATTGGGGAAGTAAGTACGCCACCCCATGAATGGTATTAAGGAATACAATCCGTCATCCACGCAACTATAACAAGTAATTAACATGTAAAAGATATCTAGGGAGTAGTGAAATCTAAGTAAACACATTTCTCCCACATATTGCCCACAACTCTAGTATAATTTAGTTTATTTTCATTTTTAGCATTTTATTTTGATTGCATCTTATTATTGGGTTAATTGACTAGCAACTAATTCCGCCCAACTCCTTCAAAAACCAAGATTTTTAATTGCTTTCATAAAAATATAAAAATACAAAAAGAATCATCCCTCATCTCTAGACCTAGTCTTTAGGTTTTCTAATCCTAGCGACACTATTCCTAGCTGAATGATCAATCCCCCGGTACTTGTCATTATACTATACTACATCGATCATGTACACTGCCTGGTGAGGGTTGTAAGCTTCTCGAGATCCCTCGAGAGGTTAAGCCTGGTGCAAACCCCACGTATCAAGTTTTTGGCGCCGCAGCCCGGGGAATAGTTATTGTCTAGGTTAGAATCTCTTTTTATTAGGTCTACTTGCTAGATTCCTTTCTAGTAAGATTTTATTTTTATTTTTTAGGTTCTCTTTAGTCTATCTTATTTCTTCGTGTTTTTGTTCGTAACTTTTCACCACCCGACATCATGGACGATGGGAACATCTTTGAACCCGTCATCCCACCACAATAAAACCCACCACTAGAACCTCTTAGGCCCCGAACCCTAGGAGAGTATTCCCGACCTAGCCACCAAGGCTATCGAAACACTATTGAGCTCACCGGAGCCAATGTGACCCCCTTGCGATCCGACACCATCCGGTTGGTGCAAAGCGGATGTGCATTCCATGGACTTCGTTCCGAAGATCCAAACCAACATCTCAAGGACTTCCTTAAAATCGTAGATTCTATAGACCTTGATGTTACAACTAGAGAGTCAACCTGATTATGCCTATTCCAATTCTCTCTACGTGATCAAGCTAGCCAATGGCTTGAACGTTTACCCGCGGGATCCATCACCACATGGGATGATCTCACCACTCGTTTCCTTGCCCAATTCTTCCCACTGGGGAAGACTGCAATGCTTAGAAATGACATTTTGATGTTTGAACAACATCGGGGTGAAACTTTCTACGAAGCATGGGCTCGTTTCAAGAACCTCCTCCATAAGGTACCTCATCATGGTATAAACCTTTGGTTATTAGTTCAGATTTTCTACGACCATGTTGACTATCACACTAAACGTACAATCGATTGGGCCGCGGGAGATAGATTGCGTGATAAGAACTCCGAGGAGTCCTGGGCAATTATTGAAGAGCTTGCCGCCGATAATCAAGAGATGTGGGAGTTTAATCATACTATAAAAGCGGCCATCAACGCAATATCAACGCCTGAAGGGACTACCAAAATCCCTGATGAACTCCTATGCAAACTCGAGGCAAAAGTTGACTATTTTGAGGAAAGGCAAAGGAGAACCTTAAGTCCTAGACGGGCTACTGTCAATTCTGTCTCGAAAACGACTTCAACGCCGTTATCAGAGTCACCCTCTAGAGAGAATGTCAAGACTTTTCAAAACTATGCCCCACCTTATTCCCCTCCCGAGAAACTTAGCCCGGAGTTTGAAGCTAGAATGAGAGAATACATGGCAACTCATTCAGATCGGCTCGCTAGATTCGAGGAAGCAGTTTATAAGCAAAAAGAGGAGATGCAAGAGAAAATGAATGAGATGATGAGCCTGATGGAAGAGTATGTCAACCAGAGAACCCCCGAAAGGATGTTACTAAGGAAAGAAAGCGTCATCCCCACTACCCGATTTGTTAATTCCATCGTAATTGTCCACAAGGATAATGAGAAGGTAGAAACCCCTACTGAACAAACCTTAGAAGAGCCACCAAAATCTCAATCTCTAAGTTACTACCTGAAACATGATATAAACGAAAACACTATAACAAATTGGATAAAGGGTGACGGACGTAACCAATCTTCCAAACAGGGTTCTGAGAAGGAGGAAGAGGGAAAAGATGAGTATGATACGTTACCTGGGGGGCCACTATTCGAGAAACTATTGGTACAAAAAGTGGCTACTAAGTAGATGGCGTGTGGGAACTTTGAGATACCAGCTAGCATCGGGGATTTGAAATATCTTAGTGCTTTCACCGACCAAGGAACGGAAATAAATCTTATGCCCCTAACTATTTACATCCAACTAACGTCAAAAATGCCAGCCCCCACTCGTGTTAGGCAGTCACTAGCTGGACACTCTTACGTATACCCCGTAGGAATCGCAGAAGATGTGTTAGTTAATGTCGCAGGATTCATGTACCCCGTTGATTTTATGATCATTGATGATAAGGGAGATGGGTGCATGCCAATAATCCTTGGGGCACCATTTCTCACCACCGCTAGGGCTGTCATTAAGTATGAAGGCAGGAAAATTGAGCTTAAATCAGGAAAAAGAAAGATTAGCTTCCCCATGACCCCGCGATGTGGGCATGAGAGTTTGAGGGGGGGAAAGCTCAAAAACAACATCGACTCGTCACCTATTCATGTTCAAGAGAAAATACTTGCATATGAGGCAAGAATCAAAAGCTACAAGGAGGCTAAACATGAAGGAAGCAAAAACAATGAAGTTCATGTCGAGTTCGAATACAGTCAACCAACAAGGAGCCATGTACCATTCGAGGATGGGAACTTAGTACTCTTAAGACACTTGGAAATAACGATACCACCCGATAAACCGAGTCCCTGGTGTTATGGGCCTTTCACAATCGAGAGCATGAGCCAAGATGGAATGGCTAACCTGAGAAGTAAAGTAGGTGGAGAGGTGATTGCAAGTATCGACAGATTGAGGCACTACCACCAGAATAGTAATGATCACCACTACATGGGGTACATCATCTCAAGGGATGAGATCACGTAGTAACCCATGACCTTGAGTCTAGCTACAAGACTCGTAAATAAAGAAAAGCGCTTCCTGGGAGGCAACCCATGATTGTGTGTGATTTTTATTTTGTTTGTCTGTTATTTGCTTCCGTATGCATGCTTTATTTTTATTGTTGGCAGATCATGTTTCAAAACTAAAATAGTTGAAATACTTTACTTTATTGTTTGGCCTATTCTTAACTTCACCCAAAGGTATTTTTGCAAAAAGATAAGTGTAAGGGGAAACCCCAAATATGTTTTTAAGAAACAAACCGATCATGTTTCTCCAAAATATTAAGTGAACATGTATATTCGTATTTGTTAGAGTCAAATGCTTGTATCGAGTCATAATGAAGTTTTGCAGGATTTTCCAAGAAGTAGGACGAAGTTTTTCCAGAAATTTTCAGGAAACTTAACATAAGAATTTCTGCAGGTCACTTCTGACGGCGTCACGAGTTTACTCTTGACGGCGTCACGTGTAAAAATCTGGAAATTTTACCAGTTTTGTTTTTCTAACGGAGTTTTAAACTTTTTGTTGAATTATTAGTTTTATAATCTCCGGGAAATCTGCAAACATCATTCCACAAGCATTATATCTTATTTTGTTTTCTAGGATTTATTAGCATATGTAGATTGCCGCAGATTTTATGCGAGGTTGCCTTGTCTGTTTTCTCAGGATTTACAGGTTATGTATGACAAGAAGATGATTATTATTCTGGAAGGGAAGCTGATACGTGGGAATCGCACCAGGCTTTACCTCTCAAGGGATCTTGAGAAGCTTACAACCCCCACCAGGCAGTGTACCTGATCGTTGTAGTATAGTATAGTGGCAAGTACCGGGGGATTGATCGTTCAGCTAGGAATAGTGTCGCTAGGATTAGAAAACCTAAATACTAGTTCTAAAGGTGAGGGATGATTATTTTTGTATTTTTATAATTTTTAGAAAGCAAGTAAAAATCTCGGGTTTGAAGGATTTTGGCGGAATTAGTTGCTAGTCAACTAACCCAATACTAAAGATGCAATCAAAATAAAATACTAAAATTGAAAATAAACTAAATTATACTAAGGTTGTGAGCAATAAGTGGAGAAAATGTGTTTACTTAGATTTCATTACTCCCTAGATATCTTTTACACGTTAATTACTTGTTATAGTTACATGGATGACGGATTGTATTCCTTAATACCATTCATGGGGTGGCGCACTTAATTCCCCAATCCTATGAGTGCCTACTTCACTCCTATGTCGAGCCGGCTAAGAAGCTCCTAACATGGGATCATTTGAATTTACTCATGCATTAAATACAATCAATAAAACCTAGTGCACGTCAGTTCATGTTTCCTAAGACGTTCAAGCATGTTACCAATTGGAGATCTGCCACTTTTCTTAAGCCTAACATCGAATTCATTCATCCAATACAACCATAAACAAGTAATCAACGCATAATTAACATCTAGGTTTCATTAGATCCAAGCAAACACAAGATAGATCTAGCCTAGCATGATGGAATTAAGACAAGAACAAGATATAGACAACCAACACATAGACATATTGATTGAATTAAAAGAACACTTATCTTAATTACACATGAAAGGGTTCAAGGGTTAAGAACCCTTGAAAAACCTGTAAAATTCGTACCAAGTTCGTACTTAGGGTTTCTCCAAAACTTCTCTCTCTTTTAATGTGAAAATTAGAAAACTATATATAGGAAATAGGGTCTGACGGCGTCAAGAACAAATTTGTGACGCCGTCATCTCGCCGCCAAAATTCTCCTCGGACTGCCTTAATCCAGATCTGACGCCGTCAAGTGTTATGTGTTTCCAGGCCGTCATGCATTTTCCTCTTGACGCCCAACCTTGTGACGCCGTCAAATCTGTACTGGGCCGTCATGCAATTTACTCTTGACGCCGTCAAGATTTTCTTCTTGACGCCGTCACCTACTGTTCTCAGCATGGAAAATTAAGTCTTTGGCGTTTTCTTCACTTTTATGCTCCAAAAACGTCCGAATTGCTTCCTTTTCCAGATTTCACTCCCAAAGTACCTAAAATCACAAAAGGAACGATTTAGGGTAATATTTGATCAAATAAATTCAATTCCGGGCTTAAATGACCCCCTAAAAGTGGTTCATTTTTCGCCTCATCATATACCCTTACACTTGAGATTTGCTTGTCCTCAAGTAAATGCGCTTTTATTCTAATCAAAATACAAGTTAGGGGTCATTTAACACTAATATAAAAGTAATTACAACAAATAATCGTTCCACTAAAGACCAATAGACAAGCACGGAGGTCATACACTAGCACCTCACAAATAGTGTTTAGATACTCACAGCTCTCGGGTGTAATAAAGTATAAATTACAATATGAAAACGGAAGATATCTCTCACTACCTGTCATAGCAAAATAGATTACCATAGGCTTGGGAAAGGATCAAACCTCCACCACATGGCGTAAGCACCTAGGATAAACTATCAAAGGGGTCTTTTAAAGGGTTGTAACGTTAGGTGTAGGGATATGAAATACACGGTTTTGTTGGATAAAGGAAGTTTTTACTGGTGGCGAGTTAACAATCTTGATTAATTACATGTACAATGTGCGTTGCTAAGCCAAGACTAGACTCGACTTAAGCTAATAAATGAAAAATAACAAAAACATAAAATGAAAATAGAATAAAAAGGGATGGTAGTCCGTATGTTTTTTCTCTTATTCTTTTTCTATTTTTTTTCTTTTTCTTGATTTTTCTATTTTTTTTTTTTTTTTTTTTTTTTTTGCATACACTCTTACCCTACCATCCAAAATAATACATCATAGGGAATGAACATTTCCCTTACACTTGAATCTTTACATACTTTACAATAACTAATCTAATGACTCGAATTAAAAAAATCAAAAACTTGGAGTACTTTTAAGATTAACGCACATACGGGGGTAATAAATGATGTTCTTCCACATTACTCCATAAAATAAGTACTTTACCCATGAGTCCCAATCGTCCCAAAACAATATGTACAAGGATATGACTCGACTTAGCAACCATGTAATCAATTAGATAGTTAACTTAGGGTTTAACAAATAACAATAATGCACTAAAAATGAGCACATACACGGAAGGCTAAGGCGATTTGGTTGTACATTTAAGTGGGGTGTAACAAATTCTTCCTTTAAGTAAAATACTTAAAGTTAGAAACGAAAAGATAGGCTCGGATGGGTGTACTAGGGGTTTCGTGTACTAAAAATGAGTACAACGCTAAGGGTATGAGAAAAATTAGTTGACTTAACTAGCCAAGTAATATGACTTAAATGGTCAAGTAATCATGATACGGGTTTAACACAAGGGTGATCCTAATGCCTCTTATCATGTAGTAAATCCTACCACACGAATGTAGTCTCACTAGCGGTCTCGGGATGCATCACTAACGCAAGTTCTAGAATCTAAATGCTACCGGTACACTCATAAGCACTAACAGTAAATGCTTCTCCTATCAAATCTAAAGGCGAACCTCACATATTTGGGTGGAAAATTTTTCTGAATATACGGTTATGTGCTAGTCATACAATCTCCTATCCATGAGACGCTTGCTATGGCTAAAGTTTCACTCCTAAATGTTGTAAAAAATTTTAAATTTGGCACTAAAATTGCACTAACAAGTATTTCTCATAGTTTTATTACACATCTACCATCAAACAAAACAAACTCAAGCGAAAGTGCATATGTAAGGTATCATCATTTTACCCTCCCCTTATACTTAAGATGAACATTGTCCCCAATGTTCAAGTAAAGAATGTAAAAGTGAAAAAGTAAAAAGAATGAAATCAAATACTCCCCTGATTCGCTCGGTATGGATAATAAGGTGGCCAGGTTAAATCTTCCTCCAAGAAAATGAATAATCAAAGCTTCCCTTCCAGAATATAAATCATCTTCTTGTAATACATAACCTGTAAATCCTGAGAAAACAAACAAGACAACCTCGCGTAAAATCGGCGGCATCCTATATAAGTTACTAAATCCTAGAAAACAAAATAAGATATAATGCTTGTGGAATGAAGTTTGCAGATCTCCTGGAGATTATAAAACTTAATAATTCACAAAAACCATAAGACTCCGTTAGAAAAACAAAACCGGTAAAATTTCCAGATTTTTACACGTGACGCCGTCAAGAGTTAACTCGTGACGCCGTCAGAAGTGACCTGCAGAAATTCTTATGTTAAGTTTCCGGAAAATTTCTGGAAAAACTTGGTCCTACTTCCTGGAAAATCCTGCAAAACTTCATTGTGACTCAATACAAGCATTTGACTCTAACAAATACGAATATACATGTTCACTTAATATTGTGGAGAATCATGATCGGTTTGTTTCTTAAAAACATATTTGGGGTTTCCCCTTACACTTATCTTTTGCAAAAATACTTTTAGGTGGAGTTAAGACTAGGCCAAAACAACAAAGTAAAGTATTTCCACTATTTAATTGAGAAACATGATCTACCAACAATAAAAATAAAGCATGCATACGGAAGCAAATAAAAAACAAACAAAAATAAAATCACACAAAACATGGGTTGCCTCCCAAGAAGCGCTTTTCTTTATTTACGAGTCTTGTAGCTAGACTCAAGGTCATGGGTTACTACGTGACCTCATCCCTTGAAATGATATACCCCATGTAGTTGTGATTATTACTGTCATGGTGGTAGTGCCTTAACCTATCGATACTTGCAATCACCATTCCACCTACTTCACTTCTCAAGTTAGCTATCCCATCTTGGCTCACGCCTTCAATTGTGAAAGGCCCATACCACCAAGGACTTGGTTTATCGGGTGGTATCTTTGCTTCCAAGTGTCTCAAGAGTACCAAGTTCCCTTCCTCAAATGGTACATGATTTTCTGCGGGTTGAGTATGTTCGAATTCGACCTGAACCTTATTGCTTTTGCTTCTTTCATATTTAGCCTCCTTATAGCTTTTGATTCTTGCCTCCCATGCAAGAATTTTATTCTGAACACGAATGGGTGTCGTGTCAATGATGTTTTTGATCTTTCTCCAACTCAAACTCTCATGCCCACTTCGCGGAGTCATGGGGAAGCTAATCTTTCTTTTTCCAGATTTGAGCTCAATTTTCCTACCTTCATACTTAATGACAGCCCTAGCGGTGGCGAGGAATGGTGCCCCAAGGATTATTAGCATGCATCCATCTCCTTTATCATCGATGATCATAAAATCAATGGGATACATGAACCCTGCGACATTAACTAATACATCTTCTGCGATTCCTAGGGGGTATACGTACGAGTGTCCAGCGAGGGACAACCTAACACGAGTAGGGGCTGGCATTTTTGACGTTAGTTGGATGTAAATAGTTAGGGGCATAAGATTTACTTCCGATCCTTGGTCGGCGAAAGCACTAAGATATTTCAAGTCCCCGATGCTAGTTGGTATCTCAAAGTTCCCACATGCTATCTGCTTAGTAGCCACTTTTTGTACCAATAGCCTCTCGAATACTGATCCCCCAGGTAACGTATCATACTCATCTTTTACCTTTTCCTTTTTCTCAGAACCCTGTTTGGAAGGTTGGTTACGCCCGTCACCCTTAATCCAATTTGTTATGGTGTTTTCGTTTATATCGTGTTTCAGGTAGTGACTCAAAGGTTGGGATTTTGGTGGTTTTTCTAAGGTCTGTTTAGTAGGGGCTTCTACCTTCTCGTTATCCTTGTGGACAATTGTGATAGAATTAACAAATTGGGTAGTGGGAGTGGCGCTTTCTTTCCTTAGTAGCATTCTTTCGGGGGTTCTCTGGTTGGCATACTCCTTTAATAGACTCATCATCTCATTTATTTTCTCCTGCATCTCCTCTTTTTGCCTATAGACTGCTTCCTTGAATCTAGCAAGCCGATCTGAGTGAGTCGCCATATATTCTCTCATCCTAGCTTCAAACTCCGAGCTAAGCTCCTCGGGAGGGGAACAAGGTGGGGCATAGTTTTGAAAAGTCTCGACATTTTCTCTAGAGGGTGACTCAAATAATGGTGTCAAAGCTGGTTTCGAGACAGAATTGACAGTAGCCCGTCTAGGATTTAAAGGTCTCCTTTGCCTTTCCTCAAAGTAGTCGACTTTTGCCTCGAGTTTGCATAGGAGTTCATCGGGGATTTTGGTGGTTCCTCCAGATGTTGAGACCACATTGATGGCCGCTTTTATTGTACGATTAAACTCCCATATCTCATGATTATCGGCGGCGAGCTCCTCAATAATTGCCCAGGACTCCTCGGCGTTATTATCACGCAGTTTACCTCCCGCGACCCTATCGATTGTGCGCTTAGTGTGATAGTCAACATGGTCGTAGAAAATCTGGACTAATAACCAAAGGTTTATACCATGATGAGGGACCTTATGGAGGAGATCCTTAAAACGGGCCCAAGCTTCGTAGAAAGTTTCACCCTGATGTTGTTCAAACATCAAAATGTCATTTCTAAGCATTGCAGTCTTCCCCGGTGGGAAGAATTGAGTAAGGAAGCGATTGGTGAGATTATCCCATGTGGTGATGGATCCCGCGGGTAAACGCTCAAGCCATTGACTAGCTTGATCCCGTAGAGAGAATTGGAATAGGCGTAATCGGGTTGTCTCTCTAGTTGCAACATCTAGGTCTATGGAATCTACGATTTTAAGGAAGTCCTTAAGATGTTGATTTGGATCTTCGGAACGAAGTCCATGGAATGCACATCCGCTTTGCACCAACCGGATGGTGTCGGATTGCAAGGGAGTCACATTGGCTCCGGTGAGCTCAATGGTGTTTCGGTAGCCTTGGTGGCTAGGTCGGGAATATTCTCCTAAGGTTCGGGGCCTAAGGGGTTCTAGTGGTGGGTTTTGTTGTGGTGGGATGACGGGTTCAAGGATGTTCCCATCGTCCATGATGTCGGGTGGTGAAGAGTTACGAATAAAAACACAAAGAAATAAGATAGACTAAAGAAAACCTAAAAATAAAAAATAAAATCTTACTAGAAAGGAATCTAGCAAGTAGACCTAATAAAAAGAAATTCTAACCTAGACAATAACTATTCCCCGGGCTGCGGCGCCAAAAACTTGATACGTGGGAATCACACCAGGCTTTACATCTCAAGGGATCTTGAGAAGCTTACAACCCCCACCAGGCAGTGTACCTGATCGTTGTAGTATAGTATAGTGACAAGTACCGGGGGATTGATCGTTCAGCTAGGAATAGTGTCGCTAGGATTAGAAAACCTAAATACTAGTTCTAAAGGTGAGGGATGATTATTTTTGTATTTTTATATTTTTTAGAAAGCAAGTAAAAATCTCGGGTTTGAAGGATTTGGGCGGAATTAGTTGCTAGTCAACTAATCCAATACTAAAGATGCAATCAAAATAAAATACTAAAATTGAAAATAAACTAAATTATACTAAGGTTGTGAGCAATAAGTGGAGAAAATGTGTTTACTTAGATTTCATTACTCCCTAGATATCTTTTACACGTTAATTACTTGTTATAGTTGCATGGATGACGGATTGTATTCCTTAATACCATTCATGGGGTGGCGCACTTAATTCCCCAATCCTATGAGTGCCTACTTCACTCCTATGTCGAGCCGGCTAAGAAGCTCCTAATATGGGATCATTAGAATTTACTCATGCACTAAATACAATCAATAAAACCTAGTGCACGTCCGTTCATGTTTCCTAAGACGTTCAAGCATGTTACCAATTGGAGATCTGCCACTTTTCTTAAGCCTAACATCGAATTCATTCATCCAATACAACCATAAACAAGTAATCAACACATAATTAACATCTAGGTTTCATTAGATCCAAGCAAACACAAGATAGATCTAGCCTAGCATGATGGAATTAAGACAAGAACAAGATATAGACAACCAACACATAGACATATTGATTGAATTAAAAGAACACTTATCTTAATTACACATGAAAGGGTTCAAGGGCTAAGAACCCTTGAAAAACCTGTAAAATTAGTACCAAGTTCGTACTTAGGGTTTCTCCAAAACTTCTCTCTCTTTTAATGTGAAAATTAGAAAACTATATATAGGAAATAGGGTCTGACGGCGTCAAGAACAAATTTGTGACGCCGTCATCTCGCTGCCAAAATTCTCCTCGGACTGCCTTGATCTAGATTTGACGCCGTCAAGTGTTATGTGTTTCCAGGCCGTCATGCATTTTCCTCTTGACGCCCTACCTTGTGACGCCGTCAAATCTGTACTGGGCCGTCATGCAATTTACTCTTGACGCCATCAAGATTTTCTTCTTGACGCCGTCACCTACTGTTCTCAGCATGGAAAATTAAGTCTTTGGCGTTTTCTTCACTTTTATGCTCCAAAAACGTCTGAATTGCTTCCTTTTCCAGATTTCACTCCCAAAGTACCTAAAATCACAAAAGGAGCGATTTAGGGTAATATTTGATCAAATAAATTCAATTCCGGGCTTAAATGACCCCCTAAAAGTGGTTCATTTTTCACCTCATCAGAAGCTTTGATTGTTCATTTTCTTGGAGGAAGATCTAACCTGGCCACCTTATTATCCATGCCGAGCGAATCAGGGGAGTATTTGATTTCATTCTTTTTACTTATTTCACTTTTACATTCTTTACTTGAACATTGGGGACAATGTTCATTCTAAGTGTAAGGGGAGGGTAAAATGATGATACCTTACAGATACACTTTCGCTTGAGTTTGTTTGTTTGATGGTAGATGTGTAATAAAACTATGAGAAATACTTGTTAGTGCAATTTTAGCGCCATATTTAAATTTTTTTACAACATTTAGGAGTGAAACTTTAGCCATAGCAAGCGTCTCATGGATAGGAGATTGTATGACTAGCACAAAATCGTACCATTCAGAAAAATTTTCCACCCAAATATGTGAGGTTCGCCTTTAGATTTGATAGGAAAAGCATTCACTATTAGTGCTTATGAGTGTACCGATAGCATTTAGATTCTAGAACTTGCGTTAGTGATGCATCCCGAGACCGCTAGAGAGACTACATTTGTGTAGTAGAATTTACTACATGATAAGAGGCATTAGGATCACCCTTGTGTTAAACCCGTATCATAATTACTTGACTATTTAAGTCATATTACTTGGCTAGTTAAGTCAATTAATTTTTCCCACACCCTTAGCGTTGTACTCATTTTTAGTACACGAAACCCCTAGTACACCCCTCCGAGCCTATCTTTTCGTTTCTAACTTTAAGCATCTTACTTAAAGGAAGAATTTGTTACACCCCACTTAAATGTACAACCAAATCGCCTTAGCCTTCCGTGTATGCACTCATTTTTAGTGCATTATTGTTATTTGTTAAACCCTAAGTTAATTATCTAATTGATTACATGGTTGCTAAGTCGAGTCATATCCTTGTACATATTGTTTTGGGACGATTGTGACTCATAGGTAAAGTGCTTATTTTATGGAGTAATGGGGAAGAACATCAATTATTATCCCCATAGGTACGTTAATCTTAAAAGTGCTCCAAGTGTTTTGATTATCTTAATTCGAGTCATTAGATTAGTCTATTGTAAAGTATGTAAAAATTCAAGTGTAAGGGGAATATTCATCCCCTATGATGTATTATTTTGGATTGTAGGGTAAGAGTGTATGCAAAAAAAAAAAAAAAAAAAAAAAAAAAAAAAAAATTGAAAAAAAAAAACAAGAAAAAGAAAAGAAAAAAAATAGAAAAAGAGAAAAAAAAAACATACGGACTACCATCCCTTTTTATTCTATGTTCATTTTGTATTTTTTTTTATTTTTCATTTATTAGCTTAAGTCGAGTCTAGTCTTGGCTTAGCAACGCCATAT